>JAMXBB010000002.1:54676364-55083132 GCA_024138015.1 Lumnitzera littorea
GGGGGGGGACGGGGGGGGGGGTAAGATGACTATTTTGCCCCTAAGTTTTAAAACATTTTTTAAATAAAAGACTAGTCATTACATAATTTATATGTAATATTATAAGTTCTTAATATGCAAAACTTATAGAATCTATAGCAAAATTTATGAAATAAAAAAGTAATTTTTCCTTCTTTCATTATTTTAGGTTTATGTGATTTTGCTACCACCAAATGGGAAAGAATAAGGGGGAACAATAGAAAAGGTATAGATGGAGAGGGAAAATGGAAATGAATAAGAGAAATAATGGAAAACGTAAAGTAAGAGAGGTAGCATTCAGGGTGAGTGGAGTATGATACCTTACCTATACTCTACCTTATAAGTACAAGTTCTAAATTCTTATACACAAAACCTACTTTGTGGTATTTTAGAACCACCTTGTAGCCTATTCCCTGTAAATTTTACAAGGTACATGGTACATGGTACTTTGTGGAATTTGTATATATTGTATTTTTACTTTTATCTTCTCTTAAAATATCGTGTAAACACATAATTAATATTAAATCTATAACTAGATTAATGGACCAATAATAATAATTTAAACTGTTCTTATATTTACAACACATCTAACTATAACAATGTGAAACTTTCGTAGGTAAAATGGAAAATATTCCTGTAATTAGAAATATTTAACCCTTAATTAGGTCATGTTAAATTATTTTTTTATCTTTTCTTTTTAAATAATCAAAATAAAAGTTTTATTAAATTATAAAATTGTTGTATGCAGAATAGAAAAATCATGTGTTGAGAAACTTCAATAAAATAAATTGGACAATAAGTAAAAATCTGAGATGTATTTAATACCTTTCTAGATTAGCCTTAATAAAAGAGGAAGAAAGTACCATAAAAATAAGTTAGTAAAAAGAGAGAGAGAAGCTTTTAAAAAAAAAAATTACAAAAAAGAAAGCTATGAGAGAGGAACAAGATAGTAGATATAAGAGCGTATAGTCCTAGGCTGAACTTTTATTGTTATTTTCTTTAAGATTAGAAAAATGCAATATTATTAATTTTTTTTTGTTAGTATTATTTGATTAATATCATGAAGTGGGTATAAGGTACTTGAAAATCTATACCTTGTATTTATTAGAGTATAGCTCTCATGATAGGTATGGATATCTTGATGTTATATTCGTATCCTATCATGTGGGAGCAAGTTTTAAAAAGTTGCTACCTGAAACTTAACGGTGAAATAAGATCTGGGTGAATATTTTATACAGTAGGGTTATCTGCTCACCTATAGGTGGCATTATGCTAAAGCACTTAAGTTTATTAATTTATAAGCTTAGGCTCCTTTTTTTTTTAATTAAAACATTTATTGGATGAAAATTATAATATTATCATTTATTAATATTATTTAATAATTTTTTATCGGCTAAATATGAGATATCCTAGAATCAGTACATTTCATACATTAAAATACATGTTTTAGGGTAAGTATAAGATAGGAAAACCTTATATCTATACCTTATCTTAAGAGAATAGATTTTAAAAAACTCTGCTTGATAAACTACCATGTAACCCTCGTTACCCATCCGAAACCCACCTTATTAAGCAAAATATGGTAGATACCTTATACAATTGAGTTATCTACTTGGATTTCTTCATCCTTATTTTGAAGCACATCATCTGTGGAAATGCATTATTTAAATCATTCAATTGTTATGTCTACGTTTTCCACTACTCAAGGAAAGGAAAAAAAGATTCAATGGTACTAATATATCACGTGGATCAATAAGTAACATGTAAGTATTAATAAAATTTTGATATGTGATAATGAAGGAATATATTTTTTAAAAAAGTATCAATTATATTTTCATGTATTAAAATTTCATTAATACTTATACGTTATTTATCAATTTACATGGCATATCATTGCTATTAAGGCCTTTCTCCTAATCATGGGTAAATTAGAAATTACACGTAGTGCCAATGAACCCACTTCCCTAATTGGCTTATAGAATAGACTTCTTTTAATAGTTAATCAAGAAAGATTTACGTGTTTTCAAACAAATACTCCTATCATATAAGATCCATTGAGATCCCTACCACCACAAAGATAGATACCATATTACTTACCACCAAGCAAAACGCATAGATAAAAGCAGGAACCACAGTGGTTTGTTCTTTTTATGCCTTTCTTTCTTCATTTTTTTTTTTATGTTTCCATACTTTTTTTTTTATTTTCATTATATTATTTGATTAATTATATTTAATAATGCTATTTTATTAAATTAATTTTTGTGAACCCATAAAAAATTGACACATATCAAAAGTTAATGGATTTTTTTAATGGAGTTTATAGAAGGACTAAAAATAAGAAAAGTTTCAAAATGTTAATACTCAAAAAATTAACAAAAAAAGTTAAGAACTTAAATGGAAAAAGTAGACAAATGTGTACTTTTATCTTCACCAATATCATCCCCTTTCCATCTTCTTCTACTATTTAACAAAATTTTTACAATAAACAACCATAATATTTGACAATAATCGACACTGGCCAGCTAGATATTAACAAATATTGAGAAAAGGTTTGAAAAATGAGTTTCTTAGGAGCAAGTTCTGAAGTTGTTATGAAACATTGAAACTTATCTTTTACTTTTAGACAGGAGGAACAGTTATGTGGGAAGATTATCATTTTTATAACTTTGACGTTTTCGTTTAGCTGGTTGCTGCTCAGAATATTTCTTTTCTAAATTCGAGATATATATATATATATATATATATATAATTATATGTATGTATGTACGTATTAGATATTTGCGCCTGTCCGGAGAATGTTTAATGATCGGGTCTGTTATAATTCTCCATATCCTCCGGCAATCGTCTTTTGTGTGGGGGATGTCAAGGCGTCGCTATTCTGGTGTCATTTAATCATCTTATCCGCGGTCAGAAGCAGTACCATGCCTAAATTCCGTTAAACTATTTTACAAGTCATATATGTATATGTATATGTATATATGCATACACGTGATATTCTATGAGCAAATTAGAACTGGAAACAAAATTAAAAATATTCTCATGTCTTTCATCATAAGCCTACATAAGAATACATAACATTAGGTGAACTTTCACAAATTCAAATCACATATTATAAGGATATAACATGTTTGGACCACTGCATTTGTAGTATTTTATGTATCGCTAAGGAGTCGATTACATTTCCTATCCAACTCAATTAAGATAAGAATGATGATTGAGGATAATATATTTATTTTACAAAGAAGAGTCTTGGATGTTTGCCATCCGGATATCATTAGATAACAAATAATTGATTTACGTTTCTCAATCAATAATTATGTGCGAATCCATACCTACCATAAAATTGTCAAAGCCAAACTAATGGAACTACATAAAATAGAGAGGCAATGGTCAAATATTAATATGAATGGATTGCAAACCTAGCTAGGGTAACCCCTTCAATAATCATCAGTTGCAGAGTAATAAATCCATATGATGTATCCCTGTGATAGTTAAATCCATTTTCTCAATTAGAAACCTAAGGCGTGTTTATTTCTAGTATATTGTGTGTGTGTGTGTTTTTTTTTTTTTTCTTTTGAAGTTTTGATATTTGCTATGGTGAAAGCTTTATGATTATCAAATATTACCATAATAGTTTAGAAAGGTTGTATCACTTAATGATGACGGAAGGTGACTGTGCATGGTAGTGACTGATGGTAGTTGTTACCGGCCGTGGAAGATGCAAATAGGAGATAAAAGAAAGAAAATGGGGAATTTTATTATTCTGTTCTGTTTTGATGGGATCGGTTCTATTTTCTATCTCATCATTTATTTATACGGTTTAAAATTTAAACTATTAAATTTAATACTTGTTTAATGATTTAGATTTAAAAGAGTATAAATTTAAAAAGATAAATGACGGTACTAATCCCATAAAAATAAGGATGAAAAAAATGATTTCCTCTTTCCAAAGGTATAAATCATTATCCCGATCTTTCATTACGTTTAACCACTGTACCACTAGCTATTGACCACAATCTTTTGAAATTATTATGATAATATTTTATAATTTTGGGTTTTAATTATTATAAATATAAAAAAAAAGATTGGAAGAAAAAAAAAAGTCTTCCGACCGAACAAACAACCCTCAAGTATGTGTTTTCTCGGCCAAATATCCTGAAATGTGACGGGAAAACTTGAGAGAATTCAACTTCCTTTTCCTTTAGCTAGCAACGTTGATTCAAGGGTATAAGTTGAGAAGCAATTTTCATATTGGTTCCCATCTACCTACCAACCTATCTATCGATATATATTAGTGGCTAACTGTAAACTTCGAAAGATGAAATGATAGTGGACTTGCTTTCGCCATTGGAATTGGTCTGGGAATATCGGCAACTTGAAAGACGGAAATTCCAATACCAGGCCACCCTGGCAAGTTGCAAGTGTGATTCCTTTCTTGGTGAAAAAATTTATCAAAGCAGTGAAAAGATTTGACGCACATACACAGGTTACTTTCACAGTCAATCATATACCCATCCAGACGCACGGCATATTAGTACTATTGCAACTTTATTCAACGTACAATAGCTGTTTAATATATCAAGCATGCTTGCGGACGAACGACATGCAGATGCACTCGGAATGGTTTGTTGGTCTCGCTGGAATTCCTTCTGAGTAGCGATATCTTACCAACCCTATCATGATTGGACCCCCTTCAATGCGGAAGACGTCAGCTTTCCTAGCAACACAGTTCGCCATCGAAGCTTGCACGCATCCGTACAGCTCGTGGGGAATCGGCTTTAAATTATCTTGGGTCTTATCCCGGTATAACAAAAATAGATTCATAATCGGACGATGGATAGTTGGAACTCATGAATAGGGGAAAAGAGATTCATAGATAATGCATACTATATGTGTATATACGTGGTGGATGGGTACCAAAATGTTTCAGACACATATGGCTCCGTTTTACAAAAAGTTGCCTAAAAATGGGAAAAAAAATTTCATGTATGGAATATATATAAAAAAAAAAAAAAATACTAGAACTAGCGTTGAGAATCTTGAGGCTAATTTATTTGTAATATTCCTCAAGCATAATTGGCCAATAAGTACTTCCTCTAATACTTCAAAATCAATAATTTTGGAAAAAAGATTCAATGGTAGTTGTTGATGATACCCAATTTTTTGGCCTGGCTCAAGGCCTAGCTCTGACTGAGATCTTTAAAAGTCCATTGGCACTTAAAAGGATCGAACTCCTCACATTTTTTAAGTGTTTTGACTTGCTTGGAGGTCTTTGTTATCTTAAGGCCTCATGAAGATCCATCATCCAAACACCTGATCCCGAGGATTAGGACGACCACCCTAGCGAGCACCATCCTTGAGGCTTGTCTTACATCCTATGACTCCAACGATAGTTCAATAGAGCTTAGGATATGAGTAAGGCTAATAATTCGTGTTAACATATCGTGCCTTGTGTTCTTAATTGTGTCAAATTCGTGTTAGTGCTTAAAACATGTGAAATTGAATAAAGATAATAAATAATTAAGTTACAATGCAATCATGGTTATTCGTGTCCTAGTTGTGTCCTCTTATTGTGTATTGTGTATTATGTCATGTCTCTTGTTTTCTCTCTATAATTGTTCAAATGATTAGGTCGTGTCATGTTGTGTTAGTAATTGCCAGCTCTAGATGCAAGGAATCACTCTACTACCTAGTCTAAGCATGAAGAGTGAGGATGCTCCCTACCCTGTGAGCTCCTTTTAGGGCCCAACTCATCGTCTATAATGCGCTCATACCACCTCTCTCCTATTTCTTTGTCACTTTTTGTCTCTAACACTGGCATCTTACTTTGGCTCATTAATTACGTCCTAACGTTCATAGTATGGCTAATATGCCCAACATACCTTGAAGATGTCAGATCCCCATATTACCGATGTAGCTGCCAGTGTGGTCATGGTGACCAACTCCTAAAGCTACTTCGTGACCTTTATAGTACATAACTCCTGCCCACTACCAAGTACAAACGAGTCTTGAGGCAACATGTGTCCAGGTAGTTATACTTTCGTATGCTATAAATAGTGTAAGAGGCTAACAGGTAAAAGGATCCCAGTCCCAGAATCTTCATACACTCAACATTCCTTTTAGCACTCAAAACCTACCTACACTCTAGCACCATCCTTGAGGATTGGTAGTGCTTGGCTGACCCTTAATTGCTATCTCTTTATCCTTCTTGTTGACTTGAGCATTAGAGGGCTCTTGTAGACACATCTATAGGGGACTTTTTGTAGGTGACAAGAAGCAAGGAGCTCACTTGCATTGAAGCCTATTTAGACCCTCTCTAAGATGTTGAAGCCTAATTATCCTATCTCTTCTAATCAACTCAATTACAATCAACATTATGGTGCCTACCATTTAGGCTACTCCACACAAGATGGCTAAGACCAAAAATAACAATCTACAAGCTTCACTATTAGGTAATGCCAACATGTCATAGTTGGGCGATGGCAATAGGTCACCCCTACTGTAGTGTTCACCAACACCTCCCGCTTTAGGCACTTAAGCCTACTAAATGTAGCAACTTAAATTGCTTGTCCAACAAGTACTTGAAGACAATTGTAAGACCAAGAAGTCTAATGTAGCCCTTTACAGGGATGTAGCCTTGCTGAAAAGTACATCCTAAAAAAGGCCAAATGAAGAAACAACAGTTAGCTCATTGTCATAGTTGAATAAAGCCAACGACCTATGAACTTCATACCTAACATGTTCATGCAACTAAGTTTAACACAACCAGTAAGCATCCGAAGACTTACATGATTTGCTGAATCCTAATCGTGGCAAAATGCAAAAGCAAGATGAACGTTCCATAACAAGTAGAACTAGTGGAGACTTATCCCCGAGACGATCTCCAAAGGAAATGGAGGACATGAATGTTGAAGAACCAAATGAGCACATCCATCGTGCATCTAGTGTGCATGACCAAAAGAAAGCCCATGCACATCGCCTATTCTTAAGGAAACTCTACCTTCGGGTGTGAGGCTTTCCTACCTTAACACATACAATGGGATAGGTAACTTAGGCAATCACTTAATCTACCTCTACACCATGATGAGCCTTTATTATTTCTTTGTTGCCATCATATGCAAAGCTTTCCCCAACATACTAGCAAAGGCGGCCTTGCTGTAGTTCAACACTTTAGTCAATAGCTTCATTATATCCTTTGATGACTTGGTAAGCAAATTCTAGTAGCACTTCTCATTTCGAAAGTCCCATGTAAGGACTCCTTTACACTTTATAACAAGAGACAGTAACCCAATGAGTCCTTGTATATATACTTGGAATGCTTTAACAGTATGAAGCTCCAAGTCTCTAAGCTTAACATGGTGGCGACCCTCTAGGATTTGATCGCAAGGATCGACCCCATAAGGAAACTCTTTAACATAGTATCCCTCAACAAATTGGACTCACTTGATGAGTTTATGAGAGTGGCTAAGTAGTATGTTGCCTCAGGGGATATTATTAAAGCCAGATTTGAAGTCGGTGGTAATGTTTGAGGCTTAGTCAAAGATTGATTGAGCTTGAGAGAAACTAGGCAACCTTTGTCCAAAGAACAAAGAGATAGAAAAAACAAAGATTCCTAGACTACACTTCTTATATACCTCTCAATTGCCCCCTTGGAGAGGTCTCATATGAGGTTCGATAGCAACTCCATTAACCTTCCAATGTCAAAGAACCCCGAGGTAATCGATTTTAGTAAATATTGCGACTATCACCATGTTCATGGCCATAACACCAGTAAGTGTCCCCTTGTTTACAATCACCACATCTACCATCTGATTGTCGATGAGAGAAACTAGATCTAGCTACCAACCTATCGTCATTGAATCATGCAACAACAACAGCAACAAAATCAACAAAGGGATAACACCATTAACAACCAGAATTGTCATGGTCAAAGAAGATAGGTGAATACCATTTTCGGCTGACCTAGCCTCATAGGCGATGCTACCTCCTCTTCCATTGACTATGAGTTTTACCTTATAAGACCAAGAAGTACAAGATGGATACTACATTTACTTTTACCTTAGATGACGAGTAAGGTGTAAATTACCTATATAGTGATGCTTTAGTTATTAATACTGAAATTGGCTACTTCGATGTACCAAAAACATTTGTAAACAATGGTAGTTTGGCTAACATTTTAATCTACCATACATATAAGAAGAAGAAAGAATAGCTCGACAAGCCCTTTTAACCATAAAAGCATGGCTTAACAGGTTTTGGCAATCGAGTTCGAAGGCAATCCAATAATGGTCACTTGAATTAGGGTAACTCTACTTGAGGACGAAAAGATAGAGCTCACAAATTTCCTCCTCTAAAACATATATCTCTTCGCATCTACACCCGAAGACATGCTAGGAATAATCAACATTCCTGAAGAAACCCATTACTTAAACGTTGATCCCACCATCCAACTAATAAAGCAGAAGAGTGACACTTTGTGCCAGAATGCCAAGTAGGAATAGAAGAAGAAGTCTAGAAATTGTTATAGGCTCGCTTTGTAAGATATGAGAAATACCTCATATGGCTCGCATATACAGTCTTTATCAAAAAGGCTAATGGGAAGTGGCACATGTACGTTAACTATACTAACTTAAACAAAGCTTACCAAAAGGACTGTTTCCCCCTTCCCCATATCGATCAACTTGTTGACTTTACATCAAGACATACCCTCCTTAGCTTCATGGATGCGTACTTGGGTTACAACTAAATTTGAGTGGCTCTTGAGGATGAGGTCTACACCTTGTTTATCATAGACTTTGGCACCTACTATTATAAGGTCATGCCTTTCGGTTTGAAAAACATAGGGGCGACATACCAGAGATTAGTTAACACCATTTTTAAGCCTTAAATAGGTAGAAATGTCAAGGTATACATTGATGACAAGATTAGTAAGAGTAAGGAAAGAAAAGGCCATATCAAAGACTTACGCAAGACATTCGACACTCTCTGATACTACCAAATGAATCTCAACCCAAAAAAATGCATTTTTGGGGTTGCATCAGGAAAATTTCTTAGGTTTATGGTTACCAAACAAGGAATCGAAGCTAACTTAAGCAAGATTCAAGTAGTTTATGACATGACAACCCTAAAAACAATAAAAGAGCTTCAACGCCTTACAGGAAGAGTCGCTACCTTAAATTGCTTTGTATCCTAAAGTGTTAACAAGTACTTGGAATTCTTCAAGCTATTGAAGACCCTTTCTGAGTTTCACTAGATAACCTAGTGCTAATAAGCATTTGACAAGATAAAGAAGTTCCTCAAGAGCCCCTTAGTGCTCCTTAAACCCATCTTTAGTGAAGAGTTATATCTTTAACTTGCCGTCAGTAATAGAGCATTATCTTCAGTCCTCGTTTGAGTAGATGGGTGAGAACATAAGCTTATTTATTACGTTAGCCACATCCTATAAGGGTTAGAGACTAGATATACTAAGATTAAGAAATTCACACTAACGATAGTTACTACAGCACGAAAACTAAGGCCATACTTCCAAGCCTACCCAATCATTGTACTAATCGATCAACTCGCTGATCTCATTGCATATTGTACTAGAGAGGAAGAACCACATAAAGAGGTTGAGATACTAGCGTGGACTCTCCATGTTGATGTCTCCTCCACTCAGGAGGGAAGTAAGTTTGGCATAACGTTGAAAGGCTCATATAAAACAAAAGCACTCTATGTCTCGAAATTCATCTTTTCAGTAAGTAACAACGAGGCTGAATATGAGGTGCTCATTAGTGGGGGTGAAGATAGCCAAAGACATTAAAGTGGAGAAATTAGACATCTATTTAGACTCCATGTTAGTGGTTCAATAAGTAAAGGGAGAATATAAGACCTAGGGGAAAACAAGGATCAAATACTTGTAGACAGTTGAGGGCTTCCTTACAAAGTTCACTTCATGGAAGATCAACAAAATCTCTTGAGTAGAAAACTTAGAAGTGGTTAGGCTCTCTAGATGGGCCTTATCCATCGTCCCTATGCAACATGATGGTGACAAACTCTTTTGATAGTACCTCCCTGAATGCAGCGTTGAAGGACTTGAGCAAGAGGTCCTTGAAATCCGATTAGTGAATTCTTGGCCCTATTAGATGGATCCCATCATAGAACATTTGAAGACCGAGTAAAAGCAAAAAGATTAGCTTATGTTGTAGCCAACTATACGTTCATCAATGATGTGCTGTATTGACGAGGCCAGAGCATGCTGCTCCTTCGGTGCTTCAGACCCAAAGAAGGTATTCATGCTCTAGAGAAACTCCATGTAGGAGTATGTAGTAATCACATACAATCTTAAGCCTTGTACATTTGAACCTTAAGATTGGGAATCTCAAGCCATGTACATTTGAACCCTAAGACTAGGCTACTACTAGCTAATAATGAAGGAAGATGCTAGAGCCCTGGTTCAAAAATGCCACCAATGCTAGAAGCATTGCCCAATCTCCCATACACTGAGCTTTGACATATACCCTATGACAAGCCTTTGGCCAATTGCGTAATGAGGATTAGATGTGCTTGGTCCGTTCCCAAAGGCATATGGAAGTTGGAAATTCATTTTGGTGGTAGTCAATTACTTTACTAAGTAGGTGGAAGCCTAGGCAGTGGTAACCATCATATCCTAAGCCATGGAAGGTTTTGTTCTCACACACATCTTCTTTCGCTTCGGGGTGCCCTATGCATTAATCACCAACAATGATAGATAGTTTGACAGCAATAAGTTCCAGGAGCTTTGTGAGAAGCACAACATAAGGCTCTACTACACCTTGGTTGCTTACCTACATACCAATGGCTAGGTCAAGGTGATAAAAAAGATTGTCCTTGATAGCTTAAAGAAAAGGGTCCAGCAGGTTGGAGGCGGTTAGGTAGATGAACTCCCCAATGTACTTTGAGATATTGAACAACTCATAGAACTTCCATAGGGGAGACTCCCTTTCGTCTGGCCTTTGGATTGGAGAGTATCCTACCTATTGAGCTCGAGCTACATACAAACAAAGGCCAGAATTTTGATGTAAATACCAACCACATGGCTCTCCAGGCAAGCCTCAACACCATTAAGGAGGTATGTGACATTGCACACACCCAGATAATAGCTTATCAATAGTGCTTGGCTCGATATTACAACAAGAAAGTAAAGCACAAGGCCTTCTATCCTGGAGACCTAATGTGTAAGAAACTAGAGGTCATTGGCTTACGTGAGCAATAAGGCAAACTCTTCCATAATTAGGAATACTCCGTGTACATTGTAGAAGATGTAGGCAAAGGAGCACATAGGCTAAAGACCTTCAATGGGCATCCCATCCCTAGAGCCTGGAATGCAGATAACTTAAGCTATATTTTAACTAAATCTTTTAATGCATTTGAGACATTTGTAACCCCTATTATGATTAATACAATAACGAGTTCCTTACACTTGTCTAAATTATCTTTTGCTTATTATTAGCCTACGTTACTCTCTAATGCTCGGGTCGATTTTTATCCCTAAACATGCACCTCGAGTTAGTACTTGCACTAACATTGCAAGCTACGAATTAACCATAAGCACAAGTCCTCACCACACTCATACTTGGGTAAATTCTCATCCTTGTGGACGCCCTGTTAATTGGTATCTATACCAACATTGTAGGGATTAAGCCTTCAAGTTATTACTTACACTAACATTACAGGCCAACACCAAACCAATAATATGAGTCCTTATCGCTCGAAGCCAAGAATACATTGCAAATCATCTTAATGGCTTTCTCGCCCAAGGGCGGTGTATTCGTGTACTCCTTAAATTGTCAAACTTGAAACAAGAAAGGGAAGGGAGATAGTTCGAGTTGAATAAAAGATCAAGCAAGTAGATGTAAACAGAGCATATGATTTCATTACAGGGTAGCATCTAAACCCCAAGTACATACAAAAGCAAAATGGAAATTACAAGAAAGAAGAAGGTACAAGGCCGATTCTTAATTTACTGCTTGGTACTAGATCTTGATGTCTACTCTCATCTTTGGCTTAGTTACCCAATAGAGGTTCTTGTTTGGGATGAACTGCTCTCAACTTTGACTAGCTACGGCCCCTGGGAAATGCATCCACAACACCTCCTCTACTGCTATAGCCATCGTTGAGCAAGAAACTCCTATTTTGTCTAGTTTGACATGGCAGTGAACTCTTCCTTCAATGTACCTAACTACTATGTTGATATCGGCAGCCTCGAGGGAACTTCCACTCCTTGCCCTTCGGCATCTGACTTGCTCGGCATATTTAGATAAAAAGAACTAGCGATAGCTAGAGATTAATGGAAGTCACCCCAGTACTTAAGGGTATGCACAATGGCTACCATTGACTTGGTACGGGAGAGCACACAAACTTATGTAGCCTACCATGTTCTCAAAGCCTAGGTTTACCAAAAGAGTTGCAGAGTCGATTTAGGTTGGGTATCTTAAGCTATGGAGGGGAACACCCTCTTAGGGACGGAAAAATCATGGATGACAGGCAATACCTAAGCATCTACTATGGAAGCTTGGGTACGCATGATGCCGACGCCATGACAATTCGAGGACAAACACCCAAGCACTTTATAAGGAGTCGAAAGATCTATGTACATCCCTCAATCAATGCTTAGAAGCTACCCCTAATCATCAAGTAACTTGTTACATCCTTCAATCAGTGCCCGATGGTCTATCGTGAGGACTTAACTTAAGTTCATATACTTTCTCTCTCACTTTGATCATCCTTGACCTGCTTATGGTGAGGCAAAAGGAAATATTAGCTCTCAATCATCTCTTGATAGAAGAATGTTGGAATGTGTTCGAAGTGGGGAACAAAGGATGCATGCATCCTTTATATAAAGGGTCCAACATAACCTCAGCTATGCACGTATCACCCATCCAATGGCCTAAATTGGATGGCTGCCTCATTAACCTCCTCTTCCCCCACAAAAAAAAAAAAAAAAAAAAAAATTAATGCATCATACGCGCATTAAATGCCTTCTTGAAGGCATATTACTCGGTGTGGTTGCTAGGTGCAATCTCTACTCAAGGTACACTCTGTCTAAGAGATCGTGTGATGTCAGTAGAGATCGGCCAGAGCTAACCTACCAACTTTACACTTCATGAAACCAAACCATATGCAATCCAAGCATGTCATGCTTAAGTAAATTCAAGAAGAAGAAAACCAGGAGACAAATAAAGTGGGATAAGTGATAAGCATTCATGAGGATGATTTCATTAATAGTCATTCATTTACACTAAATCAGTATGCTAATCCCCAGGCCCCTAACCTGCCCCACTTTACCCCTTTCCTCTTTCAGCCCAAAACAACAAAAATGAACATTAAGCCTAAGCTATACCCTTCCTCATTCTCACCTTCGATCTTACTCAAGCTTTCCTTAGTGAAGCCCTTTAAAGATGCCTCCTCTCCTTTACCACCAACAGCCTTTAGGCCATCGAGCCAATTCAAGAAGGTCAAGTTTGCTCCTATGAAGTGCTCATGGACTTACTTTCGAGCCTCCTTGGCTAATGCAAAGGTAGTGTTACTTACAACTTTCTCTATGAAGGGTTTGTTTAAAGTCTCAAAGAAAAGTTGTTGCTTTACCTTGATAGACAGACCCTTCCCACTTAGAAGTTTAGTTTCCCTCCAAGCAAAATTGACCCAAGCTCTCTCTAGCTCTTTCTTCGTGACCTTAAGCTTAGCCCGCAGCTTAGCCACTTCATATCCATAAGCCCTGGCTGATGTTTGGGCTTCCTTAAGCTTGGCCTCCAACTTCTTGGCTTGCTCCCTTATCTCTAGATGCTGGCACTTTATCTCTTCTCCTCCTCTAGTGCTACATGAATCCTCCTTACCTTAACCTTAACTTGGCCCCTCTTGGACTATTAGTATTGTACTTGTGTGCGAGCACATAATCTAACATATTGTACAGCTGCAACAAAGGCAAAGACATAGTTTCAATCAGAAAAGTAGCACATAACACTTGAAGAAAAGTTAACAATAGTGACTCACTTTGTTGTGCCTTTGGAGAAACTCTATAGAAGCCTCAATATTGCTCCTCTCGGCAAAAAAGCTCTCAAACTTAGCTTGAAGCTAATCCATCTATTGTACGGGCCTTACAGCTAAGTTTATAGAAGGTTCAGGCTCTTACTACACAACCGATTCCTTGTTTCGAGGTGCCAATGGCAAGGGCTCCTCATCATTTGAGATATCAATGGCTTGAACCTCAGTGTCCTAAGGGGTTGCTTCAGAGTCTCCTTGTTGTGATTAGGCATAGGTGCCACCTTGAGCTAATTCATGGTGCTACACCAAGTTACCCTCCTCGAGTCCTTGAGGCTCTACAACCTATGCAACTTGGCTAACCTCACCTCTAGACACAACTACTATACACTTCAAAGCTCCCCCTATACTTAGTGGAACAACAACACCTATAGGAATACCCTCCATCACATTCCGTACCGCTTCTAGAGTGGTTTATTACTTAGTCTGCTCCTTGTTCCTACTCTTCTTAAAGTAGGGTTATAAGTTCTCCCCACCCCCTTCCATAGCCACTTACTTCCTTTTCTTGTTAGTCTCCACTATACTCTTTTCTTAGACGGTGAGTAATTTTTACTTGACCTCCTTCAAGGCTACCCACATAGTTGCGATCACAAACGAAAGCTTAGTATAATAAACCAAAAGAAGGTACTTACACTCACTAAATTGAGGGTATGTAAGCCCAATATCCTTCGTTAGATGATGATGCGACATGGCAGACATGTAGCCACTCCTCCTTAGCAAGAATTAAGAGATACCTATCTCCATTCCATAGAGAGGCTTGCCATTGACATACATTCGAATAGCAACCATAAGGCAGAGTTGTTTACAGTTCATGAGATCCAAGACCTTCTCCTTCGCCTCATCATCCTAAGCCCTTAAATAGTTAACTGGTGACATCCGAATTGGCACCATCCAAGCTATGGGAGAATTCAGCCTCTCAAGCATTTGAATGTAGAAGAAATTCTCTTTTTAGTGATCAACCTTGCTTAGAAGACCATCGAACACCTTTAGTGGTGCACCTTGATTAGCGATATATACCTAATCATTGTTGGTCTTCTTCACATGAAATAAATGCCTAAACAGACGAGTCGTTGGCCTTTGAAGAATCCACAAACAAACTAGCTTGAACCTGAGCAACTGCGCCTAAGCATTTTTGCTTAAGGAGCTTAGGGTACTCCTGAAGTAATTAAAGACTTCGACTAAGAACTCTAAGAGTAGTAGCCATAGTCCTAGGTAGAATGGCCTCGCATACATGTAGAATGGATCTTCGTCACCTACTTGGAAAGCTTTATCACCCCTTAGAGGTAACTCCACTCGCCACCTGAGTATGTTCTTCATTGCTCCATTCACCAGCCTTAGTTTCTCCTTATTTGCAACAAAAAGCATTCGAACACATGCCTTACTATTGGAGTTAGTAGTGTGCAATTGCTCCTCTTCTTCATCTTCCTCGCCATCCATGGCATACACATCATGGGGCCTCTTAGCAACCTAGTCCTTCCTTTGCTTCTAGATGAACATAATCCTGGGACTCTTACTAATCGTTGCCATCGTTTGATGGGGAGTAGGTTTACTACCCCTTTGAGGAGAATCTCCTCGTAATCTCTATTGATTTCTCTTAAATTGGAGGTACCTAAAAACTCACCTCAAGAATTTGAAGTGCTCTAATAAGCCATGATCAATATGAGAATAAAGAAATAAGGGCTTTGAAAGTAAGCCTGCAAGTTGGAATTTTGGCAAAGTTTCCTCTTACTTGAAAGCGGAATGTGAAAAATGAGGTCCTAAGCACCCCCTTATATAGGAAAACCTGAGAGGAAGATGAATGGTTTTGTCTACTATCAAAGCACTTACTAACCGTAAAGACGTGCATTGCATCTTGGTCTATGTATCCCACTCCTCTAGCCAATGGCCCAAATCGATCCACGCATACGGATTGTTAACATAGCCATACACATTGGTGCCCTATGTAAGTAGCCCTTTCCAAGAGGATCGTAATTGCATGCTGCTCTTATGGGGACCATCATGACACTTCGGTAGCCTAACGGTTACATTAGTTACACTCAGTATCATTACACAACACAACAAGTCTTATAAAAAATGTCAGACATCACATCACCCAGCAATGGATGTGGGCTCCTTATTGGAAACAAAGCTTTTGTTACCTTGACTTGGCCCTCCTAGTAGATCTACTCTCTTAACGTCCTTGACACTAAGGAGAGTGAAGGAGAGGGGGCAAGTGTTGGTACTTAGTTTTGGCCCAACCCGAGGCCTAACTTTAATAGAGATCTCTAAAGGCCCATTGGTGCTTAAAGGATTGAACTCCTCACCTTCTTTAAGTGTTTTGACCTATTTGAATGTCTCTGTCATCTCTAAACCCCATGGAGAACCATCCTCCGAGCACCTAATCTTGAGGACTTAGATACTTACCCTAGCGAGCACCATCCTTGTAGCTTACCTTGCATTCAAGGACTCCACCAATAGTTTGATTGAGCTTAGGATGTGAGGAATTACTCCACTACTCGAATCGACCATAAGGAGTAAGGATGCTTCTTACCCTACAAGCTCCTTCTTAGGCTTAGCTCACCATTCGTGATGCGCTTGTGCTACCTCTCTCCCATCTCCTCATCCCTTTTTGTCTCTAGCTTTAGCGTCCTACCTGGGCTTATTAATTATGTCCTGACATCTATAATACGACCAACAAACTTGACATACCGTGAAGATGTCAGATTCCTGGATTACAAACATGGCTGCTAGCGTAGTCATGGTGGACTAACTTATAGAGTTACCTTATCACCTCCATAATGTATACCTCTTTCTTACTGTTAAGTATGAAAGAGTCTTAAGCCAACATGCGTCCAAGTAGTTGAAATACTACACTAGGAACTCAAGAGAGAGGGAACGGTGAACGGAGTTCAATGCCTAAATTTTAATTTAATACTAATTTCTTGATTTAAGCAACTAAATGAAAGTAATATTAAAACAATAAAGTAACAATGAGTATAATCAAGACAGTGATAAAACAATAAAAAGTATGGAAAATAAAAGAGATAGGGATAGAGAAAATCAAGCTTAGATTTAACGTGGAGTTCGGACTGCCACCTACTCTTTATGGACACACAATGCCTTCAATCGAGGACTTCACACTATTTTATTAAGTTCTCAATCTAAGCTCCAAGAGCTACATATACATAAACTTGATTATACAAGTTTCACACTCACAACTCACCCAATCTTGAGTATATAATCAAAGAGAGATAACTAAAGGTGATCTTAAGGACCAATAGACAACATATATAAGCTATATAACAGAACAAAGGATGGTTAGAGTTTAAGTCCATATATAAATAGAAAATATATTTGTATGCCAATTTTGCAACAATCGTTTGGACGGTATGATTGAATTGTCCGCATGGTTGCATAATATTGCATTAACCACTTGAAATTTCCACTCAGCTTACGGGCTCTTTACAACGTTTGAACAAATCTTATCCCAACAAATTATATAAGCTCAAATGAAGCACGTTTGACAATTATAACATTGCATTTTAAGCAAGATTAAAATAGGATGTTCTAAATATTTAGCTTTAGCTTAGTTTTTAGAGGTTTAAGGGTGCTAAAAACACATCAATCCACGATGAAGTAAATCTAATCATTCATACCCAACTGATAAGTTAAAATAAGCATGTAAGAGCCTTCGTTCAACTTAGAATTGATCAAACGAGAAGAATGTGTATAAAAGAACTCCAACAAGTAAGTATGAAATCAATTGTATACAAAACATATCAAACGATGAAATTTATGTAAGAAGCCTAATGAACATATTCTTAAGACCTAATATTGTGTTATAAGCCATTTGATTTAAAGGGAAAGACATTTTATCCAAAAATCACTACTTAAGATCATCAAAAAACAAGTACTTTGAGCATAAATTGAGCTTAACGACAAATATGCACAACAAGTTAAGTTCATGATAAGTTGGTATTTTAGTCAAGTTTCAATAGTATTTATAGGCATAAAGATAGCATGGTTAAGACATATAGTGTACAAATGAGCAAAATGATTATGTAACTTCCCAACCATCAATAAAAACCTAATTTGGGTCTAAGGGAGTCAAATTCACAAAAAAAAAAAAAAATAAGACAAATTAATCATTCAATCACAATCTATGGATAAAATTAAATACGTGGGAATTGCTTTTGAGTGCATAAATCAAGGCATGGCAAAATTGTACACATATGATCTTAAACATACATGAGTAACTTTAAATGTACACAAAATGTATGATATTTTCAATTAAACATTCCAAGCAAGATTTAAATGTGTATTATAATATGGTGAGAGTATAAGCATGGTTTGGAAAGCAATTAATTGCAAAGATGCTATGTAAGTTCCCAAATGCTCATAAAAGCTCAAATGTGATTGATGAGAGGTCAAATTTATATAGTTTTATAAATATATCAAATCAACCAATTAAACATGAGATATTAGCACATTTAAACACTCGTGAACACATATTTGACATGAAGATCAAGATATAGTAAAAACGTGCACATGAAAGCCTAATAAGTATAGAGAATTTCAAGTACATACAAAATATATTAGTTATTTTATAAAGACTACTTGAATGGATTTCTTAAATCAAATACCATATTGGAGGCACTCCAAATTTTCTTTCAGCATTCTCTATGTGAGTTTCTTGAGTTGCTTCCACTTAAAGTTTCTATAAAAACATCTAATTGCTTCTTTAGTACCTGTGTAAGTTTGGGTTATTTGTGGTTAGTAGCAATGATATATCCTTATCCTTTTGGAACCCAAACCATCTTACCTTTATGATTTAAATTGGTATTGTGATGTATTGCATATGTATATGCAATATGGCCATATCTACTAGAATAGTTACAAGTCTTAGTTGTTTTTTTTTACAATGTAACTTTTGTAAGACTTGTAAATATATTTCTTACTATAGCCAATTTTGGTTTTGTTCAATCCTTGCCTTTGAGAGCCAATGAGGTTATTTAAATTCTTTTCTCCATTTACGAACTTAGCTATAGTTTGTTTTGAATCATCTAGGTTAGACTTCAAGATAGCATTTTCAATTTGAAACTCTCCTAGCTTATCTACTATAACATCTTCACTTTTCATGCTTTCAACTTTTGCTTCAAGAGAATTACACTTCTCTTTTAATTAATCATTTCCCTTAGTTAAATCCTCATTTTTAAGGTTCAATTCTTCATTATTTCCATTTAATTTATCAAATTCTAATTATAAGTACTCATTATCCTCCTCTAAACTTTCTTTAGCATCATTCACTTTTTGTATTCATTTCTAAACACATCAAATTCACTTCCTAGTTCAATCATCATTTGTTTCATCATTTTATTTTTCTTTTGAACCTTAATAAATTCCTTAAGTAACTTATCATACATATTTTTGAGCTCATCAAATGAAGAATCATTTGAAGTAGAGCATACCTCATTGTCTATTACCATAAAGCACATTTCTCCCTTCGACTCACTTGAATCGTCGTCACTCTAAGTTGTCATCATAGTTTTTTTCCTTGCTCCTTTTTGGGCTTTCTTAAGATTCGGGTAATATTGTTGAATGTGACCTGGTTTTTTGTAATTATAGCACTTGATTATTTCTTTCTTCTCCTTTCTTAACCGAGATAAGTTTTCATTCTTATCTTTTGCTAATTTCCTATTGAACTTCATGAATTTTTTGAAAGTTCTTGTGATCGTGGCCACATCATCATTGTCTTTACTTTCATTGCTACTTAAGCTCTCCTCAGTTGCCTTCAAAGCAATTGTTTTCATTTTGAACTCTTCTCCTTGCCTCTTAATCATCTTATGAGTCTTAAGAGTTTCGAGAAGTTGCTCCTTTGACATTGTGTTAAGATCATGAGTTTCCTCAATTGCAGTTCTCTTGGCTTCCTAATTCTTTAGTAAAGACTTAAGGATTTTGGAATTAATTTCAAGATTAGTAAATGATTTACTAAGAACATTTAAATGGTTTATTATGTTAACGAACCTATTATGTATCTCATCAATTATTTCGTTAGGGATCATCTTAAAATTTTCAAATTGGCCACAGAGCAAGCTTATCTTTATGTCCTTAACATGGCTAGTTCCTTCATACGTACTTTTTAATTCTTCCCAAATTTCCTTAGGACTCTTGCATATACAAACCGCATTAAAGTCATATTCATTAATGGCACAATGCAAGATATTCATAACTATTTCATTTAAATCAAGTAATTTCCAATCATTTTCAGTGTAATTCCTTTTGTCCTTACTTTCTATCTTAAATAGTCCTTTATTAATTACTTGCTACAACAATCTATTTTGTGCTTTTAAAAATATTATCATGCTACATTTCTACTAAGGATAATTATTCCTAATTAAGAGTGGTAGTCTATTTATAGCTTGCCCTTCCATAAAGCACTCTAAATGCGGTTAAGCAATAAATTTAGAGACCTTATTCTAATACCAAATGAAATACTACACTAAAAACTCAAGAGGCCAGGGGGGTAGGGGGTTTGAGTTGAATGTCTAAATTTTAATTTAATACTAATTTCTTGATTTAAGCAACTAAATGAAAGTAATATCGAAACAATAAAGTAATAATGAGTATAATCAAGATAGTGATAAAATAATAATAAGTGTGGAAAATAAAAGAGATAGGGATAGAGAAAATCAAGCTTGAATTTAACGTGGAGTTTGGACTGCTACTTACTCTCTACGGATACACAATGCCTCTAATAGAGGACTTGACACTACTTTATTAATTTTTCAATCTAAGCTCCAGGAGTTACACATATATAAACTTGATTATACAAGTTTCACACTCATAACTTACCTAATCTTGATTTTACAAGATTCTTAATCACAATAACTCTCAAAACAAACTCAATCTTAAGTATAGTACACTCTCTCAAGGTTCTTACAAGTATAAATCACTTTGCACTATATTAGGGTTTTACAAATGATTTAGCAAATTAAGTACACGTGATAAAGGGTAAGTGAACAAAAGGAATAATTGCAGATTTATAGCTCTATTTCTTTTCCTTCAACTACCCAACAATTTATATTTATAACCTCTTAAGAAAATCTAACCGTTGGTCTACTTCTCTCTTCATTTAATGCTTTGTAACGGCTCTTTTTTATATGGACTAGCCGGACAGTTCAAGTGGGACTAGTTGGACGGTTCATTTAAATAAGGTCACCATTTGGACAGCCTTTAAGTCACCAGTCACATGGTTTAACATAGCTTACTGATCTGCAGTAACCAGCTGGACAGTCTAGGGATAACCAACTGTACAGTTCATTACCTACCATTGATTTGCAACAACTAACTGGACGGTCTAGCGATAACCAACCGTACAATCCATCACCTGCTACTGATTGGTAGTAACCAACCGGGCGGTATTTGTAAAAACCAGCTGGACGGTCTAGAGATAACCAATCGGAAAGTTCACACTAGAACAGCTGAACAACGTACACTAAAATATAACAAATAGTTTTGTTCCCTTTTACTTTTTTCAAGAATTTCAAATTCAATCTAATTAAGTTATATTTAATCAAGTTATATTATAAAGATATCATGCAAAACATAGTGTTATAATGATAATTCAAGTTCTTTATCAAATTAACCATGTTTTTATAAGATTTGCAAAGAGATTTATAATCAATGATTAATTTAACATAACTTTCATGATTTTGTTCTCATCAACATCATACATAAGAACCTATTGGTTCGATAGTAGTTGTGCCTCCTTATGCTCTAGATAGTGTAAGAGGCCAAAAGGTAAAATGATCTTGATTCTAGAACCTTTACACACTCAACATTCATTTTAGCACTCAAAACCCATTTGCATTCAAGCACCATCTTAAGGATTGGTAATGCTTAGCCATTCCTTAATCCCTATTTCTTTGTCCTCCTTGCTGGCTTGAGCGTAGGATGGTCTTCATGGACACATCCACGAGGAATTTTTTTCCAGGTGACAACAAGTAAGGAGCCCATTAGGATTGAAGCATAACCCTCTCCAAGGAGTTTAAGCTTTGTCCACCCTATCTCTTAACAAGCCATGTGAAACAATGAGTGTCATATAAATACCTATTAAATTTTGATATGTGTATGTAAAGGAATATATTTTTTAAAAAAGTACTAATTATGTCAAAATTTTAAGAATACTTATATGCTCTTCATCTATCTAGATGATGTGTTAGTATCACTGAAAACTTTGTCATAATTTTGCTTCCTAGGTAATTAATATCAAAATCATTAGTTAATTGCAAGCTTAGGCGTATTCGCAGAGTTTCAATCTCGCAGAAACCATTCTCTCGACTTGTCAACATTGTAATGTTTCTCCAAATAATATTGTGTAAGTGCCTATCCACATCCAATGCTTGTCATTCCTTAAAATTTCAAATCGGTAATATCAATCTTTCATAATTTCTCGTCATTCCCCAAGTGCCAAATTTTATTATTTTGTAATAATAATGAAGGATTTCTAACAATTTGATGATGCAATTTTAACGTTTCTCGGATATCATTAATATTGTTATGTACACAGCAAAAGATAGCCAAATACGGAAAAGATAAATATCGAGTTAACTAAGAGAGTCAGAGAGAGGAGATGGATAGAGATCTTTACAGTATTCCAAGTTATTCAAGCCTGGTTAGATTTTTTAAAATTATTTTATAATATTATCATGATGTTATTTTTTTTTTATCTTAAACTTAATTATATGTGATAATATTTTAAAAATTTTAAATAAAGTAATCTTAGAAAATTCAAAACCAACAATAGATACATGGGAGATACTTAAACGTGGGAAAACGAAAAAATAATGGGTAAAGTGACAATCTTCTATAACGAAGAGACCGAAGAAAATGGTATACAAGCCTGGTCACAGGGTACGACAATTGTTAAGTACTCTACTTGCGTCTTGGCGATGGTGCTTTAAAAAAGAAAAAAAGATTGAATGATGCTAATATGTTAATAAGGAATATGTGAATGTTAGTAAAATTTTACACATATTAATGAAGAAATTTATCTTTTGGAAAGTATCAGCTATGTTAATACTTCAATATCACTTATCTAATAATATGACGTATTGGTACTATTAAAACCTTTTTAAAATTGATAAAATGTATGATTTTGGAATCAAGAAAAATAAAATATAATAGGCTTTAAATGTTTTATATATTATACACATTTAATTTATTTCACATCACTTCTATATTATTTTAAGGGTAAATTGTAAATGTACTGTCAGATATTTCTTTTATGTACACCTAACTATATCATTTTTATGATTGAGTATTTAGACCCTAAAATATTTAAAATTTTTTCTCCTCCTGATAACTATTTTGTCCCTTCAAAAATATCTTTAATTATTTTTTTCACAATATAAATAGTAAAATAGGGGCTAAGAATACATATTTGGAAGTTTAAGTGCTCGATTTAAAGATAATGGACTTAAGCACATATAAAAATATATAAAAAAAAAAAAGTTGTGGAATTTAAGCACAAATTATTACGTAGAAATGAAGAGAATTAGCACTAGCTCCATGCAATGTTTCCAGCCCAAAGTCACCAATTAAAAGAAGCAAATGAGGCCAGCTCCACGCAAAATGTCAAGGCCCACGTGAAAGTTGTCAGCCATCAAGCCCCCTTGTGAATCAAACTCCAATTTTTAAGCTTGGTCCACGGTGAAGAGATATGGAATGAGATCAATGTTGTCAAAACCAAACGCCCCCTCCACCCACCCNTCGTTCTTTATGTAATGTAAATTTGTTTTTCAATGGGAAAATGAAAAAGAAATTGCTTTTTTTTTTTTGAAAAAAATCCTATAAATATCCCTACATGAAAAATAATTCCAGTAATATAGTACCTAAAATTGCATCTTGAAGACAAGATATCATTTAGATGTGAAATCCCATCTTGGAGACACGATTTGATCAACCAAAAAACATATCACATATCCCCATGATTTAGACATGAAATTGCATCTTTAACATACAATTTTAGTTTAATTTAAAGTTGCATTTTCAAGACATGATTTTTACTGTCATATTCTTGGAATTATTTGTCTAGGCATATTTTTGGATTTTTTTAAATGTGATTTTTACAAACACCACCCCCCCCCCCCCCCCCCCCCCCTTTTTTTAATAACAATTAAACTATCTTAAAAGTTTAATGAAAGGAGATACTATGCTCTATTGGTCTTGTATAAGATATCAACAGAGAGGAAGGTGAATTGATGTCTGTAAATTTTTGAAAATTTTTTCGATATAAGAAAAATAAAATTATTTCTCTTAACAACTTATAATGGTGAATAGTGATATTTTAATAATTCAACACACAACAATTAATAAAGCAAATTAAAAGAGTAAGGAGGGAGATTATTAGGTTAGGGATTTATAGAGCTTCGGTTAACTGCCTACTGCTCTTTTCCAGCTTCACTATTGAGGACCCAGTCTACTTCACTGGTATTGTTTCACTTGATCCATTATAACAAAGTCACGAGAAGATTACAAGTAATTCCTATACATAGGCTTTCACAACATTCTACTCTATCTATCTAACCTTTCTACAATTTAGGCTAATACAGATCTATAGAGTACAAATGTACTTGTCTTCAACATTCAAACAACCAATAAAAGTTATAAATTACAAGTGAGAACAAAAATATAAATCTCAATTAATTTTGCTCTAAAGAGAAATAATGATTATTGTATAGTTTGCTTTGGTGTAACTTTCTGAAGAAGTATCTGAAAGACTTTCTAAAAAAGTATCTGAAAGACTTTTTGTGACTTTTCAGAAAGTATAATTTGATCATGAATTTTTGTATAATGAAAAATTTTTTCCAAAGTTGTAAATGATATTTTGAATCCTTTCTCTTTTCATATTGAAATCTTCTAATGGCTAATTTGTTGAAGTTTATCTTCACTATCGTATTTATCCAGTAATTGTTTGTCAAAAATAATCCTTAAATATTTTGAGAAGATCTCGGTATTTTGAAATTCAAAAATAGCTCTTCTTATCTTGATACGATTAGATATACTTTGATCCGCAACTACCAGATAAGGCTCATATTCAAAATCTAAAATTCCACAAAATCTAAATAAACTTTATCCTTATCTATTATTGTATATATCTTGATTTATCAAAAATAAATTCACTCAAAAATAATCCCCATGGATCTTGATTCCATCTTAAGTGAAATGAGATTAAGTGTATTTCCCTAATATATCCAATTTAGAAGAGCTAAGCCTTATTCAATTTGAATATGATGTAAATTAATTTTCCATGTTACTTTTCCAGACCAACTTTCTAAATAACCTTATGAAGAGTAACAATTTTCTTCTTCTTTTTTTTTTGAAGTCTCTGAATAAGTTTTTGAAGTGATGTACCGATTCTTCTTATAAAAGTTTTTGAAATACTTTTTGAAGATTTTTAGACTAGTCCATTTTCAATCAATTCAAACCTTTTGAATAAGTTTCTGAATACACCTTAATTTGTAATTTTAAACTTTTTGAAGAATTATTTGAATATTTACATATTGTTAGTACATTAGCATTTTTCTCTTTTTTGTTATTATTAAAATCCATGAGAGATATCTAATATGCTTAGTTATATATATATAAACTACACATATAAAATAACAATTTATTGGTCACTTAGAAGCAATCAAGAGGGGGTGAATTGATTGCATAGGATTTTAAAACTTTTTTGAGCAAAAAATAACCCTTTTTGATTTCTTATATAATAGATTATAATTTAGATGAAGAATGTGCAATTATTAAAACAAACAAGGAAATAAAAAAGGGTTCAAGAAAATCAAGTAGAGGATTTATAGATGTTCCTTCTTGTGAATCAGTCCTCTCTTCTAGCACCAATTTTTCCACTATTTTAATAATCAAGAAAGAGTAAAATTATAGCTACATGGTTATAATCAACACAACTTTACCTTTAAGCTTGTCTTGAGCTATATAGATTACTGTAGACTACTCTCTCTCTTGAATCCAACTCACAACAAATTATAAATTAAATTGTAATGGATAACAATTGAGATTTTGTAGCTTTTGATGCACAGTTTGTTGTCTTATAATACAATAGATCAAATTAGCTTAAGAAGAGTTTTTCGATTGTTTGCTACTGATATTAGATGTTTACTATCTTTCGCTTGCATGAGATCCTCTCTTTTTAAAATTTAAGTTCAATTACTACTAAATCTTCTGCTCATTAGTTGATTCTCATCTCAAACTTGAATAATTTGAATGTTTGATTATCTTTCAAAATATTTAGTTGGTTATTGATATGCTTCCACAAAATCTGAAATTCAAAGAATAGATGTTGGATCTTTGAATTGGATAATAATAGTTGGATAAAATCTTCATGCATTCGAAAAAGTATGCTTCCATGTTTGCTTAATAAATCTAACTTCATATGCATCTCCACATGTTTAAAACTTAAATGTAAGGTTGTAAAACAATCCTTCTTAATAGTGGAATGTATTAAATGCATTTCCTAAAATACATTTGACTTACTGGATCCAGGCCTTAACATGCAAAATAAAATTAGATAGAAACTTCTCCATGTTGCTTCTAAGTTAGCTTCTAATTTTCCTAAATGCTTTGATAAATCTTCTGTACATGTCGAAAATGCTTCTAAGTTTGCTTCTAATTTAGTAATTTGCTTTTGATCAACTTTTGAACTTTTAAGTCTTCAAAACTCTTCTGATAAAATTTGATTCTTGTTGGAGTTCCTTATAAGTTTGTTTCTAAGTCTATTCAGTCGCTCTCTTCTTCAGACTTCAGAAATGTTTAACAATGCTTCTAAGTTAGCTTCTAACTCTTCAGTTTGAATGAATTGAGTTTGTTTTTCACTTAAGACTCATAGCTTATAGCTATATTTCTAAGTTTTCTGCCTTTAGTTTTTATTCTTGATTCAAATATGTGGTCTTGCTTATATGTTTGCTTCTAAGTAAATATTTTATTCTTTCACAGTATTTAACACTTACACTAGAGAACTTAGGTGTTTATTGTCATTAGAACATGTTATCAAGGGATCCGACATTCTCTCCCTTTTTGATGATAATAAAACATTTATGTGAAAAATATTTTGAGTGAAAAATTGAAATTTATTTATAGAATATGATAGACTACTTTAACAGAATATGACATTTTACAAGTTTAGTATGAGTTTATTACTTTTATTCAAATTGATAGAAAAGTCGTATAATTTTAAGTTTAAAGATTATCAAAATATTTTGGTCAACACTTGTCCCCCTTTTTATTATCAGTAAAGATAGGAAATAAATTTGAAACATAAGACATTGCATTAATCATCAAAACATGATTACATTAGAATGGAACACGGTTTGATAGAACTTGAGTAGAGATTGATAGCAGACACTTAAAACAAAAGTACTATACTTAAATACTTAAAATAGAAAATAGAACTAAACTAAACATAAGACAAACTTTGGGTTACTTTGGAGCATGAGGATAGAAAGATGATGGTCTAAATGATTGAGGGATAGAAGAAAAAGGATCAGGATTAAAGGGCCTAGCAATAACATTGTTCACTTGTTGCATATTATCATCAGGAATATCTACCTTAGTGCTTAGAAAATTCAACATTTTCAACTTAGTGAAAAGATTCAAGCCTTTATGATTCTTGACCTTCACTCCTTCCTAATCTATCTTTAAAGTCATAAGCTTCCCATAAATAGACTAAGTTAATAAACTTCTGCTCTAGTACCTTAATTAACTCTACTGAAATAGCTTCATATCTAGCATAGATTGCATTTTTAGTGAGCTCCCTATTTTTAGCCAAAGAATCATTGAACTGCTTAAGAGCAATTTCAACTGATTCTTAAGAGCCACTAGTAGCAGCAACTTATGTCAAGAAGTCCAACTTCATCCTTTTTGGGCCGTCCTCATCAACTACCATTTTATCCTTCCTTTTCTTACTTACTGCATCTTCATCAGAAGGATGAATTACCGTCCTTGATAGAAATTTTCTCCTGCTGTTGCTCTTAGTCATCAGGAACTGGTTGAAGTTGTTCTTGCTAAATACCCTTCTTCTCTTCCTTCCCTTAAGTAAGTGTTAGTAGTTTTTCAATATTAAAATTTCTTTTCCTAAAAGATGAATGCACAAATTGAGCTCCATCATTTGCAAACCAAACATTTTCCAACACATGGATCCTCCTATGCTTCATCACAACCTTGTCTACTACTTTTACATCTAAAGGGTATCCATTTTAATCAAGCAACCTCGCTAAGAGTATTTTCTTGAATTTCTTGAGATGATTTAGGGTTTTGCATGGCTTCAAGTTGATGATTTTCCTCATATTGAGGTGGATTTTGCTTTGGGTCAAATTGAGTGAAAGGTGAATGTTCCATAGGTTCTTCAAGATTTAATTCTATAATATTATCAGAATTAGAGGGTAATTTTGATTTCTTAGTTCTTTAAGATCTCCCGGGGGTTTGTCTCATTTTAAGAAGAGAAGAAATTTGAACATTAGGTGAATGGAAGTTTATTTGAGTTATTGGAAGAGACATTATGAGAGAAAGAAATTAGAACATGGGCTAAAAGGACTGAGAGAGGTAAATGTGTGAGTGAGATTTTGAGTGATACAAAACATGATTGTGTAACAAAAAGTAGGGAAAAAGAGTTTTCTAAAACTACCTAAATATTTTACAGTTTTCATGCCAAAATAATATGTCTTAATTAGTCTGAATAAATGTAAAATAAAGATACACTATAGTATACTATGATATAAGACAAATCACACTCTAATCTTTTAAGTAAAAGGATTACATAAGCCAATCTCATAAATTCAAACATGTTTTTATCTAAGGGCTTGGTAAATATATCAATAAGCTGTAAATCTGTAGGCATAAACTCAAACACTTATATCATTGTTAGTCATATGATCATGAATAAAGTGATATCTAATTACAATATGTTTAGACCTTGAATGGTAAACTGGATTTTTAGTTAAGTTAATGGCACTAGTATCACACTTGATTAGTATATCTTTAAATACTAAGCCATAATCCATTAGCTATTGTTTAATCTAGATAATTTGTGCACAATAATTTCCAATATAAACTTATTCAGCCTCTACTGTTGAAAGTGCAACTGAATTTTATTTCTTAGATGACCAAGAAATTAATCTATCACCAAGAAACTAACAAGTACTGGAAGTATTTTTTCTATCTACTTTATACCCTATATAGTTAGTATCCTATTAAATCAAAATTTTGATTCTTAGGATACCATATGCCTAATTGAGAGGTACAGAGATATACTTAAAGATGCACTTAATAGCTGCTAAATGCTTTTCTATTGAATTAACTTGAAATCTAGCACAAATACATACGCTGAAAAGAATATCTAGCCTAGATGCTATTAGATATAATAACAATTCAAATAAGCTTTTATGTAGCTTTTGATTAACCTTTTTACAAGAGATATCCAAGTCAAGTCTTGTAGAGGATAACATAGGAATTGCAGTACTTTTCATACCTTCAAATCCAAATTTCTTATGCATTTGCTTAGTAAATTTTTCTTGATGCACAAAGATGCCATCTTTGGTTAATTTAATTTATAATCCAAGGAAAAAATTGAGTTCTCCTATTAAGGACATCTCAAATTTGACCTACATTAATCTAGAAAAATCTGTACAATACTTTTCATTAGTTGAACCAAAAATTATGTTATCTACATAAATTTGAACTACTAAAAATATCATAATCATAATACTTAAGGAACAAAGTTGTGTCAACTTTTCCTCTATGAAATCCATTTTTAAGTAGAAAGTTGCATAGCCTTTCATACCGAGCAGGGGTTACTTGTTTTAAACCAAATAATACTTTGCTAAGCTTGTAAATATAATCCTTCATAAATAGATCCTCAAATCCAAGAGGTTGTTCAATATAAATTTCCTCTTTTATGTACCTATTTAAAAAGGCACTTTTTACATCCATTTAAAACAACTTAAAATTCTTTAAGCAAGCAATAATCTAATAGCTTTAAGTCTATCCACAGGTGCATAAGTCTTAGCATAATCTACATCCTGTGAATAGCATATAGCAACTAATTTAGCTTTATTTTTTATTATTTTGCCAGTTTCATCTAGTTTATTTTTGAATACCTATTTAATTCCTATTATTGATTTATCTTGTGGTTTAGAAATAAGATTCCAAACCTGATATCTTTAGGATTAACTTAGCTCTTCCTGCATGGTATTTATTTGGTTGCTATCTTGAGGAGCTTCATCAACTAAACTAGGATCAATCTCAAAAATCATAGCAAAGTGATTTTCTATATCTTTGAAACTTGATCTTCTATGTACTTTACTTTCTACATCTCCAATTACTAGGTTTTGAGGTTGAGAAGATTTGAATCTTTAAGTTTTAGAAGGTGTTAAAGTCATTTGATATTGATTGAAGCTTCTAGATTTGCTTTTAACTTTGATTCAAGACCTTCTAAGTTCTATTACGGACCTTTTGGTCTTGAACCTATTGCTTCTAACTTTCCTTCTAAGTTCAACTGTTTGTCTATAGCTTTTGTTTTCTCATATCCTATGTCATCTTCGTCTTGTAAGCCAATTTCTTCCATAAAGTTGACATTGATAGACTCTTCAACATGTTAATTAATTTGTAGAAAACATTTTTTTGTAATAAAAAAGACTAGGAATCTCTAACTTTGAAAATAAATCAATTAGATTTTTTATTATTGAAAATATTTTTTCTAAGGTGAATTTTTTTATTTTTTTATTTTTTTTTTGTGAAAAGCCCCCTTTTTATTTTGAAAGGAAAATCTTTAGTAAGATATTTACGTTACAACATACAATTATCTCATGTTATAACAAATCACATGTTAATAAAAAATCAATAACATATCATGCACATATCCTATCTTATTACAAGTACTATTCACTTGCCTCATAATATTATATTGCATCTTAATACCGCATATATCACGTTCATAGATTCTATCTTACGTGTTAGATATTGCAAATAAATTTATCTCAATATCATAATTTATAAAATGTTTACAATTCATAACATTTATTAATTTACAAGAATGTCAATCACCACATTGAACTTTATATACATGTCATATATTACAAATTCTTAAGGTATAATATTGTCTATTATCGCTTTCATCATATTATTATTTTATAAATTGTCTTGTGAATTTATTATATTACACTAACATATTATTATATGTGCCTAAGTTTTCCAAGTCACCAATATCATCAAGGCTTTTTATACTATTCCAATAGATCACTTAAGTACTTTATTAAATCAACATTTTCATATTTATACCAATTTTATCATACTTTACAGTTTATTCAATATTTTATGTTACAAAAAATTTGAAATTTGATTGGTTAACAACTCTTATTTACAAGCTTTCCTCAAATTATTAAAAAAAAAAATAAACAAGAGCCTAATAATTTTTTTTTTTAAAACGAGTCTTGTATCAAATAATTAATTTTAACATGAACTCAAGAAATTGTTTTACAGACCACACATTAAACCATTAAATTTACTAAAAATAAGAGTTAAACAATTTAAAAAATATGTATCGAACCAACATGTTTAATATGAAAGAAAATAAGAATTAAACAAATTATTTTATAAATCAAGGATTGAATTACCAATTAAACATAAACGAACAAGATTATAGGAATGATTTTTACATATCAAGCATCAAACCAATCATTAAGCAAATAATTTTATCAAGGATACACAAGTACATTCAAAGATTAAAGATCCTACCTCGCGCAATAATGAACTGGTGGCCAGTTCAAATGGTTTTTAGGTAGCTTCCAACGAAGTAGCGGCACTTATCGACTTCTAACTTTCCAAACTTTCCAAACATCAAATTCCCTAAGCTAATTCTAGAAAATCTCTACACCTACAACTTCTCCTAAGAAATTTAAGTTTTCTAACAAAACCTTAAACTAATACTGGAGTGAGAGCATGAAAAATTCTCTCAATCTAATCACTGATTCTTGCAATTGTGTATTGAAATAAGTAATAAGAGGCCCTATTTATAATGTGGAGTCATGCTTAGTGGTTAAGAAATATTCCTTTTAGGTGGAAAGATTAAATCTTTTTGTATCATAAAAATTTAATTCGTTACTTTTTTCCCTTTTTTACCCGATTTTGGTGTTTGTTAGATGTGATTTTCATTAAATAAATAATAAAATCAATCTTCTATACCTTATTACCAATTCTAGACATTAAATGCGTAGTGTTATTGCATCAAGATATTTAATTCTCCAAAATTTAGAAGGTGTGCAAATCTTGCTTTGTATAGAACTATCTCTTTTTTGTTATTTTTCATTGGGGTATTTTTCAATTATTATTTTTTAAGATTTCTAAACCAAAATAAGATGCACTCGTTGCCCTTTCAATTTAATATTTTATTCCTCATTTTTAGATGCAAAATATAGGATCAAATTTGGTAGAAAAATATGGGTATATAAATTTACCATTTTTAACTTTCTAGTTTCTATGCACTCATGACAATCAGGAGGGAAGAAGATGAAAGGTATGGATCAAAGTTTGACCCTTAATTACCGCATGGCTTATTATGAGTAGTACTACATGGCGCAATGTAATTAATCGTGTGACACCACATCAGCACAACATGGCAAGATATGATTAGTGCCATGTGGTACCTAATTATAGGTGCTATTGGCCCCTCCTTCAGGTGATACGTATTACCTCCTTCATGTGGCATGTGTTACTCTTATTTTCTTTCTTTTTTTTCCCCTTTCCTCCTTTTCTTTTTCATTGTTTTCTCTCTCTCTCTCTCTTTTTACATTTCTTCTCTCTGATGTTTTAGATCCTTCTTCTCTTTTCCTTTTATCTTCCAAAAACTCCCTAAGAACAGTTAATTACCTAAACACTAAAATATTGCATTTCTCTCTTCAAGTGAATATGATGTCTAATAAATGTATTTTCAAAATTTATTCAATTTGACCCAATTAAGATCTCGATTTCTACACGTTCTCAACTTTTATTAAGAACTTTAAATAGCTATAAAACACTCATTTTAACTTCGATTAAGGTACAGTTTGAGGTCATAATCTTTTGAAAATGTATACTCTTAAAATATTTCAAAATGAGTTAGTTGAACCTAGGTAAGAAAAATTGATTTTCAATAAACACCCATTTTTTTTTAGAATTCCAAATTTGGTTAAATCGCATATGCTTATTTTGACTACATATACTGTTTTAGATCTCAAAATACTATTTCCACCCTAAATCAACTAAAATGGACCACCAAATAATACTTTTTATGACTTTTTATATTTTTGGGTTTTTTTATTTTCCTTTTTTTTTGTTCTTTTCTTATTCATTTTTTTAGGTTTTTCTTAATTTGTTCAATTTTTTTATATTTCACTTTTTTATTTTAGCCTTTTCTTGATTTCTTCAATTTTGGAAATTTTTTTTATTTATTGCCCTTTTTTCGAAAAGTAAGGGATTTTAAACTAAAGATGAACTTAGGGAAGGCAAAATTGAGGTGTTTATAACTACTGCTCTTCATGGTGAAGTTTGGTGAAGATTTTACCACAAAGCAAAAAATAACTACCCATTTTTGCCTTTGATAGACTAGCCTTGATTTACTGACAAGATTGGGCCTAAAAGGGGTGCCTACCTTGCTTTGTCTTTGAATGGGATTAGACTTACATCTTTTTTAATTACCTTACTAGCTTTTCATTAGTAGTCATATGATATGATGATTGAACTGCTTGGATATTTCACATGGAAGTAGTAGTACTCTAAACCAAGCTACTCTAGGAAGATAGTGCTCCAATGAGCAGGCTATTTGGGAAAGGATAGCATCTTATGAGCAAGCTACCTGATATATTTTTTAAACAGGATAGTACCTTATAAGTAGGCCACCTAGGATTTCTTTTTAAACAAGATATCACCTTATGAGAAAGCTATCTAAGATCTCTTTTAAAAGGGTAGACAGTGCTCTACTAAGTTAGTGATCTTAAAATTTTTAAAGGGTGGACAATACTCATCTAAGCCAACGGTCCTTAGACTTTTGAAAGAGTAAACAATGCTCTTTTAAGCCAATTGATACAGATTCTGTAGATGAACACGCGGACCCAATATCACGCGTAACCAAAAAGGTATGATGGGAATCAAGCTATCGAGCCACTAACCTACAGCCAAGCCTGAGGACTAGAGGAACTAGTAAGATGAATCCTCCTATTCTAACCGACTCATGTGAAGATCGAGTATCTCCTTACCGACCATTCTACTTGCCAAGCCAAATGACTACCTATTTCTTGCATGTTGTGTGTCGAGAAGTAAAGGGCCAAGATAATAACCCATCTTCATTCTTACACATTCTTGGCTAATTACTTACTCGGTCGCAACCTTGCCGAAATGCTGATAGAAATAATTCAAACTGATCAAGCCATCCTTGCTTGGATAAGTAAGTTGTCTGTACTTTTTGTCCACATCTTCCAACAGCATCACTAATACAGTATTGCTACGTGTATAGAATAATGTGTAGAATTCGTTGTGATGGGAATTAGGCTCCGACTATGTCTAAGTCAAGGTTGACTTGTTCGAAGCCGACGTCGACCCTCTAGAAGAAGATACTAACCTGTTCCAACTCGAGGATGAATAGCTTTCATCGAGGCCGAGCAAATGATAGAAGGCCGAGGGGAAGAAAAGGATCCATTCAGCAAAAAGCCTATCGTTTGCCAAGAAGACGAGATACCATAAGACCAAGTACTTGTGACCTAAGAACCGCTCAGCACAACATCAAGAGTTTCATGCCGACTGATTCTAGGACTCAGCAATTATGGGCCAATCTCTCTGGTGTCTCGCTAAGCTACGCAAGATGTCAGGGACCCCTTTCCGAACTCGTACATCTAATTACCAATCCTGTCCGGTTCGGATACTACTACTCCCAAGATATGTTGAGTAACTACATGCCGACTTTTGTAAAATGCACAGTTTTGTATTTTTGTACATGTTTTCCCTTTATTTTATTTATGGGCCTGATTCTTTAGGGTTTAAGGCCTTATACTTTATATATAGTTTTGTTACTAGGGTTTAGTACTTATTATAAATAGTAACATTTGTACTAATAGATAGATATACATACATATAGGTTGATAGATATATAGAGACATATATAGAGAGTGAAACTTTCCTCTTTCGAGCAAGGCTATACCTAAGTTAGCATTTGCTAGATTATCGAGGGTTGATTAGACTCTTTAATCGTCCCTGCGTTCTTATTAATCTCGTTCTCAGATTGTGGTGAACCTCTTCATTTGAACCAATTAGCGAGTTGCATTTAACCTTCATTTGAAACCTTGAGCAACATTTAGTGTTTGTAAGTTGTATCGAACTCTATTTCGAGCTCAAACCCCCCTGATCGTGTTTATGTCTTAGTGAGTTATATCCATCTACATTCACTATCAAAATTCTTCCTATTCTTTGTACCCATCTTCTTTGAATACACATTCCTATTCATTTCTAGATTCGTTACCATTTCTCTTCCTTCAATCCTTATCACGTTGCACCAATGATTGTTTTCCTTATATATTCATTTTTATCCTTTTATATCTCATACATTACTTTCTTAGGAAATGCCCTTTTTAGTCAAGTTGCTCTAACTTATGGATATAAATACTCATATACTTACAGCTATAAAGACGATTAGAATCAAATTGAACATTAATACACTTTGTATTTTCCTTCCTTGTGTAAACACTACTTGTTTGCTCTTGGCATCACTTTTATCTTAACCTTTGAGTAAGGTTAGGTGGCGAATAATCTCACCAGACCGATTCATGCATCATATAGAATTGTATCGTAAGTCTTCGAAAGTTCCATTGATGCATCATATCCTCTAGAGCTATTTGTAGGTTTTGCTTACCCTTTTCGTTCGCATTTATCCTCTCACACATACCCCATCACTTCCTTTTGAGCTTTCTGTAAGCTTAGACCTATCCAACAACCGGCCTTGTCTGTTCTTAGTTACGGTCTGCATCATCTTGGTATCAAAATGGAGGTTTTGTTTGAGTCAGAGTTTTTTTTTTTGAAGTTCTGTTTATCCTTTGTTTTACGTATGTAAAACAGAACAAGTTACTGTGTTCATCTTAGTTGCTATGTATGCTAGCTATTACTTTCCTGAAGTATTTGTTGAGCTTGAATCAATAAATAAAATGATTGACCTGAGTGTGAATGTTGGTATAGGAACCCCGAGAAGCACTGACCAAAGACTTAATGAGGTGGCTAACCTCTTGGTAGATTTGACCCGAGCTGCTCATGCATTGGCTTACTAACCCATTGAGACTGTGCAAAACACCCCACAAGCTGCTCAACTTATTAAAGGTTAGAACCCAGCTCGATTCGTTCGAGAAGGAGGATTAAGCAGACGAGTAAGATGAAGGATAGACTTGAGAGAACTGGATGAAGAGGATGAGAAAGAGTATTTTGAAGAAGAGCGCATATAAGTCCCCAGAACATTTGATCATGTGAAGCTTTAGATTCCGAGCTTTAATAGATCGGGATTGCTGATGAACATTTGGAGCGGGAAGAGAAGATGGAGCGTGTTTTTGAATATTACCAATACGAGGATTTCGAGAAATTGAGAATTGCTGCTGTTGAGTTCTTTGAATATGGTGCCATGTGGTAGAAGAATTTTCAGATGATGAGGAGATGTGAAGGCTACAAGAAATTAACACTTAGCCTGAGATGAAGAGAATAGTTGATGGGTATGTTCAAGAATTTTAAATACTTATGATCCATTGTGAATTGGAGGAACCACTAGCTTGAACAATCTCAAGGTTCATTACTAGATTGAGAGGTGATATTCGAGATATTGTGGAACTCCAACACTTTAGCAAAATGGATGAGGCCATTAGAATAGCTTAACGAGTAGAAAGGCAAAGAAGGAGCCAAGTATCTATAAGGATGTCGACTAGTCGACTTGGACCAGCGAGTCACCGAGTATAGTTGAGTATTGAGCCTAGCCGAAAGATGGATGTTCGAGCTGAGCAAAAAGGGTAACTCGTACCTATAAGAAGGGGTGAGGATCAAGTAGGAAGATGAGCCAAATCAAATGCTTCAAATGTCAAGGCTTTGGACATTTGGTCGCTCAGTGCCTGAACCGAAGAATTATGGTGATTAAGGGAGACATCTCAAAGTTAGAGGTAGACAGTATAGATGAGGAACCTGAGGAAGAGATCATCGTTGAGAAAGAACTGATTGAGGAGGACATATGATGCGAATTGTAACCTAGAATAGACAAGGTTGATTGCTGGATGTGTCCAAGCTTGCAGAAAGCTTGAAATGGGTTAATGGGGAAAGGTACAAAAGGGGTAACAATTACGAATGAAATAGTAAGCAAAACCCACAAACAGCTCCGGAGGATATGACGCACCAAAAGAACTTCCGAAGACTTACTACACAATTTTATATGATGTATGAATTGGTCCAATGAGGTTATTCGCCACCTAATCTTGCTTAAGGGAAATGATAAGAGTGATGTCAAGAGTAAACAAGCAGTGTTTACGCAAGGAAGAAAATACTTAAGTGTATTGAAGGTAATCTATCTTCTTACAGCGACAAGTACAAAGGTATTTATACTCATAAGTTAGGGCAACTTGCCCAAAAGGGAAAAGACAAAAAGGACATTTCTTAGAGAAGCAATGTACATGATATAAAAGGGTAAAAATGAATATATGAGGAAAATAATCATCGGTACTACAGATTCTACACATGATATTGTACATGTGGCGATGTTACATTGGTAAGGTTATTAGGAGATGTGGACAAAAAGTATGGACAGATGGGTTTGTTTGAGTAGGGATGGCCTAGTCAGTTTGATCTCTCTCTCTCAGTTTCTCAACAAGGAAGATGTCGAGTAGTTGGTCCACTCAGCAATAGAGAGTAATCGTCAACTTAGCATATAAAAAATTAGTGGGCTGTCATACGATATGGCATTAAAGGTGACTCGACAAGGAAGTACTTAGCCTCGCAGGGGTTGATTGGAATATAAGGATTCGTTATGCTAGCCCTTCTAGTCTTCGAGCTCGGCTATAGGTCAGGGGCCCCATAGCTTGATTCCCATCAATGTGTTTGTTGAGGATTTAGACCAGTTGCTCATGGTTGTCCAATGCACTATGAACATGGAACCCTTACGAGAGGAGGAGTAGAGAGAAAATTTGTTTCATACCACCTATAAGGTAAATGATTAGGTGCATGCCCTCATCGTAGATAGTGAAAGTTGCACCAATGTGGCATTAGTTGATCTTATTTCAAAATTGAAGTTGCCAATTGTTGCACACCAAAGTCGTACAAGTTGCACTGCTTGAGTGAGAAAAGAGCACTACATGTTACTTGATAAATACTATTGCTGATCACTATAAGGAATTACTCTAACCAGATTCTCTACGATGTACTACTTATGTGTGCTTCCCACGTATTGCTAGGTAGGTCATGGATGTTTAATAGGAAAGTTATCCATGACTGCTACAAGAATACGTACATGTTTGAAAAGAATGATTGGAAGGCCACTTTGAAGCCGATGCCACCGAGAGAGGTTAATAAATTGTAGACAAAACTTGCTTGTGGAACAAAAAAGGCTCTGGTGATGAGTAGAGCCGAAGTCCAGGAGGCCATTAATGTTGAAGAGCCGACCTTCATGTTGGTCAAGCGCCTATTAGAAATGAACGAGCAGGGTGAACTACCCCAAGAAATCAAAGAGTTGCTTGATGAGTATGCCGACCTATTCCTAGAATAGTTACCTAAGGGGTTGCCCCTAACTCGATGTATAAAGAACTGCATTGACTTAGTGCCCAGCGTTGCATTGTCAAATGAGCTAGCCTATCGGATGAATACTGAACAAGCTTTTAAGCTCCAATGTCAACTCAATGAGTTGTTGGAGAGAGGATATCTTAGAGAAAGTCTCAACCTTTGCGCTGTGCTAGTACTTTTGGTGTCAAAAAAGGATAGAACCTAGCGAATGTGTGTTGATAGTCGAGCTGCGAACAAGATCATAATCAAATATAAGTATCTTATTCCTAGACTAGAGGACATGCTGGATGAGTTGTGTGGAGCTAAGATCTTTAGCAAGATTGATCTAAAATTTGGCTACCATCAAATTCGCATAAGGCTGGAAGAAGATTGGAAAATGACATTTAAGACTCAACATGGATTATATGAATGGATGTTCATGCCTTTTGGCTTATCGAATGCCCCAAGCAGTTTCATAAGGCTAATGAATCATATATTTGAGGCATCTGATCAGGAAGTAAATTTTGGTATACTTTGATAACATCTTAGTCTACAGTGCTAACATACCAAGTCACTATGAACACCTCCAAGCCATATTAGATATCCGCCGTGTTGAGAGACTATTCAGTAATCTTAAGAAATGTTGCTTTGCCAAGAGAAAGTGGTATTCTTGGGCTATATAGTCAGTGGAGTAGGCTTGCGAGTGGATGACGAAATGATCCGAGCAATTTTAAAGTAGCCAACTCCTATTACTGGTGTCGATGAGAGAAGTTTCCATGGATAAACTTCATTCTATAGACGATTCATCAAGAATTTCAATACCCTCATCATGCTACTTATTGAGCCCACAAAGAAGAACACCGACTTCTGATGGGAAGAAAGGGAGGAGAAGAGCTTTACCGAGGTAAAAGAAAGATTGACCTCTACTCGGTGTTACTCCTACCTAGCTTTGAGAAAATATTTGAGCTAGAATGTGACGCTTTAGGCATTGGAATAGGTACTGTCTTAATGCAGGAAGGTTGACCAATTACCTTATATAGTGAGAAGCTCTGAGGACCACAGTTGAATTACTCCGTATATGACAAGGAACTCTTGGCATTGATCCGAGCACTGCAAGTATAGCACTATTTACTACTGAGAGAATTTGTCATATATACTGACCATGAAATATTGAGGTACCTCTAAAGTCAAACCAAGTTATCGAAGTGATAGGCAAGATGAGTTGAATTCCTTAAAGGAGTCAATTTTGTGATAAAATATAAGCAAGGAAAAAGCAACGTAGTTGCAGATGCTCTTTTAAGGAGACATACGCTTTTAATCGAACTATGGAACGGGCTATTTGGGTTTGCAAGTATCAAAGAACAGTATTATGAGAATTCATACTTTAGACCCATAATCATGCGATGTGTTGATGGAAGGACAGTGGATGAGTATTATGTAGAGGATGGTTACTTGTTTTGAGGTGATAAATTATACGTGCCAACTTATTCATTACAGGAACTATTAATCAAGGAAGCCCATAGTGGAGGACTCTCTAGAGGTTTTGGAGAAAGAAGGACTTGTGAACTATTGAATGGTTGATTCTTCTGGTCGAGAATGAGGAGAGATGTGCATTACGTTGTCAAAAGCTGTACCGTATACAAGAGGGCTAAGTACCGAGTCGAGCAAAGGAAAGTAATGCCTTTACCTGTTCCGATGAAGCCATGGATTGAATTGAGCATAGACTTTATTCTTGAACTACCATGAACTACTTGAGGCAAAGATTCTATAATGGTCGTTGTGGATTGGTTTAGCAAAATGGCACACTTCATGCCTTGCTCAAAAACTAACGATACTTCAACTATTGCTTTTCTTTTCTTGTAGGAGATTATGTGGTTATATGGCATGCCAAGAAGTGTAGTCTTTGATAGGGATCTAAAGTTCTTGAACCATTTCTGGAGGACCTTGTGGTGTTGGATGGAGACCAAACTACTATTTAGTACTTCTTGTCACCCCCAAACTAACGGCTAAATGGAGGTGGTTAATCGCACTTTAAGATTACTACTCCGAGCTACAGTAGGAAAGAACTTAGCTGATTGGGATGTGTGCTTTCCAGTGATTAAATTTGCTTACAACCGTATAGTACATGACACCATTCAGTAGATAACCTTCAAAGTGGTTTATGGTTTCAATCCTGAGTTGCCCTTTGATCACACCCCTGTACCTATACAAGAGGACCCTAACGAAAGAGCTTAAGCACAATCCCTTTAGCACATCTATGACAAAGTCACTCAGCACATTGACCAAGCTGATAGAAGAATGCGAGAGAAGATTAATAGTAGGATGGTTAAACAATTCCAGCTAAGAGACTTGGTATAATTATACCTCAACGAAGAACGGTTCCTCGAACAAGACGAGGAACGGTTCCTTAAACAAGACGAGGAACGGTTCCTCTTATTTGCAAGAGCTGAAGGACCTTTTAGAATCCTCCAAAAGATCAATGATAATACTTATAGATTGGAGTTGCTTAAAGACTATGGGTTTTCTGATGCCTTTAATGTTGTTGACCTCAATCCGTATCATTAGGACGGAGAGCTGAACAAAGACTATTAAGATTTGATCCCAAATCCAAAACAACTTAGAGGGAATGATGGGAATTAGGCTATTGGACTACTAACCTGCAGCCGAGCCTAAAGACTAGAGGGACTGGCATAACCAATCCTCCTATTCTAGTTGACTCATGTAGAGGCTGAGTATATCCTTGCTAACCCATTATGCTTGCTGAGCCAAATGATTGCCTATTTCTCGCATGTTGTGTGCCGAAAAGTGGAGGGTCGAGACAATAGCCCATATTCATTCTCACACATACTTGGCCAATTACTTACTTGATTACACCCTTGTCGAGATGCCAAGAGAAAGAGTCCAGATTGACCAAGCTACCCCTATACGGACAAGCAAGTTGTTTGTACTTTTTGTCCACATCTTCCAATAGCATCACCAATACAGCATCACTACATACATAGAATCATGTGTAGAATTCGTTGCATCAATGATTGTTTTCCTTATATATTCATTTTTACTCTTTTGTATTTTGTACATTTCTTCCTTAGGAAATTCCCTTTTTGTCTTTCCCTTTTTGTCTTTCCCTTTTTGGGCAAGTTGCCTTAACTTATGGGTATAAATACCCCTATACTTATAGCTGTAAAGACAATCAAAATTAGATTGAACATTAATACACTTTATATTTTCCTTCCTTGCATAAACACTACTTGTTTACTCTTGGTATCACACTTATCCTAACCTTTGAGCATGGCTAGGTGGCGAGTAACCTCACCGAACCGATTCGTGCATCATATCAAATTGTGCCATGAGTCTTCGGAAGTTCCATTGGTGTGTCACATCCGCTAAAGCTATTCATGGGTTTTACTTACCCTTTTCATTCGCATTTGTCCTCTCATACATACCCCATCACTTCCTTTCAAGCTTTCTGCAAGTTTGGACCCATCCAATGACTGGCCTTATTTATTCTTGGTCATGGTCCACATCAAGGTAGGTCCGGGCCTCGAGATGGCTTGAAGAGTAAATGATAGTCGAAGGATGAGCAGGGGTTCTCGTACACCAACAATAGATATGATACACTAACACCTCAAATGAGCTTGGGTCACACTTGATATGATGCACATATATGGCCGGTAGTCACTCGCCACTAGTCTACACTCAAATGGGCTAGATAAGAGTAGCTCAAAAGTAAAGACACTTAGCTCAAGAGGGAGTAAAAGTTTAGTGTGTTCTTTGTATAATAATCATACGGCTATTACAATTTGTAAGTATTTATAATATTCAATTGGGTAAGTGCTAAGTTATAGGAAATTACAAAAAAGAGATTTCTACTAGCTAAGAAAAAGGGGGAATAATTTACAGGGGTAACAATGTAATTGTGCCAAGAGAATATCCACTGTTAGAAAGGACAGTACAGGTGTTAGAAAGGACAGTACAGGTATTAGAAAGGGTAGTGCAAGCGTAATTTTACTCATTTTGTGGTCCCAATAAAACTACGAGCCATGTAGAGGTAGGCCTTGATTAGGTTTGGTCGGCATGATTGGCTTTGGATGATCAGCTCTTGACAGTTTTTAGCTTAGCATTGGCATTGTGGAGATGGCTATATCTAAATTCGGTGCTTGGATCGGTATGTTGCAGAGGGGTTTGCTTGTTATGTCTACTGATCACCTTGGTAGTCTCTTGGATGGTGTGGAGAGTATAGTAGCTCAACAGATCAGATTAGGGTAAACATTGCTCCTCGGTGCTTAACTCAACTTGGACAGCTTAGCGAACCATCTGAGAAAGCCCTAGGGGCTCGGGATTGCGGGATTAGTCCTTGATCCCTATCATCCCTTTCAAGTTGTTTGAGATTTTGGTTTAGCTCCAGGTTGCTTGTCTTCAGGAGTGTAAGGTTAGAGATTGGCAATGTTGAAGGAGTTTAAGACTCCATATCCTTTAGGGGGTAATTTAATTCTATAGGCATTAGGATTGATCTTTTCAAGTACTTTAAAAGGTCCGTCGGCTTTTGGAGACAACTTGCTTTTCCTTAAGTTTGGGAATCATTCCTTGTTAAGATGTATCTAGATCAAATCACTTAGTTGAAATTCTCTCTTCCACCATCTTTAACTTCGCTTTTCAAGCTTAGTATTAGCTCTGCTCAATTGCTCTATAACCTTCTGGTGCATGGCTTTGATGGCCTCAACTCTTTCAACAGGTGGCCAGTCATCATCAAGCTTCAGTTGGGGTGCTTGGTCCATCAGGAGCTTGGGGTTAAACCCATAGGCGACCTCAAGTAGAGACATGCTTGTTACACTATGGGTGGTCCTATTGTAGCAAACTCAATGATTAGCAAACACAAATCCTAATCAATCATGTTTCGTCTGATGACAACCCATAGCAAAGTTCCTATAGTTCTATTGACAACTTCAGTCTATCCATCAGTTTATGGATGATAGTATGTGCTATACAATAGCTTGGTTCCCATTTGCCTCCACAGTATCCTTTAAAAGTGGCTCATGAATTTGGGGTCTTGGTCCGAAATAATGGTTGTGGGGACTCTGTGAAGTTTGATTACTTCCTACAAGAAAAGAAAAGAGATAGCTGAAGTGTCGTTAGTTTTGGAATAGGGCACAAAATGTGTCATCTTACTAAATCGATCTACAACCACCATGATGGAGTCCTTCCCTCAGGACATCCCTGGCAATGCTAACATGAAGTCCATACTTAGCTCGAACCATGGTTTGGTTGGGATGGCTAAGGGTAGATAATGTCCTTGCTTAGCTTGGCTCTTTGCCTTTTAGCAGGTCGTACAATTCTCTAACATGGACTGCACGTCTCTCATCATTCTTGACAAAAAGAATCTCGCAAGTAGTACTTCATAGGTTTGGTGCTGGCTAAAGTGTTTGGTCAATCCTCCTCCATGTGCCTGGCGTACGAGTAATTTTCTCATGAAATAGGTTGGGATACATAGCCTCCTCTTCCTGAATAAGTATTCGTCCTCCTCATACCAAGCATAGATAGGACCAAAATGTGGATCCTTAGCATAAATATTCTTTATCATTGAAAAACCAAGTAATCTTGTCTACAACTCAGTCGAGAGGGTATGTCGTCTCGATAGGGTGTTGGCCACTACATTATTCCTTCCATTCCTAGATTTTACGACATAAGAAAAACGATCCATGAACTCGACCCATTTGGCATGCCTTCAAGATAACTTGGGTTGGCTTTTTAGATACCTCAAGGATTCATGATTAGTGTAGATCACAAAGTCCTTAGGTAGCAAATAGTGTTGCCATACTGTTAAGGCTCGAATTAAAGAGTAAAACTCCTTGTCATAGACAGAATAGTTGAGTGTAGCTCCTCGAAGTTTCTCGTTTAAGTAAGCAATAGGTTGACCTTCTTGCATCAATACAGCACCTATGCCTAGTCTGGATACATTACACTCTACTTCAAACGCTTTGTTAAAGTTCGGCAGAGCTAAGATAGGGGTTGTAGTTAGCCTATCCTTTTCTTCCATAGAACTCCTCTACTCTTTCTCTCCCCTATTTGAATTCAACATTCTTCTTTGAGAGTTCAGTGAGTGGGGCCACAATCATACTGAAATTTTTTATAAACCTGCAATAGAATGATGCCAGGTCGTACAAACTTCTCACATTTGCAAAATAGGTTAGCTGAGGCCATTCTATGATCACCTTTATTTTCTCATCATCAACTCGGATGCTACCTCCAATTACAACAAATGCTAAGAAGATTACCTCAATTCAACAAAAGTCATCCTTCTTCAGATTGTCGTAGAGCTGTTTAGCTCAGAGTTTTGCAAAGACTCTTCGGAGATGCTCTTGGTGAATCTCCAGATTGGGGCTATACACCAAAATGTCATCAAAATAAACTATAAAAAACCTTCCTAATAATTCTCGGAACACATGATTCATCAGGCACATAAATGTATTCGGTGCATTAGACAGTGTAAATGGCATTACAAGCCATTCATATAAACCATGTTGTATCTTAAATGTGGTCTTCTACTCATTACCCTCGTACATTCAAATATGATGGTATCCAAATTTAAGGTCGATCTTGGAGAACACTCATGCTCCACTTAATTCGTCTAACATGTTGTTGAGTTGGGGTATGGACTACCTGTACTTGATGGTAATTCGATTGATTACTCGGTTATCTACATGCATCCTCTAAGAACCATCTTTCTTCAGTACTAACAGGGGCAGTACGGCGTAGGGGCTAAGAGACTCGCTTACATACCCCTTCTTCATTAGCTCATGTACTTGCTTCTGCAGTCCGATGGCCTATTCAAGATTCAGCCTGTATATTCGGTAGTATGGCTCCAGGCTATAGGTCAATTGCATGCTCGATGCCTCGAATTGGGGACAAACCTTTTGATAGCTCCTTTGGAAACAGGTCAGCAAATTCCAGTAGTAAGGTTTTTACTTCGGTAGGCTGCTCCCTTTCCTTGGACCTCACCTTTAGTAACCTTTGAACTAACAGATAGGTCGATCCTTCGAGCTCCATTTCTCTTTTCAGTTCGGCTCGGGTTATTACCAAAGCTTCTTGCTTTAGGGTTTGGCTGAGTTGGGATTGCATAACCTTTACCTGCTCGGTAATCATAGGACTATATTTCATCCTCCTGCCTTTATGCTCTATAGAACATGTATTCCTCCTTTTGTCATACATAATTGCTCGATCAAACATCCATGGTCATCTAAGTAGAATGTGGTATGCACTCATAGGCAATATATCATAGAGCACTTTGTCTCGAAATTTGCCAATGTAGATTGGCATGGACACCTATTTTTTCACTTGTAGGGCTTCCTTATCACTAAGCTAGTGAAGCTTATAAAGTCTCAAGTGGGGCATCATTAGCAATTTCAATTGCTAGACCATAAATGTAGAAGTTACATTGGTACAACTCCCACAATCAACTATTAGGGTATACAATGACTCATTCACCTTGCATCCAATACGAAAGAGATTTTCCCTTTGTTCATCTGCAAGTACAGGGTTGACGCTCATCTTCCTCCTCAACACTAGAGTGGTTGGCAAAAAGTTACCTTCCTTATTGTAAATAACTTCCTCTTTGGATAGTTTGGTCCATTCATCCTCTTTTAGCTCCTTTACTTCTTCTTCAGTACTATCGACCTCAATAGTCGGCACCTTGCCTCGGATCACCATTATTCACTTGTTCAGACACTAAGCGGCTATGTGTCCAAATCCTTGGCATTTGAAATACTTGATCTCACTCGTCTTCCTCCTTGAACTTTGGCCCTTCTCGAACTTCCTCGGGGATTCCTTCTCCTTGACTTGGGTTGTTGGAACGGGTCCGGTCTCAACAACCTTACTTGGTTCCCTTTGCACTGATAGGCTCGAAACAATTTGGTTACTACCTGGACGGCTAACCGGTGGTCGGAACCTTCCTATTTGGTGCCTTTCTATTCTCTAGGCAGCTCAAATTGTGTCATCGAGCATTCTAACATCCAGGGTTTCTAAGACATCCCCAATCTCATACTTCAATCCACCAATGAATCGAGATTCAATTTAGTCCTTTGGCTTTATGACTTTACATTAGATCATTAACATTTGGAATTCCTTAACATAAGTGTCCACACTCAACCCTCCTTGTCTTAGCTTTTGCAGTCTTTTAAAGGTACCCTATAGATAATAGCTTGGCACAAACCTTCTCTACATAACCCTCTTCATTTTATCCCAACTCTTAATCTCCCATTCTCCTTTCTTGCTTTGGGTAGCTTGTAAATTTTTCCACCATAGGGTAGCAAAACCTGTGAACTGCAACACAACAAGTCTAACCTTTGCATTATCGGGCACTTTGTGGCATTTGAACTGCTTTTTAATCTTATCTACCCAATTTAGGTAATCCTTGGCATCATTACTTCGAGAGAAACTTGGAATATGCATCCTCATTCCTTTGACTCTAAGAGCTCGTACATTTCTTTCTTTAGCCTCGTACTACTCCTCTACATCGTCATCTCCTTCTGCTTCTTCCTTAATCTCTTCAAGCACTAGCCTGTGTCTAGCATCCTTACCAACTCCTTCAACTCGGGGTGATCAAGCTGGTGCATTAACTTAGCCAAACTAACTGTTGCCTCGCCTTTACTGCTTACGTTCTCTAGTGGGGCTATTTCTAGCTCTCTGCCTGTCTTCTTGGATAATAGTCACCAAACTAGCTATTAAGTCGGTAAGCCTATCTAAGCAGTTACCTATTGACTGAGGTGTGAAGCTTCCTTCTTACCTTTGGCCATATTGAGTACCACTTTCTTGGTTTCCTAAAGTTCCATGAACATTTGAGTCTGACAGTAATAATCACTTCATAAAAATTGACGTCTAATAATACCACTTGAAGATGAATAACCGATACTCCAATCACCACGGTAATACATAAAAAATGAACAATCAACCACACTTTGTTTTACATATCGAAAAATAGGGGAAAACGGAGCACAAAACACTTCTCAACTACTAAACTGCAAGGTTAATAGTAGAACTATTATCACATGAGCAATAATAAACCACTTAAAGAACACATTAGCAGATTCCAACTTCAAACGTAATCAGGCTCTGATACCAAGATGATATGGATTCCGTAGATAAACACACGGACCCAATATCATGCATAACCAGAAGGGTAGATTTAGGCTGCGAGATGGTTTGAAGAGTAAATGATAGTCGAAGGATGAGTAGGGGTTCCCATGCATCGACAATGGACATGATACACCAATACCTTACATGAGCTCGGATCACACTTGATATGATGCACATGTATAGCTGGAAGTCACTCGCTACTAGTCTACGCTCAAATGAGCTAGATGAGAGTAGCTCAAAAGTAAAAACACTTAGCTCAAGAAGAAGTAAAAGTTCAGTGTATTCTTTGTATGATGATCATATGGCTATTACAATTTGTAAGCATTTATAGTATTCAATTAGGGTAAGTCCTAGGTTACAGGAAATTACAAAAAAAGGATTTCTACTAGCTAGGAAAAAGGAGGAATGATTTACAAGGGTAACAATGTAATCATGCCAAGAGAATATCTACTATCAGAAAGGACAGTACGAATGTCAAAAAGGGTAACATACATAATTTTGCTCATTCTGTGGTCCCAATAATGCTGCGATCAATGTAGGGGTGGGCTTTGATTAGGTCTAGTTGGCATTAGTAGTTTGGTAGCTCTAATTGCTAGGACTTGACAAAGGTTGGCTTAAGGATGACTTACAATCGAGATGAGCCTCAGATGGTTGGTTCTTGATAGTTGTTAGGTTAGCCTTAGCACTATGGAGATGGCTGCATGTAGATTTGGTGTTTAGACTAGTGTATTGCAGAAGGGTCTACTCGGTACGTCGGCTAATCACCTCGGCAGTCTCTTGGATGGTGTAGAGAGCGAAGTAACTCGGTAGATCGAGCTGGGGTAAACATTATTCCTCAGCGCTTAACTTACCTTGGATAGCTTGGCAAACTATTTGAGAAAGCCCTTGGGTTCAAGAGTGCATGATCGGTCTTTGATCCCTATCACTAGTGGTCCTAAAACTTTCAAAAAGTGGATAACACTCCATTATGTTAGTGATTTTGAAATTTTAAAATAGGCTATTAGTGCTCTATTGAGTCGGTAGTCCTGAATTTTCAAAAAGGCGGATAGCACTCTATTGAGTTGGCAATTCTGATTTTTCAGAAGGACAGATAGTGCTCTACTAAGCTGATGGTCATGAAATTTTTCAAAAGGGTGGATAACGTTCTATTAAGCCAACAGTCTGGATTTTTCAATAGGGTAGAAAATGCTCTATTAAGTCGGCCTCAAAGTGCAAACAATGCTTTACCGAGTTTGTGGCCTAAAATTATTGAAAAGAGTAAGCAACGCTTTACCAAGTCAACCATCTTGAAGTTTTAGGAAGTTTGGATATGTGGAAGGGACTTCTTAAAGCTAGCATCACAAAAAGAGGAATTTTATGGGTCACTATTTTGGATTGATGGTGTTCCTTGATTTAGCCACTAGGAAGAGAGAAAGCTTTTGATGTTGTGATATGACTTATTTAGATGGACTAATCACTATCTTGAATTGATGTGTTTTGATCACCATCTTGGATTGATAGTTTATTGAATATTAGGGAAAACATCTTAGAGCAAAGAAGACATGGCTGGAGACAAAGACTGAGCCATCAGGGTGAAAAGAGCTCTTGAATGGGCTTAGATTAAATTGTTCAAAACTTGGCCATTAAGGTCGAGTATAAGAGGAGAAGACTTTCTGAAGGTGGGTAGCTACTTGAAATAAGCCTATAAGACTTGGGTTTAAGAGAAGCAAGAATGAAAGATTTTTTAAAGTTAAAATTATTTTCCTCTTTTTTCTTAATTTTCTTAAAAAAATTAGGGTTGTGGCCCTTATTGTAAAAAAACTTGAAAAACATTTCCTTTTTTTGGGATTGTTAACAAGTTGGAGGCCCATGCAAGTATTGAAGATTGCTGATAGGTAGTAGGCTTGCCCCATTGCTTAATAGTCATTTGCTCTCTAAAGCTTGGGCTTATACCAATGGTAATTGGGCCAAATTGACATCTTTGCTTCTCATTGTGTCTTTTAATGTCCCAGAGCTTTACCATGGCTTCTTTTGATAATGTTTTTCTATATGTCACTCTTATTAGGCTTCCTATGCTATTAGCTTTGATCTTCAACATGGGCAAATGACCTGTGTTTGCTCTTGAGGGAGTATTACTTATTGGATTCAATTCTTTAAAGCTTCTTATCTTAGATTAGGTATCTTACGTATTAAATTATGCAGTCTAAGAGGGCTTCCTTACTCTCTTGATTTAGATTTCACTTTTGACTCCAAATTTCAACAATTATGATCCATCTTGTAAGTGATATGCCTTAGCTAATCAACTTAGTCATTTTGAGACTTGTAATTAAACATAGGCTTTTGGTTAGCGGTTTCAAAAGGGATTGATGAATGGGCATATATAGAAAGAATTACTTGCTCAACTTGGGTTGACAAGTTAAGAACCTTTAAGAGAAACTAAAGAGGGCTTGCCCTAATTTTATGAGTAATTTTTAGCCTATGATAACCCAATCCCTTTAATTAGAAAGGCCACTTGAGGGTGATGTTGTGAGATGGCCCTTAGGCTTTGAGTTGTAAGTCTTACTCTTGAGTTTCAACCTTGATTCTTGATGTACTTCAGCTTCTTTAGGCTTTGAGATTCCTTCATTTTGGTGCTCCTTCTAAGCTTATGTCTCTTTTCTTCTTGTTGCTTTCTTTTGTATGGGGGAATACATCATCGATGCTCCATTTTTCTTATTTTTTCCTCTCTTTCTTTTTTTTTTCCTTTCCTTTTCTCTTTTTTTTTTCTTCTTTTTCTTGATATCTTCTTTAGCTTTTTTATCATTGATTGCTATTTTTCTCTTAATTTCTTCCTCCTTCTTATGGCTCCTTTTACGAGCTTCTAATGGAATGGAGGTGCTTGCTTCTTTCCTCTTCTTAGATGACTTAAAGCTTAGAGTGTGCATGTCTTCTTAACCTAAGGCTTTTCTTCCTTTCAAAGGTAATGGATTATTAATAACAATGATTACTCATGAATTGATGCAACTAAAATAAACACAAATTAGTTTATCCTTTTCTCCTAATTAATGATTGTATCCTCCTAATTGGCTCAATATGTGGTGATTCTTAATAAGGTTAATTTTGAGAGATATTTCCTTAAAAGGCTCAAACGGGCTTATAAAGGACCTTTTGTGTTTAGAGTAATGAATAGAATGCATACCGTCATTTTGACTTGTATATCAAGTTTAAGACAAAGCTCCTTTACGATTCTCACTTCCTCACATTAATGTTGCTCAACTCTCAAGCATGTCTAGGGTTAGTGTTTAAGATTAAGTTTTCCTCTTTTCATCATAAACTTTTCAATTAATGGGATACCTTCACTTAAGCAGAAATTTTTAACTACTAATGATCTTTGTTTGCCCTAAACTTGGTTGGTTAAAGCCAATTCCTTTCCCCTCTTATGTTGAGCTAATTCTTTTTATCTTAGAAAAATGCTCCTTTTTAATTATGCCTCTATAATGGGTTACTAATGCATCTATGGGTTTAATACATAGAGAGAGCACTACAACGAAAAGGAACGAAAGAAGACTAGCAAATCCGAGCAACTACTAACTGAATATGATACACTAATTGATCTTACCGGCTTACAATCTGCCGGATATGACTTACCGGTCTAAACTATAGGTTACTTGCCACTAATAAGAGTTAAAAGCATAGATGAGAACATTAGGGTTGCTTACCAAGGAAACTTGTAATAATCTAATAATGTAATGATATTGTGACTGTGTATAAACAAATGTGGTTTTTATATTAGCCCCATTAGGGTTATAAGAATATATGGAAAAGACAAGAAGGGTAGTTTACAAATTAAAATACATGAAATATATTAGGCATAGAAGAAAAAGAATATTTTGTATGGAGGTTGAGGGAATTCTTCTAGAATGTTGTGCTAGAAGACATGTCTCACTTAGTGGTTGGCGTCTGGAGTATGATACAGTTTGGATAAGGTGAAGGAAAAGAATCAATAGTTAAAGCCAACTTGATTTGGTTCAAATTAGAGCTTAGTCAATCAAGGATGTCCTAACCCCTTCAAGTCAAGTATCTTGCAGTTCTACTTAGGCTAAGGTCAAATGTTGTTTAGCTTGGATTAGGTTTAGATGTTGTCTGGGTTATGGTATGGCTACTTGACAGGTTGGCATGTGTGATCGGTAGCTTTAGAAACTATGCTGGCACATGTGAGAGCTTAGTATTCAAGTTGGCAATAGAGTGAAACATAGAGGTCAGAATAAGAGTTCATGTTCTTGATGGGGCTTTAAGCTAGTATTCTCCACGTAAGTCCTTAGAGTCCTCTAGTTTGGCTGTGCATGATCTGTTTGGGAAGTTGATTCTTATCATTTGCCTAAGGGTTGGAAAGATTTGTCCTCAAATCCCAAGTGGTCATTAGCTCTTAATCTTCTTGGGCATCTATAGGGTCTCCTTCTTCTAGTCGATGAGGAATCAGGTCAGATACATTAAAGGTGGATGAAATACCATAATTCTCAAGCAATTCGATCTAGTAGGTGTTATGGTTAATCATCTTGAAGACCTTCAATAGACCATTAGCTCGTGGAGATAGCTTGCTTTATCTCAACTGCGAAAATCATTCTTGGTAAAGGTAAATCCATGCCAAGTCTCTTGGTTTGAAAGAAACAATTTGGTAGCCTCAACTACCTATCTGTTGTTGTCTTTAGTTGAACTAGGTGATCTTCCTTACTACGGATTGATGTAGCTCTTGCAATTCTTGGGCTTGCTCGACTCCAGATTGACTTTCTTCAACAATTGTCAGGATACCGATCAGATTTAGTGGAATAATAGGATTGAGGCTATAGACGACCTCGAATGGAGTCTTCTTAATGGTGCTGTGGATAGTTCGGTTGTATGTAGACTCCACAACTGGTAGATACGAATCTCAATCTCTTAAGTTCTTTCCCACAACAGCTCTAATTAAGTTGCCTAGTATACTATTCACCACTTCAATCTGGGGCGTGGCTACTGAAGCTGAACATAAGTTTAGTCCCAAGTTTTTTCCAAAGAGTCTTCTAAAAATAGCTCAAGAATTTGGTATCATGATTTGAAACAATAGTCTTTGGTACTCCATGTAGTTAGACAACTTCCTGTAAAAACAAATCAGTAATATGTAAAGTATCATTAGTTCAATGGCACAAGATGAAGTGTGTCCTTTTGTTGAAATGGTCCACTACAACAAAAATCGAATCTTTTCCCCTAGATGTCCGAAGCAATCCTAGGAAAAAGTCTTTGCTGAGGTCTACTCAAGGTAAGGTTGGTGTAGGTAGAAGCATATACTCTCCATGTGCTTCCCTCTTTCCTTTTGACCTCTTTCATACTTCACAACTGCTGACTATCTTGTGGACGTCCTTGGCTAAACCAAGCTAGTAAAAATTTTCTTTCAATGAGATAGTTGTTTTGGTCTCTCTAAAATGACCAGATAATCCACCAATATCAACTTCTCCAATGAGCATCTCATATGTGAAACAACCTGATATACATTGCTTTCGATCCTTGAACAAATAGCCATCTTTGAGGTAATATCCTCCAATAGTAACTCCCTTTCTACATTGCTCTATAATGGGGCCAAAATGGAGGTCACAAGCATATGCTCAGTGAAAAGTGAAAATCTTAGTAATTGTTTGCAAAGTGGTCAGTACAATTTGCCAAGGTGATAGAGCATCGGTGATCAAGTTGGCACTTCCTTTCTCGTAGTGAATCACATAGGAAAAACATTTCATAAACTCTAACCACTTGGCTTCCCTCTTCGAAAGTTTGTTTAACTCCCAAGATGCTTCAATGACTCATGATTAGCGTAAATTACAAACTTTCGTGGTAATAAATAGTGTTACTAGACAGTAAGAGCTCGAAAAAGAGAATACAACTCCTTCTCATACACATGATAGTTCAATGCAACACAATTGAGCTTCTCATTGTGGTAGGCAACTAGGTATCACTCTTGCATCAATGTTGTATCAATGCCAATGCATGATGCATTGCATTCCAGCTCAAATGGCTTGTCAAAATCAGGTAGAGCTAAGACACAAGTAGAGATGAGCTTCTCTTTGATCTCCCTAAAGCTCTACTTAGCTCAGTCATTTCATCAAAATCCATTACTCTTCTTTGTTAACTTAGTTAAGGGGGCTACAATGGTATTGAAGTTTTTAATAAATCATCTTTAGAAGGAACTAAGGCCATGAAAACTTCACACGTTAGAGACATTCTTTAGTGTCAGCCACTCCAAGATAGCTTAAACCTTTTCTTCATCAGCTTGGATTCCTTCTCTTGATACCACATACCTAAGAAAAACTACTTCACCATGACAGAAAGTACACTTCTTTAAGTTCCCATATAACTTTTTAGCTTGTAAAATGTCAAAAACAGCTTGGAGATGTTGAACATGGTTATTTAGGTCGTCACTATGTATCAATATGTCATCAAAGTATATGACTACACATCTTCTGATCAAAGGGTGTATTACATGGTTCATTAGTCGCATAAATGTGTCTAATGCATTTGTAAGTGCGAATAGCATGACCAACCATTCATAGAGACCATGACTTGTCTTGAAAGTAGTTTTCCATTCATCTTCTGGTCTCATGCGAATTTGGTGGTAGCTACTTTGCAAATCAATCTTTAAAAATATCTTGGCACCATGAAGCTCATCTAACATGTCATTGAGCTTCGATTTTAGGTATCTGTACTTGACAGTAATATGGTTGATTGCTTAGATGTAAATGCACATGCAACATAAACCATCCTTCTTTGGGATGAGTAGAGCTGGTACATCACAAGGACTTATGTTCTCCCTTACATAACCTCTTTCGATAAGCTCATCTACTTATCTTTTCAGCTTGGTAGCTTGCTCTAGGTTCATTCTATAGCTAGGCCAATTCAATAGGGCTATGCTTGGTTGTAGATCAATGTAATGTTCTATTCCTCAGACTGGGGGCAGTCCCTTAGGTAACTCTTTAGGAAATAGGTCTAAAAACTCATCTATCAACCTTTAGGTCTCCTTAAGTGCTTTTTCTATGTCTTTCATCTCTAATAGCCTCCTAATCAACAAAAACATAGGCTCATTAGCCTTCTTAGTAGCTTAAAGCTCTCTTTAACTCATCACTAAGGCTTTCTTCTTACTAGCTTGAGTAAGCTAGTTATGGGTCTCATTAACTTGGGTCGGTGTCATGGGTTGCTATATAATCTTCTTCTTATCCTTAATAAAAGCATAGGTGTTCTTGTATTTATTGTAAGTAACATGTTGGTCGAATAAATAAAGTCTTCCATGTAATAGATGTGAAGCTCCCATGAGGATGACATCATACACTACTTCATCTCTGTACATATCCCCAACACTAAGTGGCACAGTTACTTGCTCTATGACGTACAAAGTACCCTTATCATGAAGTGACTGTAGTTTGTAAGGTTGGGAGTGCTTAAAGGTTGGCAGTCTTAACCTCTACACAAAGGACTATACATGACGATAGTACAACTTCCTCTATCCATGATGATGGTGTACAGTTGCCTTTGATGGCACACTTTGTATGAAATAAATTCTCTCTTCAGTCATCCAATAAGTTTGGCAAGGAGCTCAACACTCACCATAGCACTAGGATCATTGCTTCTCCCTAGTCAGCATAGACATAGGTTTGTTCTTCCTCGTTAACTTTAACCTTTCTAGCATTCTTCTCCTCCCTTAGCTTACTTTTGTTGATGCTATCCACTACATCTCCTCAGAGCACCATGGCACGTTGGTTTGGACACTTAGTGGCCATGTATCCAAAACCCAAACATTTAAAGCACTTCACTTCGTTGGTCTTTTGTCTAGAGGTCTATCCCTTCTCATATGTCCTTGGGGTCAGCCTTAATTCAGTTTGGCTTAGGTAGCTTGCTTGACTATCATTAGCTCGAGAGGGTCTCTTCGGCTCTAGATGAATAGGTTAGCGCAAAGCAAGGGCTTAGGAAAATGCCGTCCTAAGTCGACTTGAAGCATTTCTCCTCTACTTTTTGACCCTCTACACTACTTTAATAGCCTCTTCTAGAGTATAAAACCTTTGTACTTTTACAATATTTCAAATCTCATACATAAGTCCATAAATGAATCTCGGTACTGTATGGGCCTCTAGTTCATCTACGTTGGTTCGAATCATCAGTATCTGGAATTCTCTCACATAGTCATCAACATATCGACCTCTATGGCAAAGTTCTTGCAACTTAGTAAGTATGTCATGCAAGTAGGTCTTGGGCACAAATCTCCCTCTCAAAAATCTTTTCATCTCTTCCTAAGTTCTCATACCTCATCTTCTATCCTTTGCTCTAGCTACATTTAGATTCTTCCACTACCTAGAAGCATATCAAGAAAATTCAAGTGTAGTAAGTTGCACTTTAACAACATCTATATAGCCATAACAAATGAACACTTTCTTGACCTTCTCTTCCTACTCTAAGTATTTGTCTGCATCTTTACTTCCATTGAAGGGTGAGATTTAAACTTTAACATTGTCAAGTCTTCGAGGAGCTCAATGTCCTTGCTCTCATACTTGATAATACTCAGCCTCTTCTTCTTCTTCTCCTTTAGTCTCCACATCTACTTCCTCATCATCCTCTTCTATCTCCTCCAACTCTAACCTTTATCTAATAACTCAATCTGCAACTCTTCTAACTTGGTGGGGTTGAACTGGGTGCTTAGTTTAGCCTCCTTGGCCATAGTGTCTCTTTGGAACATTCTTAGGTAGGTTATGATGTAGTAGATCTCGTGGTTGTTGTTGGTAACTTACATTGTAGTGACTAGACTCTTAACAAAATTAGTAAGTCTATTGAGCTTGTCATCAATTGACCTAGGAGTGTTACTACCATTATGACTAAGACTAGCATAAGCACCACTACTTTGGTCTCCAATAACACCTTAAACACTTGAATTCGACATCGTATAGCACCTCTTTAGTAGATTAACAACACAATACATGAAAAACTCTTCTATAAAACTTCTACTAACATATTTGATAACTCTGATTTTAAACATATTTCATATGATGATTTTATAGCATTTCCCTTACATTTTTGGTTTTCTTTAAAGAAAATGATACTTAATTGAGTAAAATGTTGATTTCAGGGTTTAAACGCATTCTAGGCTCGAAAACAAAGAAAAGGAATCAAGTTTCACTCAATTCCGAGTTCAAATGAAGAAGTTATGAAGTTGTGCAGAAATTTTATCTTAGTGAAGAAAGTTACACGACCTGGGGACACGGCCATGTCCTAGGCCGTGTCTGGTGACGAAAATAAAATCCGTGTAATACACATATAAAAGGATATCTTAGGGTTCAAAAGAGAGAGAGACATTACAGAAACGGAAAGACACAAGAGACGAGAGGAGACTTGAGGAGAACATCAATTAAGAAGCAAGAACAACATCGATTTCAAGATTAGAGAGATTGTTCATCAAATCAAGAGGGGTTTTCATGCTTTATTTTACGTTTTTGATGAAACTCGTTTTTAGATTCGCTATGATAGCTTAGAATTCAAGTATTTATGATTATGGAACCTAGGGTTTCATGTAACCCTTGGATTGAATTATAATTTCAATAAAGTTTCTATCTTTTCTTGATTCAATTATGTTGTTTAATTGTGGATTGATAATTCTAGAGCATCAATATATGATATTATACATGTTGATTGAGAAATTGCATGTGTAATTAGATCTTAGCATAATTGGAGAGAATTACATGTATACTTAGAGATAAGATACATGTTTCTTCCGGAAAGTTGATTGTTTGTGTGGGAATTCATTAAACATTAATGCAATTCTAAGTTATATTACTAAGTGAAGAGATTCCGATAAATAATTTAGGATTAGGGTTAATATGCTTGAGAAAGATATTAGCTTTAATTGTGAATCCCTCCGGTCAAGAATTATAGAAACTGAATTGAATATATTTTAAAAGGTTACATGTTAAACACTAGGGGAAATAATTTCTAAATACATCATTGCATACTTGAAGTCGTTAGTAGTTTATTGCTTTCTAATTTGCGTAATTAAGTCTCATAAGTAGTTTAGTTGTTAATTTCAGTATTTTTAATTCATTCAATTTATCACAATTTTCCGGTTAGATAATAAAGCTAAAGTTAATATTAGTACTCAAAATCTCTGAGGGATCGACTCGGACTCACATCCGCTATATTAAAATTGATAGGTGCGCTTGCCTCGTATCAATACTCTTAACAGCTTTAACACCAAACACTTGCTCAACTCAACAGAAATGCACTTGCTTTGTTTTTGCAATGAAAAATAGAGTAATAACAGGAACTACACTTACTAACACATGTACCTCCACTTTACAACTCACAACTCCAAACTTACGCCACTTAAATACACTGTAGCAGCTACGAAAGGATCACAATAGCTACTATTAGCAAACACAAACAAAACTTCATTGTAACTTCATACACTCCCTCGTGGAACCGTACTTTGATACCAATGAAGTTAATGTGTCTTCAAACTCAAACACACAAAGGGAGCACTACAATGGAAAAGGAACAATAGAAAAATGAGCAAAGACTAGCAAATTCGAGCAACTACCAATTGGATATGACACATTAATTAATCTTGCTCAACCTACAATCTGCTGGATATGACTCACTGGTCAAAATTGTAGGGTCACTCGCCATTAATCCTTCCTAAAGGGAATAGATAAGAGTTAAAAGGATAGATGAGAACACTAGGGTTGCTCACCAAGGAAACTTGTAATAATAGGATAATGTATTGATAATGTGATTGCGTATAAACAAATGGGGTTTTTATACTAGCCCCATTAAGGTTACAAACATATATGGAAAAGACAAGAAGGGTAATTTACAAATTTGAATACATGAAATATACTAAAAGGGGTTATGGGTTATTAACCTCAGGCCTACTTACTTGCACATGCCTCAGAGGCCTCTAATCCCTTACCCGAAGAATTCTCTCTCGTTAACCTACCGATGATGTGAAATTGTATATAGAAGAAGGGTAACTAAATTCCTTGAGAGCTCCGGATGGTCACCCCTTGCTCTGTTCTCTCTCTTATGCTAAGGTTGACTATTCTCTTGCACTAAGGCTGACTATTCTCTTGCTAAGGGCTCTATGTCGAATGATCAAACCTCTAACTGCCGAGTGATGGGACATAGGCTCCTTATGGTCGAAAACTTCTCTTCTGGCCTCCAACTAATACTTACTGCATCCCTTTCTTGTCTCAACAGTCCTTGATGCCACCACATCTTGGTTCAATTCAATTGCTATACCTAGAGAATCTTTGTACAGAACCAATGTTGTGCTGCCACCTATCCTTTTCGCCTGATACTATACTATTTTTCCTCTTTTTTCCTTTATCCTTTTTACACCTTTTTGTATGCACTAAGAATCTCTTTCATGGATACCTTTTTGTAATTTTCTTTATTTGTAATGTTGCCCTAGGGATTTACTATAAATAGTCCCTTCTCTTTATAGCTGGAATAGCTTACATTCCTTACAGATATTGAATATTCTTTGTCCTTGTAAGACATTCCTCTTGAAGTTTATTTCTATACACTTTTATCTAGTCTTGCCGAATAGCTCAAGATTAGTGGCGAGTAGACTTTGGCATTAGCTTATGCATTGCATCAAGTGAAGTGCTAAGTCATGTTGTGTTTGTAGGTGAGTCATATTCTTCAAGCAGCTTTATGGTAGCTACTGCATTTAGTTTGCTAACCATTCCATTTATTTTCTTCGTTACTTTGAAGGACCCATTTGGTTCTCATCTCTTACGATAAGTCTTAGTGATAATTGAGCTTCTAGGCATATCATAAAATTCCTGGTATCAAAGCTTGAGGTTGAGACAAAGAGCTGTATTACGATAGTTCCTACTAGTTTATTGTTTGTTATACTCTGTTTTCATTTGGGAAACAGTATAAGTTTACAGTCCTTTGTTCGATTGGTAATTTCTATATGTATGGGAAGTTCTTGCATGAAGAGTGTTTTTCTAAAGCTTTGTTGTGAGAATGTCAAATCCTTGTGTACAAAGAGAGATTAATGATGCTAAAAGTGATGCTCATGGTCGTGGTCGTATTACCCAACAAAGACTATGTACTATTAATGAGTAAATATAAGACCTTGTTGCTATTGTAGCCATAAAGTTGCTGACCCTTCTGCTCCTTATGCTGTATAAGATTCACTAGCTAAACTAGAATGGAGGTTTACCCATTGCTAAGAAAGTTAGAGTACTGATTGCCATTGGCAAAAGGTACGAGGATGAGGTTTTGTGTGACGTCCTTCCCATGTACGTTTCGCACATCTTATTCGACTAACCCTAGTTGTTTGAATTGAAGGTATTACACGATGGGTATAGGAACACCTACATGTTCTAAAAGGACAGGAAGAAGGTTATATTGACCCCTATGAGCGCTAAGGAAGTGCTAAAGGCACAAAATAAGGTTACCATATCACTATAGTGGAAGTCCTTAATGATTTCTCAAGCTCAGTTTGCCCAAGAAGTCAAGGTCGAGGAGTGTATGCTCCTTTTAGTTAGGAAACTTTTGGAGTTGAGAGAAGTTGAGAGCTTACTTGTCGAAGCACAAATAATACTGCAGGAGTATGTTGACCTATTCCCTACCAAGATACCGAAAGGTTTACCACCTTTACGAGACATTAAACATTGCATTGACCTTTAGCTAGGAGCCGTATTGCCAAACCGACTTACCTATAAGCTTAATCCTAAGCAGGTGGTCGAGATAAAGAAATAAGTGGACAAGTTGGTGATTGTGGATATGTTCGTGAGAGTATGAGCTCTTACGCCGTGCTAAATGTACTAATGTTAAACAAGGATGGGTCGTGGAGAATGTGCATTGATAGCTAAGCTATCAATAAGATTACTATTAAGTACCGATACCCAATCCCAAGACTTGATGACATGCTTGATGAGTTACGTAGTACTCACATCTTTTCAAAGATTGACCTAAAAAATAGCTATCATCAGATACAAATGTAACTTGGCAATGAATGGAAAATTGCTTTCAAAACAAAGGATGGCTTGTTCAAGTGGTTGGTGATGTCGTTTGGTTTGACAAATGCGCAAAGTATTTTTATGTGGCTCATCAATCATGTACTAAGGTCACTAATTAGCAAATGTGTTATGGTCTATTTCAACGACATTTTGGTCTATAGTACTAACATCATCTCCTATATTGAGCATTTAAGATTAGTATTCAACATTCTCTGTGCCAAGAGGTTATTCGGCAACATGAAGAAATATTTATTATTCCAGTACGAAGTTGTATTCCTCAGATATGTTGTATCAAAAGGAGGAGTCCAAGTTGGTGATGAGAAAGTTAGAGCTATTCTTGAATGGCCTGTGCCAACTAATGCTGTTGAAGTTAGGAGCTTCCATGGTCTAGCTTCATTCTATCAGAGATCCATTCAGAACTTTAGTTCCATAATAGCACCATTAACTAAGCTGACCAGGAAGAACCCTAAGTTTAAGTAGTCAGAGAAAGCTTAAAAGAGTTTTGAAGAGATAAAATCTAAATTGACATTAGCCTTAATACTCGCCTTATCGGATTTCAAGAAAGTTTTTAGGTAGAATGTGACACGTTTGGAGTTAGCATCGGTGCTGTCCTTATGCAGGAATGCTGACCCATTGCTTATTTCAACGAGAAACTCAGCGAGGCTACTTTAAATTGCTTGGCCTATGATAAGGAGTTTTACACCCTTGTTAAAAAACTACAAAACTGGCAGCATTACCTATTGTTGAGAGAATTCATCATCTACTTAGATCATGAATCTCTAAAACACCTCTAAGGGTAACAAAAACTTTCTAGGCATCATGCCAAATGGGTTAAGTTCTTGGAGTCTTTCTACTATGTCATCCAATATAAGAAGGGGAGCACAAACACTATGGCTAATGCTGTTTCTTGTTGTCATACCCTCATTATAACAATGCAAGTTAAGGTACTTAGATTTGATACCCTGCCTGATCAAGATGAGCATGATTTGTATTTTGGGCCCTTAGTGGCGAAGTGCAATGTTGAAGGAGCTGTAGATGGGTTCTACTTGAATCAAGGATTCCTGATGAAGGGCAAGCAGGTTTGTGTACCAAATGGTTTAGCTAGAGAGCTACTCATTCAAAAAGCTCATGTTAGAGGCTTACCTAGCCATTTCAGAGAAAAGAGGACAACTAAAACATTGAAAGAACATTTATACTAACTTGGGATAATGAAGGATGTGCACTAAATTCTTGAGAAGTACGATGTGTGTAAGCATGCAAAAGGAAGGGGAGAGCCATATGGAGAGTATACACCCCTGCCCATACCTAAGTGCCCATGGACTGACCTAAGCATAAATTTCATGCTCGACCTTCCCTAAATACTGAGAGGATATGACTCGATTATGGTTGTGGTCGATCAATTCAATAAGATGGCCTACTTCACTCCTTACTATAGAACTAATGATGATTTATTTGTCGCTAACCTCTTTCTATAGGAAATTGTGCGATTACATGGAGTGTCAAGAAGTATTGTATCAAACCATGACTCAAAGTTCTTAACCTTCTTCTAGAGGACCTTATGGAAGAAGCTCAACACTAAGCTCATGTTTAGTACTTCTTGCTACCCTAAAATAGACAACTAAACTAAAGTTGTGAATAGGACAGTTAGCAACCTCTTGCGAGTAGCTGTTGGGAAGAATTTGCATGATTGAGACTTATGTCTACCTATCATTGAGTTTGCTTACAATCACTCAGCTTACAGCTTAACAAGAAGATCATTGTTTGAGGTTGGTTATGGGCTTAAACCAAGCTTACCCTTAGATCTAATTATTAGCCTAACTACACAAGAGAAAAGCCAATTTGGCTGTAGTGTGCTAAGGAATTCCAAAAGGTGCATCAAAGGGTTGCTGAACAATTGGCCAAGACTATAGCTTGATAGAAAGAGCAAGGAAGTCGAGGAAGGAGGTGAGTTGTTTAGACCCCCGGAGACCTTGTCTGGATTCATCTTAGCAAGAAACGCTTCCTTGGCAAGAGGATAAACAAACTATCCCCTAAAGCAGATGGACCTTATAGGATCTTTAGGTGTATCAATGACAACGCTTATGAGATTGAGCTATTAAAGGGGTATAACGTATTTACCACATTCAACATCACTGATCTAACCTCCTATGTGCCTGATGCAGACGAAGATCAAGATTTGAGGGCAAATCTTCAACAATCCCGAGAAACTGAAGGGTTACCGACCTTTGGCCCACTTACTTGTACATGCCTTAGAGGCCTCTAATCCCTCACCTAAAGAATTCTCTCTCGTCAACCTGCTGATGATGAGAAACTGTATACAAAAGAAGGGTAACTAAATTCCTTGAGAGCTTTGGCTAGATACTCCTTACTCTATTCTCTCTCTTGTGCCAAGTTCAACTATTCTCTTGCCTAGGGCTCTATGCTGAATGATTGGACCTCTAATTGCCGAGAGCTTCATGTCAAGTGATGAGACATAGACTCCTTATGGCCGAGTACTTCACTTCTGTCCTCCTACCAGTACTTATTGGATCCCTTTCTCATTTTAGCAGTCCCTGATGCCATTACACCTTAGTTCCACTTAACTGCTGTACCTAGAGAATCTTTGTACGGAACTAATGTTGCGTTGCCATCAATTCTTTTCACCTGATACTGTACTATTTTTCCCATTTTGTCATTTGTCCTTTTTACCCCTTTTTGTATGTACTAAGAATCTCTTTCATGGATACCTTTTTTGTAATTTTCTTTATTTATAATGTTATCTTAGAGACTTACTATAAATAGTTCCTTCTCTTTGTAGCCAAAATAGCTTACATTCCTTATAGATATTAAATATTCTTGGTCTTTACGAGACATTCTACTCCAATTCTATTTCCATACACTCTTATCTAGTCTTGCTGAGTAGCTCAAGATTAGTGGTGGGTGGACCTTGGCATTAGCTGATGTGTTACATCAAGTGAAGTGCTAAGTCATATTATATTCGTAGGTGAGTCATATCCTTCGAGTAACTTCACATCAACTACTACATTTAGTTTGTCGACCTTTTCATTCTATTTCCTTTGTTACTTCGAAGGAACCATTTGGTTCTCATCTCTTACAGTAAGTCCTAGTGATAACTAAGTTCCTAGGCACATCAAAGGATAAAAAAAAAAAAGATAAAGAATATTCTATACAAAGGGTGAAGGCATCCTTCTAGAATGTTGAGCTAGAAGACACGTATTGCTTGGTGGTTGGTGCCTGGAGTATGATACAATTTGGATAAGGTAAAGGAAAATAGTCTATAGTCAGTGCTGACCTAATCCGATTTAGATCAGAGCTCAATTAATCAAGGATGTCCTAATCCCTTCAGGTTAGATATCTCATAGTTTGGCTTGGATTGAGGTTAGATGCTGATCGACTTGAATTAGGTTTGGATGTTATCTGGGTCGTGGTATGGCTACTTAGTAGATTGGTTTATATGCTCGGTAGGTTAACGCATCTGCTGAGCAGCTTCAAAAACTGTGTTGGCTTATGTGAGAGCTCAGTATTTAGGTTGGCAATAGAGTGAAACATGGAGGTTGGAATAGAAATCCTTGTTCTAGATGGGGCTTCGAGCTAGCATTTTTCGTATTAGTCCTTGGAGTCCTTTAACTTAGCTATGTGTGATCAGTCCAAGGAGTTGATTCCTATCAACCTATGTGCTCCTAGTTTTCTTGTTAAATTATTGCTAAATTTGATAAATAAAAACAAAGTTTGAATTTATTTCTACAACTAAAAGTAGTCTAAGATTACATTTATTCAACATTGTTTGACATTGATCTCATGTAAAGAACTATCTTAGAAAGAGAACATGTAAGGAGCAAGGCTTCTTTCTTTAGTCCCCAAGGGTCACTTCCTTGAATTTTAGCTCTCCTTCATATGCCCTAACTAGTGATCCATCTCGTCTATCATATTAATAAATGTCCCTTAATGATGTGGTGTCATCAGTCTCTACCTAAATTAGCTCAGTATCAATGATGTCTTGGACTTTGTTCTTCAATCTTTAATAATTTTCTGCAGTGTAACCTTTATGGCCCATGTGATAGTCACATTTTGCAGCAGGGTCATATTTTTTAGGCTCATAGTTTAGTAGTGGAGCTTCAAGTTAAAGTAAATTTTGTCCTCTTAACTATTTAAAGACTTGAGACATCGGGATTGAGATATAGGTGAACTTCCTTCTAAGTATTATTAGACCTTGCTATTTTGTATGAGTTGGGCTTGAGGTATGGGCATTGTAGTTAAGTGCTCAAGGTATACCATGTTTGTGATTGCATTTAGGCACGATGATGTCTCTCTTATTATTGTTAGCCTTCCTATTCTAATGGCTTCTTTAATGCAATTCTTAACCATAATACATATTTGCTAAGGAAGAGTTTACTTAGCCTAAAAGGTCACCATATTAGACTCACTCAAGATGTTGATGAATATGTCAACCAGATCTTTCTTGAGTAATTGCATTGTAAGTCAGGCTATCATAGTTCTCCATCTTTGTGCATATTCCTTAAAGGTCTTAATCGACTTCATTGTCATTTGATATAGATTTGTCAAGGTAGGGGCCATCTATGCATTAAACTTGTATTGTTTATAAAAGGCTTGAACTAACTTCTCTAAAATATCAAACTCACCTAGATCCAAATTAGGCGTATCACACTAATGCCGAACCAGTAAGCCTATCTTGAAAAGTATTCATCATAAAGTGGTCATTTTTAGCAAATTGAGCCATCTTTCTAACATAAAGTCTCATATGCAGCAACAGGCACCTGGTTTCATCATACTTTTCAAAATTAGGCATCTTAAATTTTTTAAGAAACTCTCCCTCTAAATAATGTGGCAAATGTAGAAGGCCCATATTTCCCGGCTCATTAATTACTTCAAGGCTTTCAATTTGTCCTTGAGTTTCTCCATGAATCTTTTATTTACACCTTTCTCAAGTTCCTTCCATAAGTTTCTTATGCATAGTCCTTAAACCGTTTTTTCTCTAGCCTATCTTCAACTTAGATGTTAGGTCGATTAAGCTATTAGGCTTCACCTGTATTAAAAGTTTGGACTTGTTTCTTGACTCGATCCATGGTTTGTTCTTAGGAAGCAACTTTCTCAGAACTAGTAGCTTTAGACATCTTGAGATGATTGAATATTGGACTGCAAGTTTGGGCCAAACCGCTCAAAAGCCTTTTCTAATGCCTTAAAAGAATTTCTTGTTAACAAAATCCATTTTCATTAATTTTTTTCCTTTTCTCTATTTTTTTCCCTTTTTAGCTTTTCTTTTACTTTGCTTTTTGAAAAGTTTTGTTTATTCTATGAAAACTTTTCATTATATTGGAAATGTAGTTAGTAAAAATGGTGATTATTTACATGGTGAGGAACTTTACTACAAAGGGGAAAATCTTAATGTAGGGATGACAATCTATGGGATGAGAAATGACAACTATTTACATGGTTGACATTATAGAAAGGTGGTGAGCTATAGAATGAAGACCCTTCTTTTAAGATTTTATATTTTAATTTTTTCCAATTTTTCCTTTTTTTTTTTATTTTAGTAATTTTCTATACAAGAAAAAGGCATTTAAGGAGAGATGCTAACAAGATGATTGCAGAGCGGAGGAAACAAAGATGTTGGTGATGATGATTATATAGTGGTGATATAATCTTATAAGCTTTTAATGGGGGTGATTACTATAATTATTCACAACTTAAGGAAATGATAAAGACTTTTTTTTTTTAATAATTTTTCTCTTTGATTATTTTTGTTTTTTGCTTTTTGTTTTTCAATTTTTTGTTATTGAACCCTTTAATTTTATATATGAAGTATCTACATGGTGATCTAATGGAGGGGAGGTTAGACTAGAAAGATGACAAATACTCTTTACATGGTTAGAGACTTACAAGGAAACATATGGGTGATAATGATCTAAGAAATAGGTGCCTAAGTGTATAAGGGTAGTGACAAAGATAACTAATAGTAATCCAGAGGAAAAGAATTATGATAGAGGCCTTTTTTCTTTTTTTTTTTTCTTTTTATAATATTTTCTTTTACCTTTTTTTTTATCTTTTTTTTTCAGACAAAGGAAAAATTACCTGACTAATGGAAAATATTGAATTTATTGTGAGGCTGACTATAATGGAAAAGGGATTTTATTTAAGGACTACAAATATTTACAAGGGATGTTACAAATGTTCGATAGGGAAATACTATTTTAAGTTTATTCATAAATTTAATTCAAAAAAAAAATTACAAGGGCTTTATCAAATATGATTGGATCTTGTTATAGGGGTGATATTATATTTTGTTGAATCTTGATGGTTAAGGAATTAATTTACAAGCTTTAAACGTTTCTTAAATTAGCGACTATTTAACAATGAGACAAATTTAAGAGAGAAGACTATTTACAAGCTATAAGGAAAAGGATATTGATATCTACATGAATCTTATTTTTTTCTAGAAGAATTTTTTACAATGACCTCTAAAAGAAAGTCTAACAAGTTGTTAAGTTATGGTTATTGACTAAGAATTATAGACATATACAAGGTAGGTTAGGAAAATTTATGAGATAGAAACTTAAGTTGAGAATTATTTTAAAGAGGGAACAACAACTTTAATAGTTTTTTTTTTTTTTTTGAAAGGACTAATATGGGTATGCATAAACAAGGAATAAACAAGTAAATGAATGATCAACACATTGATGTAGTGATTGGCAATTGAATAATAGTGTGGCAATTGTAATAAGTTGTGACTTTATTAATATATAAAATAGGTTGGACCCTTAATGAGCTTGTAACCTTTTATTTATTTATTTTACAAAACTAAAATGATTTATAAAACACTTGAATATTAATGATCATGAATGTAATTGGATGGCTTTTAAAGGTTCCTTAAGTTTAAGTTTAGTGGTCCATGGGCGACATCACAACTTGAGTGACGTTAGCTTAATTTGTCTCCAGCAATGGTTATACCATAGCACTTGAAACTTACACAATGGCCTTTCCCTCCTAAGGTCCGAGTTCGATTGTATCTAAATATACAATCATAATGATCATTAAAAACAACCCCAAGGCCCATTAGGTCACTCCCTTTTTCTTTCTTTTTCTTTTTCTTTTTTTTTTCCTTTGTTCATGTATTATTAGCACCCACGTTAGTACAACTATTTATAAGAGGAAAAAAAACCTAATCATGTACAAGACTATTATTTACATTTATTATTATTTTTTTCTAAAAAATTAAAGGCCTAAATAGCTATGTTATGGATTTTTTATGGCTAGACTAATAAGGAGTTCCCAATAGAGTCACCAATCTATTGAGCTAAAAATTCGGTTTCCCTCACTCCTAATCTAACTTATACCAAGCCTACCCTACCTAATATAAGTTCCTCAATTGGATTAGGAAAAAGCACAAATTTCAAAAAACATATTTAAAAGAAAAAATGGAGTCGTCGCCCAAATGAGTTAGGAAAAGAGTAAAATTAAAGTTCATGGGTAGATAAGCTTTAATTTCCACCATTGGTCCATGAGTTTTTCTAAAAAACATTATAAAATAAGGAAACTAGAGAAAGTAAGCTCAAGCTAATCTATTAAAACACAATAGGATTACCATAAAAGATCCATAAAATAAGTAAAATGCCCTTTTATTTTTAGAACTCTTTTCAAAATTAAAAAGTGGCTTTAATAAGGGAAAATTATTTTTTTGTATTTTTTAGGGTGGTTCAAATTACCTATGTACCTACTATTTAAGATTAGGCCCAAATAGTTCTAAATATTTTTTATAAAACTTTAGTAGGTTAGTTAATTTTATTTATGAAATATTCTACTTTAAATATTTACATGTTAATTAATTTGTAAAAAACGTTTTTGTCCAATTAAAAAAAAAACCTAGGAATCTCTAATTTTGAAAATAAACCAATTAGATTTTTTATTATTGAAAATATTTTTTCTAAGGTGACAAAATATTTTTGTGAAAACTCCCTATTTATTTTGAAAGGAAAACCTTTAGTAAGATATCAACATTAAAACATAAAATTATCTTATGCAATAATAAATCACATGCTAATAAAATATCAATAACATATCATTTACATATCCTATCTTATCACAAGTACTACTTACATGCCTCATAAAATTATATTACATCCTAATAGGGGTAAGCAAGTAATCCTGCTATGTAAGGTACCCACCTGGACCTTATTTCACCAGGTAGGTTTTAGATGGATAAAAAAAGTCACAAGGTAGATTATAGGTAATAATTTTTTGAAACACAGTAGGGTAAGAGTATAACATCAAGGTACCCTATACTTATCATGTAACTTGTACTTTAAAGAATATAAGATATAAATTTTATTATACCTTATAGCCACTCTGTAATATTAATTGAATAATACTAACAAATAAAAAATTATTAATATTGTATTTTTTTTAACCATAAAGGAAATAATAATAAAAGTCTAACTTATAATAAAACTCTAAGACTATACACTCTTATATCTACTATCTTGTTCCTTTCTTGTGTTTCTCTCTCTCTCTTTTTTTTTTTTTAGGTAAAAGCTTCTTTCTTTTTGTACTCTCTAATTTTTTATGCTACTTTCTTTCTCTTTTATTAATGCTAATCTAAAAAGGTATTAACAACATCTTAGATTTTAACTTATTATCCAATATATTTTATTAAAGTTACTCATTACATGGTTTTTGAATTCTATGTATAACAATTTTATGATTTAGCAAAGCTTTTATTTGATCATTTGAAAAGAAAAGATAAAAAAATAATTTAGTATGACCCAATTAAGGGTTGAATGTTTCCAATTACAAGAATACTTTCCATTTTACCCATGAAAGTTTCATATTGTTATAGTTAAATGTGTTATAAATATGAGAACCTTTCAAGTTATTATTACTATTCCATTAGTCTAGTTATAGGTTTGATATTAATTATGTGTTTGCATAATATTTTGAAAGAAGATAAAGTAAATATATATATATATATATATGTTCCACAAGAAACCCTATAGAATTTACAGGAATAAGGTATAGCGATAGGAATCAAACCACCAGACCCTTGACCTACACCTGAGCATGAGGGCTAGAAAGCATAGCTAGGTGAATTCCTTTCTTAAGACCTACCATCGAGGAGTTCAAGCTACTACAATCTGCAGACCTAATGCCTTGGTCCAACAAAATCCTCTGGTACTCATCATTCATCTCTAATAACCTACTTTAACTACATTTGAACATCAGCTTAGCTGACCTGAATCAAAGCCATACTAAAAGTGTCCGAGGTGAATTCACCTCAAAAGAATTATTTACTCAGCTCGACACAGTCAACCTACCACCCCTGCTTAGTATCTTCGCTTGGTAAAAACCAAATTGATTGTACAGCATTGTCTTTTTTGCCAGAAAGCTATCCATCCACAATGAGCCATATGTCCAAGCAATCATGTGACAGAATCCTCTGTATAAGATACACATTTTGTTGTAATTTTCAATTGTACCCTTTATCATTGACATTACTCTTTTATTCTTTTCCATTTTAGGTAAGTTACCCTAGTTTTTGTAGGTATAAATACCCTTTGTACATGTAACCTCATCATCTTCTCATCATCAACATACTAAATATACTTCTTTTCTGTGAACATTGTTCTCGTTACCTCGTTTTCTTACTTTACTTTTATCCTAACCCTTAAGCAAGGCTAAGTGGTGAGTAACCTCACTAGAACATCTTGTGCATTATATCCAGTTGTGCTGTGAGTTCTTAGAAGTTCCTTATTTCATCACATCCTTGAAGTTGTTCATGGGTTTGCTTATTTCATTTTCCTATTGTTTTTGCACATTTCCATCACCTTTTTAAAGCTTTCTACAAGCTCAGAGCTACCCTAGTGATCGGCCTTGTTTGTTCTTGATTACTATTTCACATTATCTTGGTATCAAAGTAGAGGTTTTGTTTAGGTAAGTTGTATTTGAGCTTTTATGAAGTAGTGTTTGTTATGATAGTGTGTTGAGGTTATGTGAAGATTCACTGAAGTGTTCACATAAGTTAAAGGGTGTAGTAGTTGCTTTTGTGTATACTTTGTTTTGTCCTGTTTCAAGTATACGAAAATAAAGCAAGTTTCAATTATGTTGTTGATTCTAGAAGTAGCTATTGTGTTTGCAATATATTGAAATTTTGCCTTAAAGAAGTATTTGAGTATGAGTTTATATTGTTTAGCATGAAGAATCGCATCTATTGTTTCTTAGACTCTGAGTTTTGTTATTGAGTTTTTGTTAAAGAAATGACAGACCCAAGTGTCAATGCTAGTATTGGGGATGAAAATAGTGGTGTTTTCTACCATGGCCAATTGCCCTAAGGTACCCTTAGGAGTATAAATGAAAGACTTGATGAGATGGCCAACCTCATGGTCGATTTAACCAGAGTTGTTCATGCAATGGCTTATCAACAAGCTGAAGTTCTGTAGAACACTCTACAAGCGGCTCAACCTACTAGAGGATAAAACCTGGCTCGATAAGTTTAAGGTGGAGGAGTAAGAGGATGAGTATGACAAAGGATTGATTTGGGTGATATGGATGAAGATGAAAAAGAAGAGTACGAAGAAGAAGAAGAGTAAGCTCGAGCACCTTAAGCTATCGACCATGTGAAGCTTTAAATTCTGAGCTTCAATGGTTCCGAGAGTGTAAATGATTATTTGGATTGGGAAGAGAAGGTTGAGCATGTTTTTTATTATTACCAGTACGAGGACTAAGAGAAGGTAAAGACTACTACTATTGAGTTCTCTAGATACGTTGCAATGTGGTGGAAGAACTTCCAACTTATGAGGAGATGAGAAGGATTTAGAGAGGTTAATACTTGGCTTAAGATGAAGAGGATCCTCAGAAATAGGTTCGTATTTGACACTTTTGCTTAGCTTCAAGAGTTGAGGCAAGGAGGTCAAACTGTTAATGAGTAAGTTTAAGTGTTCCAAATGCTTATGATCCCATGCGAGGTAGATGAGCCATTAACTCGAACGACATCTAGATTTCTTACCAAATTAAGAAATGACATTCGAGATATTGTGAAACTTCAGTAGTTCACTATAATGGATGAAGCTATATGAATAGCTCGGCTAGCGGAAAGACAAAGGAGTAGAATGTCGACTCGACCCCCAATGAGCAAACTTACCTAAGGAAGTTACCGAGCTTAGTCATATATCGAGCCAACCAGAAAGGTAGATGTTAGAGCCGAACAGAAGGGCTGACCTAATGGTGATGTGTTGACGAGAACATATGAGAAAGGATAGGGGTCTAGAAGGAAGATGAGCTAGATTAAGTGCTTGAAATTCCAAGGTCTGGGCACATGGTTGCTTAATGTTCAAATCGAAGGACCATGATCATTAAGGGAGATGTCCCAAAGATTAAAGTAGATAATGAGGAACCTAAGGAGGAGAAAGAAGTGGGAGATGAGGTTGATGTTAATGTGACTGATTGAAGAGGATGCGTTTATAGAGGACTTGGATAAGTTGACTCTAGTCATCTGACATGTGATGATTTTAGAGTCTTCTAATAAGGAGGAGCAGAAAGAGAACTTTTTCTACATTACCTATAAGGAGAATGATCAAGTGTGTGAGCTCATAGTAGATAGTAGGATCTACACCAATTTAGCATCTATAACCTGATTAAGAAACTCAAGTTGTCGACCATCTCACATCCAAAGCCATATATGTTACATTGGCTGAACGAGAAGGGAGTACTACATGTCACTTAGCAAGTGCTACTACCGATCGCAATTAAGAACTATTTTGAAGAAATTCTTTGTGACATGCTACTTATGTATGCATCTCATATACTGCTAAGTTGACCTTGGCTTTCTAATCAAAGAGTTATACATGATGGATTTGGGAATACCTATGTGTTTGAGAAAGATAGAAGGAAGATTACATTGAACCCTATGCTACCGAGCTAAGTTAGCAAGCTGTAAGCTAAACTTGCCCACGAATTAAAGAAGGCTCTAGTGTTGAGTAGAGCTGAACTCCGAAAGGCCATTAAGGCCAACATTCCAACTTTTCTATTAATCAAATGACTAATAGAATTGAAGGAGTAAGGTGAACTACCCTTAAAGGTTAAAGAACTACTAGAAGAGTATACCAACTTGCTCTCAAAATAGTTGCTTAAAGGATTACCCCCATTCAAAAGCATTGAACATTGTAATGACTTGATACTTGACGCTACCTTATTGAATGAGCCAATGTATTAGATGAATCTCGAGTAGTTTGTTGAGCTCTAAAGACAAGTCAATGAACTTTTTAAGAAAAAAAAAAGGAATGTGAGGGAGAGTCTTAGCCCTTATGTTGCACGTACACCACTTATACCGAAGAAGGATGGAACTTGGCGTATATGTGTAGATAACAGAGCTATCAACAACATTATGATCAAGTATAAATACCTTATCCCAAGGTTGGACAATATGTTGGATGAATTAAGTGGTGCAGGAGTATTCAGCAAGATATATTTGAAGCCAGGATACCACTAAATCCAAATGAGACAGGGGATGAATGGAAGATTGCTTTTAAGACCCAACATGACTTGTACGAGTGGATGGTCATGCCCTTCTGACTATCAAATGCCTCTAACATTTTCATGAGGCTAATGAAACATGTTTTGAGAGATTAGGTTAGGAAATTTATTGTCGTCTACTTTGATGACATTCTTATCTATAGTACCGACTTGGCAATGCATACTGACCACCTCCATGCTATTTTTTATGTCCTCTAAGCAGAGAGGTTGTTTGGAAACTTGAAGAAATGTTGTTTCTATCAAGAAGAAGTGATCTTCTTAGGCTATGTGGTTAGTGAAAGGGACTAGAGAAGGTATGAGCTATTGTTGAGTGACCAACCACCTCTTATGCCGAGGTGAGAAATTTTCATGGATTAGCATCATTCTATCGATGCTTTATCTAAGGACTCAGTGCCATTGTAGCACCTCTGACTAAACTTATGAAGAAAAATGTAAGTTCATGTAGGGAGAGAAAGAGGAGAGGAGCTTTGCTGAAGTGAAAATGAGGTCGACCTCTACCCCCGTCTTGGCTCTACTTAACTTTGATAGAGTAAATTTAAACTTGAATGCAATGCATTAGGTATCAACATTAGAGCTATGTTGACGCAAAAAGGCCGAACTGTCACTTATCGTAGTAAGAAGCTTAAGGGAACATAGTTGAACTGTTCTGTATATAATAAAGAGCTTTTGGCCCTGATCTAAGCTCTTCACGTATGGCAACACTATCTTCTACCAAAAGAACTTGTCATATATACGAATCATGAGTCATTGAGATATTTATAGAGGCAATCCAAGCTTTCCAAACACCAAGCACAATGGATTAAGTTCTTAAAGGGGTTTAATTGTATCATTAAGTACAAGCAAGGCAAGAACAACATAGTTCCCTACGCTTTGTCAAGAAGATACGATCTTCTCACTAAGTTATAGACCAAATTGATAAGGTTTGCTAGCATAAAAGAGTAGTGCCGAAATGATCCTTATTTTGGCCCTATATACAGGTACTGTAGATAAGGAAAAATAGTAGATGAGTACCATATAGAGGATGGATATTTGTTTAGAGGTAGCAAGTTGTGTGTGCCAACCTACTCGATATGGGAGTTGTTGGTGAGAGAAGCTCACAATGGAGGATCTTTAGAGCTTTTGGAGAGTGGAGACTATATGAATTGTTGAATGATAGATTCTTTTGGCCTAAAATGAAGCATGACATGCATCATATGATTAAGAGATGCACCATCTATAAGAAAGTAAAGAGCAGAGTAGAGTAATGGAAATCAATGCCTTTGCTTGTTCCGACTAAACCATAGGTTGACCTAAGTATGGACTTTGTCCTCAAATTATCCCGAATTGCCTGAAGCAAAGATTCTATCATGGTTATTGTAGATAGGTTCAATAAAATAACACTTTTCATGCCTTACACCATAACTAACTATGCTTTAGCTATTGTTTCTTTGTCTTTGTAGGAAGTAGTTTGCTTGCATGGAGTATAGAAGAGTGTGGTGTGAGACTGAGGCCTAAAATTTTTGAGCTATTTCTGGAGAACCCTTTGGCATTGAATAAGAACCAAACTGCTCTTCAACACCTCTTACCCCCCCTAAATCGATGGCAAAATTGAGGTGGTCAATCGTACCCTAGGATCACTACTCCAACTTATAGTAGGGAAGAACTTAACCGATTGGGATGTCAGCTTACTCGTGAATACGTTACCATTGGGCACACCCCATTTGAAGTCATCTATGGTTTTAACCCTAAACTACCCTTCAACTACACCCCGATGCCACCCTTTAACCTAGAGGATCTAGAAGCAAGAACCTTAACCCAGTCCATCCAGCAGATCTATCAATGAGTTACCTAACAGATTGATTGAGCTATCATAAAACTAAAGGAGAAAAGCAAAGGAAGGAAGACCAAGTAGTTTTAGCCTAAAGACCAAGTGTAGTTGCACCTGAGTAAGGAAAGATTCCCTAATAAGAGGAAAAACAAAGTATTTGCTTAAACTGAAAGACTATTCAAGATACTCCAAAAGTTCAATGATAATGCATATGAACATAAGCTTCTAGAAGACTTTAAAGTGTTAGACATATTTAATACTGCCAAACTCAACCCTTACCAACCCGAGTGGAACTTGGATGAAGACCAACTGGATTTAATCCCAAATCCCAATCAACCTAGTAGGGATGATAGGAGTCAAACCACTAGACCCTTGACTCGTACCCAAGCGTAAGGGTTAAAAAATATGGCCAAGCGAATTCTTTCGTTAAGACCACTACTGAGAAGTTTGAGCTACCACAATTTGCTAGCCTGATGCCCTAGTTAAGTCGAACCCTTTCTTACTTATCATTCATCTCCAACTACCGACCTAAATTGCACTTGAACATTTAGCTCGCCTCATTTGACCATCAGCCTAGCCGACTTGAATCCAAGCCATACTGAAAGTGTTCGAGGTGAATTCACCTCGGAAGAATTATCTACTTAGCTTAGCACAACCAACCTACCACCTCTGTTTGGTACCTTAACTTGAAAGAAACCAAATTGATCATATAGAATTGTCTTTTATGCCAAAAAGCCATCCACCCACAATGAACCATGTGTTTAAGCAACCATGTGACAGAATCCCCCATACAAGATACCCATTTTGTTGTAATTTTCAATTGTACCATTTATCATTCCTTGTACATTACTTCTTTAGGACATTAACTTTTTAGTCTTTTCCATTTTAAGTAGGTTACCCTAGTTTTTGTGGATGTAAATACCCTTTGTACATTTAGCCAACATCATCTTATCATCATCGACATACTAAATATATTTCTTTTCCATGAACATTGCTTTCATTAGCTTGTTTGCTTACTTCACTCTTATTTTAACCCTTAAGCAAGGTTAGGTTAACCCTTAAGAAAAGTTAGGTGACAAGTAAACTCGCTAAACCATCTCATGTGTCATATCGAGTTGTGTCGTAAGTCTTCAAAAGTTCCTTAGTGCATTACATCCTTAGAGCTATTCTTGGGTTTGCTAATTTCACTTTCCTATTATTTTTGCGCATTTCCATCACCTTTTTTGAGCTTTCTACAAGCTCAAGCCCACCTTAATAATCAATCTTGTCTGTTCTCAGCTACAGTTTCACATCAGTACAAGGTAATCTTAAGGTGCCATAAGATAGGTTTTGGGTACAAAAATTTAGAACCTGTACTTATAAGGTAAGGTACAAGTAAGTTATAATACCCTGCCCACTATATACCAGCACAACTCAACATCCTAATACCATAAATATCACATTCATTGATTTTGTCTTACATGTCACACATTGCAAATAAATGTGTCTTAATATTATACTTTATAAAAGGGTTACAATTCATAGCATTCATTAATTTACAAGAATGTTAATAACAATATTGAACTTTATGTAAGTGTCATATATTACAAATTCTTAAAGCATAATATTTTCCATTACCACTTTGATTATATTATTATTTTACAAATTGTCTTGTGATTTTATAATGTTACACCAACATATTATTATAAGTATCCAAGTTTTCCAAGTCACCAATATCATCAAGGCTTTTTACACTATTCCATTAGATCCCATAAGTAATTTATTATATCAACATATCTATATTTACACCAATTTTCTCATACTATATGATTAGTTCAATATTTTATATAACTCATATTTACAAGCTTGCATCCAATTATTTAATAAAAACAAGCAAGAGCCTAATAACTTGTTTTTACAGCAAGTCTTAGACCAAATAATTAATTTTAACATGAACCCAAGAAATTATTTTATGAACCACACATTAAACTACTAAATTTACTACAAACAAGAGCCTAACAATTTGCAAACTATGCATCAAACCAACATGTTTAATATGAACAAACAAGAATTAAACAAATTATTTTATAAATTATCAACTAAACATAAACAAACAAGATTATAAGAATGATTTTTACATATTAGGCATAAAACCAATCATTAAACAAACAATTTCATCAAGGACATAAGCACATTCAAAGTTTGAAGATCCTATCTCGTACAGCAATGAACTAACGGTCGATTCATATGGTTTTTAGGTAGCTTCTAGTGAAGTAGTAATGGTTCTTGAACCCAACTTCCCAAACTTCAAAACCCCTCAACCAATTTTAAATGCGATTTATATCAAATAAATGATAAAATCAATCTTTTATGTCTTATTACCAATTCTAGACATCAAACACGTGGTGGGATTGCATGAAGAGATTCAATTTTCCAAATTTTGAAGGTATACAAATCTTACTTTATATAGAACTATCTCTTTCGTTATTTTTTATTGGGGTGTTTTTCCATTATTATTTTTTAAGATTTCTTAGCCAAAATAACATGCACTTGTTACACTTTCAATTCTATATTTTTTTTCCTAATTTTTTGGTACAAAAAATTGGATCAAATAGAGTAGAAATGTACGGGTATAAAGTTACTATTCTTAACTTTAAAGCTTCTATACACTTACAACAATCGGTTTGGAAGAAGGTGGAAGGTATGGGTCAAAGTTTGACCCCTATATGCCCTATAGCATGATTTGTGAAAAATAGGCAAGTGCACCTATCGTTTAGTAATATAGTTCAAAGAACGAATGTTGTCCCACAAAGACTATGATTACTAATACTAACTAATTCTATATTATCTAATCAGCAAATTTGAATTTAAAAAACTTAAAGCACCTAAACGAAATTGCAGCAATTAATAAATTTAACAACTAATTAAGAGACTAAACATGAAAGTAATTGATTTAAGATTTAATTCAAGATTCGATGTTATATCTAAATCTTTGTTTCTCCTAAACTTATACATGCGACTTTCATGAAAAATAATCTAATTCAATCTTTATTTTTCTTGATCAGGAGAATTTTCTATTAAAGCTAATAACTTTCTCGGGTTTATCAACCCTAATCTTTAAATCACTTATTAGAATCTCTTCTTAATAGCATAACCTAATATCACATTAGTACACAATGAATTCTTTAACAACATTAATAAAGATTCCAAAAATAATTTACTAATTATCTCTAATCTTACAAGAATCTTCATCAGTTATGCATAGTTCTAATCATACAAAAAATCTCTTGATTCTCTTGTACAATATCAGAATTTTAGATCAATAGTCATGGAAATACTAATTTAAGTAATTAAGCACACATAATTGAATCAAGAAATACTAAAGAAATTCGTTAGATTTAATAAAAACCAATGTCACATGATAAATCTAGGTTCTACAAGACTTAGATACAAAAAATCTACTCTTTATTTATAATAAAGAAAAAATATTTAATAAAATCTAAGAGAAAAGTAGAAGAATAGATAATTGAATCTAATAAAAGTCTTGAATCTTAATGTCCTGAAACTCCTTGCTCCCCTGAGTGTTTTTCCCTTGAAGTTCTCTTTAAAAGACTTACCAAAGTTATGACAAAAAACCCTAAAGGAGCCTTAAATAGAAGATATAAAATTAAGACATTACGGCATTTAACACGACCTAGTGATACAACCATGTCACTTAGTCATGTTACTCTCTAAGCATCACATTTCCCACATTTTCACCAAGTCTACGAATGATACAACGTAGGATACAGTCCTGTCCTTTGGTTGGGTCACATTCTGATCATGCACAAAAATTGCTTATATTCTTCATTGGAAATGACACAATCATGTTATTTGGTCGTGTTATTCTTCAAAACTTCATAACTCTCTCATTTTAACTTTGAATTGATTGAAATTTGTTTATATTTTCTCATTTTCTTCCACAGATCATTTTGAAACCTAAGAAACAATATTTTACTTAATAAAGTGTCATTTTCTTACAATAAACTCAAAATTTAAGGAAAAATCATTAAAAATCACTCTCTAAAATATAAGTAATTAGGAGCTTATCATAGTGCATTGTAAGCAGTGCCATGTGGCGCCGACATGTCTATTTCATCGAGTCTTTCTCTAGGATAGTACCCAGATCGTTATGCCTTTCATGCAGGTGGGAACTTACTTGATAAGGGATTTCGCTACCGTAGGACTATTATAGTTACGGTCGCCATTCATCGGGGCTTCAATCACCAAGATCAGGTCACCAACTTCCTTGACCTTCCAATACTAGACAAGTATCTGCCCCCTTATTGACCGCAACTTCTATATTTGTTATTGCCTTCATTGCTGATCCTCAAGTAGATATTGATGGTATTTGTAAACCTGTTTCTGGATCTTTACTTTATGGAAACAATATACGTAGCACTACTGTAAACCCAGTAAAATTTGTGTTTTTGAAATTGGAGTCGACCTTAAATCTTGAAAGAAATCTTAAAAGATGTTCCCTAAACTCAATAAGATCGAAGTAATTAAAATCGATATACAATAGGACCTTAAGATGAACTTGAAAACCTCAATGTAAAATTTGAAAACCATAACTACACAAAAGGAAAAAAAAAAAACATTTGACACTAAATCTAAAGAAAGTCTTAATTTAGTAAATTGACCCCAAAAGGATGTAGAATCACCTCAAACCGGTAATGAACAATTAGATATGTTAGAGAATAATATAAATTAATCAAAGTAAGCTAATTTAGGAATTGGATTAATTACAAACTTACATGTATAAACATGGATTGTGCCATATACATATATAAATACAACTTTAATCACAAACAATTAAAAATGTAATATATCGTATAATATCAAACTGATTTAAATTATGCGAATTGAAAATACTATATTTATGAGATTATTTCCTTGCCACAAATATATATGTATATAAGTAATATATATGTATACGTATTACATGCAATCTCCTTTATACATTATATAGTATAAAATATGACAAATGTAATTTTTTGTAAACGCTGAATTATATGATATGCGTAATTTTTGTACCATATGTCATATAAGATCAATCAAATAATTTTAAGCTAATTAAAATACCAAATCAATAACATGGTTGAATTCTATAGAATTGCGTTAATTTGCTATCAAATGATTAGAGATATTGCTAAATAATATTGAATCAAGAGATAAACTAATAAAATTTTGGATTTACCCTTACATACATGAATTACGTCATAAATCTTTATGTATGTAAATTATTCGCATACTTGAAATACGTAATGTACCGAAATACTAGCAATTCGTTAGTGTAATACTTTCATAAAACTTCAATATTCCCCCTCAACATGTAGAATACCCCATACATGTGTAAGTATATAAATACAATTTCTAATCATATACATTTTGAATATACAATATGCCAAATAATATCAATTGATCAAAGTGAAACCATTTAAGGTGCTAAATTAATAAATGTATCCTTGCCCCTAAAACATATTTATATATGTGTATGTGTGTGTGTGTGTGCATGAAGCACCAATGTATATGTATTGTGTATAATTTTTCCTTGTATGTTATATTATGCAACATACGAAATATACAATTTTATTTTCTTTTTTTTTTTTGTATACATCAAACTATAAGATATATCATATACTCTACAAATGCATTTTATTAAATATAACGTAACTGTAATATACCCGATTTATTTGATTTAGTTAGTCAAATTTTCTTGTCTACATCTATGGTTACCTACCTAAAAGCCTACCTAACATACCTTGGACTTGCTAACTTGCCTAGACAAGATGCAAAGTTGAAAAATATCCCTATCTTTCTCCCTTAAAACTGGCCAAGCTAGACACCCCATCCATGCCTTTGATCTCCAAATCTTTAAGCAAGTATAAGTCAAATCTTACGCTCTTCCCCCTAGAATTACAACATGATGTGAAGCAACACCAACATAGTACATGTTTATTTATTTATTTTTCCTCATTTCATATCATTCCTTCACTCTGTCCTTTCTTTTCCGTCCAAACACACACACTACTCACTTCTCTCTCATCTAGACAAAAAACCACACTCTCTCCTATACTCTCTTACATCTAGCATGCACACACACACCATGCCATCCCTTGTTCTATGAAAGGAAAACAGGGCAACTTAGAGTCGATGCAAGGGAGCTCCTACAAAACACATTAAATGGAGTTGCAATTATTAAGAACAACCTAGTTAAGCCTCTAACTCCATTGACAAGTTGTTTATGTTTACTCTCTCTCCAAGCTAATCCTTTTATCCAGATTTCCTTTGCTGATCATTCCCCATTTTGCATAAGATACATTATGATGGACGAAGCTTCAACAAGCATAACAAGGGCTCGCAACCATAGGCATTGAACTAAGGTACCTTTTTTCCCATTATTATGAACTTGTTCCAATTGATTGAACCATTGAGCTTGCATTAACCTTTTCCCTCTCCTTTTCCTTGTCCCTTGCTCGTGTTGTCTCCAAAGCTTACAAGCCCTTAAAAGTTACGTCAATAACCCAAGTAAGTTGTTGCTTTATGGTTTTCATTAGTTTCATTTCCTTTAATAATACATGGAGTTGACGTCTTAGTATACTAAGTGTTGACTTAAAAACAACTGGATGAAAAGAGGTAATTAAGTCAACATTTTCTCCAGTTAGCCCCATTTGATTTGATCAGTTAATTGCATTTTGATTGATCTTAATAATAGTAAGAGTTACAATATTTCAGTAAAGAGAAATTACTCAAGTATCATAGCCTATGATTATTTAATGGAGTAAAAAACATCCTATTATTTTGTATCCTATTCAAATCTCAATGGGAGTTTAGCCATATATTCATAACATTATAATACTCATTGTAATTAGTAAATAAATTCGATAGTTGTATTGTCTTTATAGCCTTACATCTCAATAATATATATGCTTATACATATAGCTATCGCACATATGGAAAATGAGCCAAAGCATGCAACTTATAATAATAATAAAAATAATATATGTATATATAGATATATATATTCTCCTTTTGTCCCTTCTAATTTCATATAGTTGTTACTTTTGAGACAAATGTCATAATTTTTTATAGCATTAGTAATGATAATATTATGCATATTTATACACATAAGAATTATTTGTATATATATATATGTATTATATACATGCTTGTTTTGCTACATATTATTATATTGACAAGATTTGCTTCACTTATTTATATGAGAAATAATTATATTTACATCTTACAATCTTAATATGATATTGATATTCTATATCCATATTTATTAATGTACCAAACCATAATTTTAGTAATTGAGTTGTTGGATTGAATATGTTTTCCCAAGTTTTGCTAGTTATGAAGAGTATTAAATAGAAAAGCAACAGAACGAGAAGTTCTTCTTTTAATAGAGGAAATCAAAATTTATCGTATTACCATTTTTATTTTGATTATAAAAAAATTTCGATCTAGTTGTCAACCCCTATTTCGATTTTCTTAATTTAACATATATCAAGCCCAATCCGCTTAATATAAATTACTTGACATTAAATTAAGGAAATGTTTAAAAAAATTTAAAAATTGGAGTCGCCAACCAGTTCAACTGGTAAAAAATGAAATTAGAGTTTACGGGTGGAAAAACTCTAATTTAGCCACTGATCCACGTATTTTCTAAAAAAAATGACTTTTAGAATAAATAACAAAAAAAAAATCAAGTTCAAAGGTTAACCTATTAAGACTAAGTCACCATGTAAAAACTAAAGAAAAATTGATGGGCTTTAATTTTTGTAATTTCTAAAAAATACTAAAAATACACCTAAATATATAAAAGATAACTAAAGTGATTTTTTTATTATTTTTATTACAAATTTCTAAGAAAAAGGGAAAAAAGTTTTTTATTTTTTTATGCAGTTACCTCGAAAGTAGCTACGTAGCTACTAGTTGAGATCAAACCGGCCGTAGTTCTCTTTTTATAAAATATTTAGTAGGTAGGTTATTTTTATTTTGAAAACCAAGCCAAGTTTATGTTAATTTATCAATTTATTATTTAAAAAAAAAAACCTAAGAAATTTAATTTTCCTAAATTTTAGAATACCCTAACCAACTAAATCATTTTAAAAACTGGATTAAGATTTTTTTTATTTTTTTAGAACCACTATGTATCAAAAATATCTTTTCGAAATCCTAACCATAAGATACGTTGAAAATACAGTTAGATACGTATTTTTATACGTATCTTTTCTTATATCTCAATATGTATCTTTTTCAAATCTTAATTATAAGATATGTTTATTTTCTAAAAAAAAAATGATTTTTCCAACAACTCAATTAAACTAAATTTCATTGAAATTATCTAAAAAATATCATAAAAAAAATGATAATAAAACCTATACTAAAACAAAAAATAGATTAGTAAAATAATTGAATTAAATTAATAAAACAAATAACTAATAATAATAATGATTTTTATCTATGTGTCAAATCATTCGTGATCGTCATATTCGCGTTTATCAGTGTGTTGTGTTCATGCACATACAAATGGTAGAACATGGTTGCTTGTGATTATTGGTTTGGTTGCTGTCTCGTCGTGGTTGTCAAGGAGTCGGCAAACTTCAGTTCCAGGTGAGCAATCAAGGGGATGCGCTTCGTATGTGCGTATGGGAAGTATGGGGCATGTGTTAGATACTGGCCATGTGGTCAAACGTTGGGGACATGTTAGATTTGCTGCGTGGAGTTATGCGTCAAATTGCATCAGGCAGTTCGTTGGTCAATGATGGACATCGGCTAGAGTTGGGCTTTGGAAATTGCAGCGATGCGAACTTCATTGGTGTGGATGGCATCATATTTCGGCCTGGATCTTTAATTGGAATTGAGTGGGATGCAGCCTTCGGAGAATTGAATTGCAAAATTGGTTATTAGGATGTCAGATTGCTTTTAAATGTTGTCTTCAACTTGCATGGATTTGTTTAAAGGCATTGAATTTGATTTTTGGCCAATGGACTTCTGGAGATTTCGGATTTCAATTGTGGGGATTGGAAAATCGGAATTCATGCAATGGCGGAAGTTTGGAAAGTTGGAATCATAAAAAAAAAAAAAAACCTTCCAGTCATCGTTAAATTCCTATTTATAAACCAAAATTGAATTTTTCATATCTTTTAATTACAGATTTGATTTTTAATAAATGAAAGATACAATGAATATTTGACCTAATTTCTAGAAATCCTATTTGAGCTTTCTATTCATCAAGCTCAATCCGATCCAATTTGATTTAGTTAAAGAATTCACTTAATAAATTATAAATTCAATTTAGCTTAATATAATTTAGATAAAAAAATATAATTTAGATAAAAAAATCTATTTTATATCGGACTTGACCAAAATTATTTTAATAAAGCCCAATTCTTAAATAACTTAATAATTTATTAAATTAATCACACACTATTATCCGATTTAATCTTAAACGATTTGATGCGACTTGGTTTAATACGACTTGACTCAATATGATTCGACTTGTCTTGATTTGTTATGATGCAACTCTATACGACACGATATGACTCTACACGATACGACGTGACTCAATACAATACCACGCAACTCTCTCTTTTTCATTTTTTTTATTTTTTCTTTTAATTTTCGTTTTAATTTTTTTTATTTTTTTATTTTTCTATTTATTTATTAACCTAGCTTAATTAATTGAAATAAAAAAAAAATATTGGCAAAAATAAGGTATCTACACCAGTTAAAATCTAATAGTATATCAATACAATATTGATGAACATTATTATCTAACATTATATTTGCAAATTATGAATTGATTCGGTATATTGAAGATAATACTTTATATTTCCCATAAAAATCGAATTTAAAGTGAAAAAGTAATATTTAGGTAAAACCAAAAAATATAAGGAGGATGCTTAGTTAATTAAGTAGTTTAGGACTACTCATTAGGTTTTCGTTATTCTTATACTCATTAGGTAACATTAAATAAAAGGGTGAGTTGCTCGCTAATTGTTACAGCTTATAGCGAATTTGATCAAGTAAGAACTATCGATGAATCTATACTTGTTTTATGCTTGTAGATAATACACCTATATTATATATGTCAATAAATTGATGCTTAGGTTTCGAGATGTGCATATGGTTAAATATTGGTTGTTGTGCAAAATATTGTTAAATATAATAATTGAAGAATAGGTTGTATAATTGACTACTGCATGATTTGGATGCATGTTTATATTAGTTGATCACATAATAATTTGAATTAATTATACTTAACTTATCTTAAATTAAATGAATCATACATAATCATGAGCATTGCATTTATTGTTCTAGTAGTCACTTTACACGGACGGTAATGAATGACCCTGTAGAGATAGAGATCCTATGTGATTATATTATTTATGATTAGTATAGTGTAGGAATCCTTGTACAATAAGATCTTACTTTGGCTTGTAGGCTTACTTTGCAATTGGAGATGCTAACCGTAGGTAGTTAAGGGTTAAGTTTAGAGACCACCACTATTGTGAGACCTTAGCTAGTTACTTAACGAATCGATATGAGTTAGGGCATTCGGAACAATTGAGGGCTTTCGAACAATTTTTGTCTGAATTGAGCCAAATCTTAATATAAGGTTATAAAAGTTAAACAAAGAGTCTTAGTATGATTAATTTCTCAAAATAAAGTATATAAAATATTTAATTTCAATAAAATATATTTTTATTAATACATTCATTAATTATTGGGAACTCAGCGTTTAAACCTCGAAATATAGTGAGCCGTTAAAGATAAATTATTTGAGTTTAAAAAATAATATTTAAGAGTCAAATTTGATTATATAGTTGTGTAGTATATATGTTATATATTTGATATGTAAATATATTATAAAATATACTAAATAATTACTAAAAATTGAATTAAATTAATAGAAAATTATTAAAAAATTGCTAATCACACCTGGGGTGCTTGGGAATTAGTGTGGTAGGGTTGTGTTTAGCTTAGACAAAGCTAAGGTGAGTTACTTATAGGATAAAATATCAAAATTTAAGTTGAATAGGTGTCAAATTAAGAAAAACCCAAATGTAATTTGCACTTCCCAAAGATCTACCCCTAACTGCTATAAAGGAAGATTAAGAGTGTCTTAACATCATTTTGGTCACATAATTCAGTTTAGAAACATTCTCTTTCAAATTAAAATAAAAAATAGCAAAAATAGGAAAAAATATAGCAAATAACAAGGCGATTAGGGTTCTCATATCAAACAACCACCTAACACTGCGAGGCTTTGGACTCAAGCTATTAGAGGATAGATAAGCTAGGCTGACACACACTGGTGGCTGAACGGCCATACATTAGTGGTTGAGCAATTTGCTATCCTATTTTGTTGTAATTTCCAAAAAGAAAAACAAATTAGCATAGAAAATTATGAAATTTGATTTCCCTAGGTTATTTTACATATACTTTCATGTCATAATTTTATTTTGTTGAAATAACACTGATGTAGGGTACTTGCTTAAGAATGTGCCCTATGTTGATGAATTTTTCAAAATATTAAATGATATTGTTTTAGGTTGAAAATTTCTTTTTTTGTATTACTCCTATAATATATAATAAATTGTGGTAACAAGAATTTTCAAAAAAATATTATGTTTACTATTTATGGTAAATTATTTAGTACTTGTTGGTAGTTTTACTAATTAAGTTAAATTAAAAGATTTTAATGTAATTTGTATATGAAACCAACTTGATATAGTTTCTAGAGCTTAGTATTATTAAAATATATGTTATACTCTGATCTTAGTGAAAAGTATAATTATCTACCTAGTTTTAGCTATTTATTGATAAAATAGAGCTAAATAAAATAATACGGAATATATTGTATAATACACTATATTAGCGTTTTACAAGACTAGAATATAATCATTATTATTTTTTGAGTATAATAAACTTTTCATGATTTTGAAGAAGTATAAATACTAACTATTACATGTTTTCTTTTTATATAGACATATTTTGCCAAATATGATAATATTTGATAAATTAGTATAGTTGATATTGTAGCATTAAGGAATTCTAGCTACTGTAGTATTTGAATAACACTTTACTAGTCTTGGTTTGGTTTATTTAAAAGATGGAAATATTGTAAGTGAGTATAGTAGTTTGGGCAAGTTACAAGCTAGATCAAAACCTAAATCAGAACCTGCTAGACTTAAGTGTTTTTATGTAAGTTGAACCTAAATGACTGAACTAGGTGTAATATTGAAGATTTTAATTGATAAACTGTAGATATAAGTTAACTAGTATCTGATTAGGAATTTGGAAGTTAAGTTGAATCAAAGAGTAATTTAGAAGCTATTTTAAGAGCTAAATTAGAGGCGAAATCAAAGACTAAGTCAGAAATAGCCTAAAGCAAATGAACAACCAACCAACGAATATTTAGTTGAAATATATATGTAGGCATGTCCTGCAATATACCTTAGAAGTACTTATTCTTGCTAGGTGAAGTTGTAGAAGAGGAAGCTCATGCTAATACGTAAGTTGGAAACGTATTGCTAACCAGATAAGTGGATTTGTATGTATAGGGAATAGATTTATGTCTACTTAGTAGATAATGAGTGTTCTTGCATATGATTGTGATGATTGTCTAAATGTTGCTTAGATTTGTTGTGTACAGTACTCAGTGATGTTGTGCTTTATGTGTATAATGCTGGGAATAAATTGTGTGATGTACTCTAAATTTAATTGTGAGTGAAACTCATGGATATTTATGTTAGATGTAGTGAGTATTCGAATCTTGGCAAATGCAGAAGCTAAAATAAAGACAAGACGAAACATGATAAGCCTTATTGTTTTACTTGGTGTTTATTGAGAATTGGTTGATACATCCATGGCATCGCATGAAAATAACCTACGGGTCAATTTTTTGAAACTTATGGTTTTGTTAAGATAAGTTTACAAAGCTAGGTTTCCATGCATATAGTTTTGCATTAACGAAAACTTCAACTACACTTCGTGGTCTTATTAGGCTAAAATATTTGCTAAGTTCTTGGATAAGTTATCTAGATGCCCAAATTTGAAGACGACCAAATCGGATGAGTTACTAGTTTGCCTATGATATCAGTACTAATACATGTTATGTGCATTAGCATGGCATACAATCTACATTATCTTATTAACTAGCTAGATATTAACTTAATACGATGTTTGTATGTTTGTATGCCTATGTTGTATGCTTTATTGTGTTCTTTCACTTAGCTCAATAGTAGTTAAGATGATAAGTTTTTCTTATCCTCGGGTTAAGAAGAAGATTTTAAGGTACAGGGGCCACCTCACTGTTAGACCTAGGAATTTATCTATTATTGGATTTTCTTTTTTTTTTTTTCGAAATCGAAATCTCTTTTATAAAATATGGAATTTCAATATATGGTTAAAAACCTAGGTGTAAGAACTCAATTGTGATTGGTGTCGATAAATCTCCAACCTCGATTTTAGAGGACGTTAAATCTGAATATGTAGCACCTAGTAAACTGCATACATTATTTGGTATACTACTTGTTCATGTATACTACTCATTCATATGTTTGTTAATAAATTAATTGTTCGACAACCTACTTTCTAGTATAACGAGAGGGATACCTCATAAGCTCATGTAGCTTACTCTAAATAGTTTTCCCTTATAGGTTAATTGATAGTTGGGATTAAGATAAGAGTCGAGAGTTGAGTGCAAGTACTACAATATGTCTTAGTAAGATGGAATATGAGGATAGATATAGCTAGTTTGGAACCCTAAATGTAACTGCCATTCTTTTACTTAGATTGTGTAACTTCCATAAGTTGTATAAATCTTTTAATCTCATTGTCTCATCTAATTATTTAATAAGAGATACCGATTTTCTATGGTTCTAATAGAATACGGAATATCGATGATAGGAATCAACCCTCTGGATTGATCACATGAAGCTGAGCTAAAGGACTCTAAAGACTCACTCGAAGAATACTACCTCAAAGCCCTATCTAAGATGGAAATTCCTATCCCAACTTATGTGTTTTCCTTTTCTGTCGACCTAACTACCAAGCCTTCATGTACACCAAACTTGATGAACAGTTGTGCTATGATAAACTATCCGAGCTGAGCTCTTAAATCAACAACAGATGTCTGACCCTAACTTTAATTGACTACACTACAGCGAGACTACCTGGCCCTCAACCTGATCTGAATTAGGTTGGCCCCTAACTACAAATTCTTTTTCTCGTCTACCTTGTACCATATTTCTAATGTCTAGTTACCGAATGACATGTATCTTTTGGCACAACATTCCATAAGGATTTTTTACTTACCGTACTAAATATTCTTTGTCTCTTTTACCCTTTTTAGTATGTATTGCATTACCTAATTGTAAGAATAGCCTTTTATCTTTTCATACATGAAGTTAAGGAACCATGTAATGCACCCTCTGATTAAAAGATGTGTGGTTGTGTACTTTGATGACATATTGGTATACAGTATCAACCTAAACAACCATGTTCAACATCTCCAAGCAGTTTTTAACATCTTATGAACTAAGAAGTTATATGGAAATTTGAAGAAATGTACATTCTACCAAGATGAAGTGATTTTTCTTAGGTTTGTAATGTTAGGGGAAGGAATCCAAGCAGAATGAGCAGAAGATCCAAGCTATGTTGGAATGGCCAATGCTAAAAAATGTCATTAAAGTTCAAATTTTTCATGGCCTAACTTATTTCTATAGGTATAGGCAATTTATCAAAAACTTTAGTACCATAGCCGCTCCTTTAGCCGAGCTAACAAAGAAGAATGATGGGTTCAAATGGAACAATCGAGTTGAACAAAGCTTTAAGGAGATCAAGGAGATGCTTACCTTTGCCCTTATCTTATCACTACCAAATTTTAACAAGCCTTTTGAATTGGAATGTAATGCATTGGGAATTAGAATTGGTGTTGTCTTGATGCAAGAATGATGACTGGTTGCTTACCATAGTGAGAAGCTTAATGGTGTTACCATAAACTACTCTGTTTATGAGAAAGAGTTATACTCTCTTTTTCAAGCCCTTACTGTTAAGCAATACTATTTGTTGCCACGAGAATTTGTTATTTATAAAGACCATGAGTCTTTGAAGTGTCTTAAGAGTTAGAACAAGCTCTCGAAGAAACAAGCCAAGTGGTTGGAGTTTATGGAAGGATTTTTGTATGTGATCCGGCATAAGAAAGGAAGTGCAAATGTAGTCACCAATACTCTATCATGCCAGCAAACCTTATTGACCACTTTACAGACAAAATTACTGGGATTTTTTCCTATCGTTGAACAGTATACTAATGACCCTCATTTTGGTCCCATTGTTGTACAATGCCGAAAAGGAGTAGTTATTGGAGGATATTATCCTAAGGATAGGTATTTGTTTAAGAACCAAAGGATATGTATACCAAATTGTTCCATGCGTGAGTTATTAGTTAAGGAAGCTCATAGTGGTGGATTATCTAGTTACTTTGGGGAGACCAAGGTAGCTAAACTGTTGAAAGAAAATTTTTACTGGTTTGGTTTGGTCAAAGATGTACATAAGGTAGCTGGTAATTGTAAAGTGTGCAAGTGAGCTAAAGGGAAGAGAGAGCCCCATGGAACATACATGCCATTACTAATGCCAACTTTACCTTGAGCTAACCTCAGCATGGACTTTGTCTTAGGGTTGCCCCGAACATCTAAAGAAAAAAATTTTATATTTGTTGTAGTAAACCGCTTTAGTGAAATGGCACACTTCATCCCATGCCATCGAACTAACGATGCTTTATATATTACTGATTTATTTTTGCAGGAAGTTGTCTGACTACATGGAGTGCCAAAGACTATCACTTCAGATCAGGACACAAAATTCTTGAGCTATTTCTAAGAGACTCTATAGAGAAGACTTAGAACCAAACTTATGTTCAACTCTAGTAGCCGCCCTCAGATTGATGACCAGACTGAAATGGTGAACAGGAAGTTAGGAAACTTACTTAGAGCTTTCATAGGAAAGAACTTGAAGGACTAGGATCTATGTCTACTTATTGTGGAATTCGCATACAACAGAACTGTCTACAACACTACTGGAAAGGCCCCATTTGAGGTCGTTTATGGCCTTAATCCTACTATCCCCCTAGTTATGATTGGCACCCCTATAGTTGCTAAAGAGAGTTAATCTAGAGTTGACCGAACTTAAGAATTACAAGAGCTACACCAGTCTATAACTAAGAAGATCGCCAAGTTTAATAAGAGACAATAAGAGATTGGTAATCAAGGCCATCAAACTATTTCTTTCCATCCAAGAGACTTAGTATGGATGCACCTTAATCAAGAGCGATTCCTGCACTTGAGACAAAACAAGCTACTCCTCGAGCTAAGGGTTCATTTAAGGTCTTGAAGAAGGTCAACTACAATGCTTACTAGATTGAGTTACTTAATGACTATGGTGTCTCCTCCACTTTCAATGTATCTGACCTAATTCCTCACCAACTAGTAGAAGGCCCCACGAGTGTCCTAGAAGAAGAGCTAAAGACCACTTCAAATTTGAGGACAAATCTTTCTGACCCCCAAGCAGATGATAGGAATTAACCCCGTGGACCAATCATATGAAGCTGAGTTAAAGGATTCTAAGGACTTACTTGAAGAAAACTAGGTCAAAGTCTTATCTGAGATGAAAATTCCTATCCTAACCTCTGTGTTTCCCTTTTTTACCGACCTAATTACCAAGCTTTCACATGTGCCAAACTTGCTGAATAGCTATGCTATGATAGACTATCAGAGATGAGCTCCCAAACCAACAATAGATGTCTGACCCTAACCCCAACTAACTACTCTATAGCGAAATTGACTAAGCCTTGACTTGATCCAAATCAGGTTAGCCCTTAACTACAAATTCTTTTTCTCTTCTACCTTATACCATATTTCTAATGTCCAGCCACCAAGTGACACATGTCTTCTAGTACGACATTTTAGGAGAATTCTTTACTTTTTGTGCTGAATATTCTATCTCTTTTACCCTTTTCAGTATGTTTTGCATAACCTAATTGTAAGAATACCCTTTTATTTTTTTAGACATGTAAAGCAAACCTAGTAGATGCATATATAACCGCCTACTTAATTGTACACAAACAATTAATCAAAAACATCAAAATTTAATTAAGTTTCCTTTGAGTAACCCTAGTACTCTCATTACCCTTAAACTCTTATCCATTCCCTTTAGCAAAGAGTAGTAGCAAGTGACCTTTCAATTTAGACTAGCGAGTCATATCCGGCAGATTGTAGGCCGAGTAAGATCAATTAGTGTGTCATATCCAGTTGGTAGTTGCCTAGGCTTTATTAGCTTTTTCTTTGTTTTCTTTTCTACTCGCTTTATTGTGGTGTTTCTCCATGTGTTTGACCCTAGAGACGCATCAATTGGGTATCCATAATTATCTATTTTTTATGCTAATTAATAAATTAGAAATCAAAAGCCCTAGTGATTAATTAATTTGAGTTTTGCAATTTCTAACTTGTAAGATGGTTTTCATATCAAAAGTGTATATGTATTATGAAAATTTTAGGAAATCCTACTATGCCTCCTTTAAGGTCTTAATAGCTACATCAGTGCCACATAGCGAGACATGATTGTGCCATGTGACACCTAATTATGGATGCCAGATAGCCCCTTCACAGGGTGACACGTATCACCTCCTTCACGTGACATGTGTCACTTCTATTTTCTTTTCCTTTTCTTTACTTTTCTTCCTTTTTTTGTTTTCTTTTTCTCTTTTTTTTCCCTTTTCTTCTCTCTATTATTTCGAATCCTTCTTCTCCTTTTCCTTTTTTTTTTTTTTATATATTCCAAAAGCTCACTAATAATATTTGATTACCTAAACTTTAAAATATTGCACTTCCCTTTTAAGTAAATATAAAGTCTAATAAATATATATATTCAAAATTTATTCAATTTGACCCAATTAAGATTTCGATTTCTACTTATGTTTGACTTTTATTAAGAATTTTAAATGGCCATAAAATACTCATTTTAACTTTGATTAAAGTACAGCTTGAAGTCATGGTCTCTTGAAAATGTATACTTTTAGAATATTTCAAAATGAACTAGCTGAACCCTGGTAAGAAAAATTGATTTTCAATAAACGCTTATTTTTTATTTTTTTGGAATTCCTAATTTGGTTAAATTGCATATGCTTATTTGACTCCAAATGCTGTTTTGGTTCTCAAAATATTATTTCTACCCTAAACCCACTCAAATGGACTACCACATAACACTTTTTATGACTTTTCGATTCTTAGATCTTTTGGGGTTTTTTTATTTTTTGATTTTTTTTTAGCTTTTTTCTTCTTATTAAATTTTTTGGGCTTTTCTTAATTATTTCAATCTTTTTGTATTATCCAATATTTCACTTTTTGTTTTAGCCTTTCTTTTTCCATTTTTCTTGAAATTTTTTCATATATTGGCCTTTTTTCGACAAGTAGGGGATTCTAAACTAAAGATGGACCTAAGGTAGGGGGGTGGGGTTTGTGGTGTGCAATAAGATTTTTATAATGCCATAAATCTGTATTATTATGCAGTGACAACAAAAAATTTTCCATGTTCACATCAAATGGTTTGACTATATAAACATTCCCTTTCTTATATCCTTCAAATAGCAATTTATTAGAAGTTCTATTAAATGTAATGCACTCATTCTACTCAAAGATAACTTTATGGCCTTTATCATACAATTTACTAATACTTAATGGTTTATGTATTAAGTTTTTTACAAGTAGCACATTTTCAATACAATAAGGGGAGTTGATAGTCAGTTTTCTCTTACCTGACACTCGTTCATTTGCCTACCAATATGCCAGGTAATCGACTCTCTCGACATTCCACTAGATAGATGACACATGGCATTTATGTTGAGTAGAATAAGTCCATTCCTGGTTTGAATTGAAGTCTATGGTGTGAACAATTATCATAAGCACGGTTATATTACATAACTGCCTGCTATCCTTACATATTAGGGGAGATGTCAAGTCAAGAAGCTTCCATTTGACTTAACAGTTATCTTGACAACTGCCTTAGACACTACAACCATCCATAAATATTGGAAAGAAACTTTATAAGAGCTCTCTGACACTTCTTACTCACATACTTACTATACTAAGTTACCCTACTAACGTAGGCATTAGAGTAGTTACAGCAGACTAGCCCCAATACCAAACATTTCATTCTCTTTTGTAGGATTTTTCCTCATCCCAAAATTCATCTACAACATTTGGCACCGTCTGTTTTTCTCTAAACATGACCATATGGCTAGAACTAAGATGACCAGAAGTGTAGGTACCAGTACTTCCTCCTAATACCTTGAAGGGGGGAGTTGGTATGCTAATGAGCAACGATTGTCTCAACTTGAGCAACTTTGTCTCGATTTAGCTAAAGAAAATTCTGAGTTAAATGAAAAACATGAACAAATCCTTGACCTTCTTCATAAAAGTATTCATTCGAATTAAAACAAAGAGCATGGCGATCATGATGCCGATAATATCGACAATTCCATTTATTCACTTGAATTGCCAAAAAAGCAAGCTGAGGTTATAGTGAGACCCTCAGCTCCTGCTTCCAAGAAGATCAATAAAGGCAAGCAACCGCAGCACATGCATCATGCGAGACCCTCGCATGTCAACACCCCTATTGCAGCGACCAAGCAATTCTAAATCAAGAAAAATCCTTTCATCTTAGAGATTTTGGAAGAAGTGATACCTCGACACATTAAGTTGCCCCAGTTCGAAACATATGATGGGATAAAGGACCCTGAAGACTACTTGGAGTATTACCGTACATTGGCTAAGTTGCATGGTTTGAGCAATGTAGTGGCCTGTCAAGCCTTTCCCTCAACTTTAAGGAATGCAGCCAGCACATGGTTCAAACATCTGAAACTAAATACCATTTCATGTTTCAATGAACTAGTATAAGTGTTCCTTCAACACTTCCTTGCTAGCAAACTTCTCGTTAAGGACTCTTCAATCCTTAACACCATTAAACAAAAGTCTGATGAGTTAATCAGGGATTACTTAGCCAGATTTATGGCCGAGATGGTTCAAATCCCTGAGTTAGATATAAGTATGGCACTTAATGCCATAATCAATGGAGTCAAGCTCCATGGGGACTTTTTCAAGTCACTTGCAAAGAACAAGCCTAAAACTTTCACTGAATTCAAGGTTAAAGCCACCTCATACATCCATCAGGAAGACAACATTAAGGCATGGCGTGAGGCCGACCAAAGTAAAGGAGATTGAAAGAATGACAAGAAAAAAAGTGCAAATGATAGGCTTGGCACATACAATGACCAAGGTTCAGACGTCGGGAGGAAGAGACCAAGGATTTCGACATACTCATCCCACATGCCTGTCAATTGTCTAATTTTGGACATTTTAATGGAAGTACGTTGGCAGAGAGGCATCCTCTAATGGATGGAAAGAATGAGAACGAATTCCTCAAGAAGAAACTTCAATAAGCACTGTGATTTCGATCGTGACAAAGGTCATAATACGAACAAGTGCATTCAACTTAAGAATACAATTGAAGATGTGATACAACGTGGGTACCTGTGAAAATTTCTAGTGCACGATGCCGAAAGAATCAAAAGACCATCTTAAAGGAGGCGCGAGGAACAGGAGGATGATACTCGACTAACAGCAACCGTGAGAGATGCAATGGATGTCAATCCCAGCAAAGCACTCAACGAAGTAGTTAATACCATTGTTGGCAGACCTACCATAAGCCAATTGAGCTCTTTGAGCTGGATTAACGCCAAAAATTACGTATGCAACATTCAAGGAAAAAAGGTCAGTATCGACAATACAATTTCTTTCAGATAGGAAGATTTCGAAGGTATTTAAATGCTGCATGACAACGCACTTATTATTATACAAGGGTCACCAACTTCGAAGTCAAGAAAATTCTTGTTGACATAGAAAGCTCGGCTGACATCATCTTTCAGCATGCATTCAACCAAATGAGACCTAAGATCAAGGCCCAATTAAGGTCTTATAAGTATGATCTCTATGCCTTCAATAATCAGCTTGTCTAAGTAGCCGGAATAATGATACTACCAATTTAGATCAGCGATGACAAGCAAATTGTAGAGGATAAAGTGGACTTCCTCGTCATCAAATACTGGTCCTTGTACAACATGATAATGGGAAGGCCATACCAGCACTTATTTAGCATTGTCCCATCAACTGCACCTTTAAAAGCCAAGTTCCCTACTCCCATGGGAGTTTATGTGTGCAAAGGAGATCAACAATTGACACGATCCTTATATATAAGGGCCTTGAGATGAGAGGAAATATTTCAAGTTGAAACCTGTCCATAAGGCAAGTCATTCAGCATTAAGAATGTCAAGAATGATACCGAGGAAATTCCTTTGGGAAATGACCTTGGGAAGATAATAAGGATAGGAAAACCCTTGTTAGCAGATGTTCAGTAGAGTTTGATTGACTTTCTACAAGCCAGTGTTAATGTGTTTACATAGTCACCTTCAGACATGTCAGGTATTCCAAGAGAAGTTATGGTACACAAGCTCTAGATTGACCTGAATGTGAAGGTGGTCCAACAAAAAAAGAGACATTTCGCACTAGAAAGATAAGCAACAATAGAAAAAGAGGTCTAGAAATTATTAAAGGCAGGATTCATCCAGGAAGAACCTTATCCGATTTGGCTAGCAAATTGTATGCTAGTTAAGAAGTCTAACAATAAGTAGAGAATGTGCACAGACTTTACAGATCTTAACAAGGCCTATCCCAAGGTGTCACGAACTGAGGATGACCTAGTTGTGGCAGACGTCGTATACTGTACGAAGAACCCCCAATTGGTTACCCTTCCAATCAAAAACTCTTCACACAATATACAAGGCTCTACAACCACTAGTTTCCAAAGAACATCCAGATTCACATAATATCATCACACAAACATATTTATATAAAATTTGAGTTATAAAGCTTACAATACACAGTAATTAAGTATGTCTAAGTCTATATTACTAAGATAAATAAAAGTACATGACTAAGAGTCTACATAAACTATTCTCTCTCAATACATAGGACTGCTCGCTCTTGCCCCAGTCCCCAAGCTAACCTATGGCATCCCTCATCCTGCCTCTACGAACAGGCTATCCTGTAACAAAAGTCTAAAGGGGTATAAGCCTAAGCTTAGTAAACAAAACCCTCAGCCACACCACAAGCAAGTTATAAGTACATTATATTCACGCATATAAATGAATGATCAACCAGAATGCCAAACAATACGTATAATTAACTAGTTCATATACGTAACTCAGATTTAATGTCCTCCGAAGTCAGGGTTGGAGTTTACATGGCACCAATCAGATCTGGGTATTATACTAGAACTTATTTTACTATGAAACTCCACGTTCCGTACTTATATCAAATAATTCTTTTATTTTCAGAAAACCTAAGTTCTAGTATAATTGTGAGTAGGCCCCCGCAGTCCATACTCACCCCCAAAACGGAGGCCTCTAGACTCGACCCTTAACCAGGTGGTTGGTGCCTCCAACGCCTAGTGTTCCCGCGGGCCAGGGTAAGGTCATTTTGTATGAGTGCACCGTACAAAACCAAATAAATTAATAATATCAACCCCCGAATGGCCTCTCTTTACCTCCATGTGATGTGACGGCCGGAATTGTATCCATGCTATGCATGTCCCGGTTTCTTTTTATAGGCCGAGTATAATTAAGTTCAAATTATGCTGTGACTATCCAATAGTACATACAATCAATTTTCTATACTACCATGCAATAAACAAGGTATTTTCTGTACTTAAGGTAGATTCACAACATAAACATACAGTTTCATACACAAGCATTTCCTGAACCCCACATAGTAGTCAATTTAACAACAATATTTAAGTCCACTATCTACAATCACAATCAAGCATGGAATCATAGGGTAAATACTCACTCGACCATGGTGACTCACCCTAATCGTAGTAATCGATCGGGAGGTCTTCACTCACCTCGGGATCACCTGATCATTATAATAGGATAATGCTAGTAAGTAATCGAATCAACTAATAATTCTGATTATCTATTTGTCTAATTCTACTTAAATTACTATCAACTTCTATCTAGTTAGACTTTATTATTAATCGTATGTAACTTTTTCTTTTTATTTCTGATATTTATGACCTTATAGTCGTTTTTCATCGTTTTCGAGCGTACATTCACACGGTAATATCCGTTTTGGACGTTAAGACCCATGTTTCACGATATAGACTAAATTTATAGAAATTTCTAACGATGAAAACTTAAGTACTCTTATTACTTATATTTATACCTTTTGTTTATACTTAATGATTTAGTTAACCCTTAAATCCTTATATCTAGAGGATTTTACTTTACTTTTACTAATTCATATACTTAATTAAGTATAATCTAATATAGAATGTGTATTAGGGTTTACTAATTTAGGTATCTAAATATATATGCTCTTTTTATTTTCTCATTTTATAATCTATGCTTATGTCATCGCTTTTCACTTACTTATGTCATCGCTTATGTCATGGCTTATGTCATACCTCGTCACTTACTTCATTATGTGATTACATAAGCCTCTCCTCATGCTTATGTCATATGTACATGTCTTATGTACACGTCTTATGTACACTTTATTTCTTCCCTTATACTTATGTACTTATACCTTATACATACAAATACTTATACCTATACTTAGACTTATACCGTATTTATATGTATATACATACTCATATACCTATACGATTAGATACGTATTTTTATACAAAAATTCGTATGCTTAATCTTTTCCTTAAGAAAAGCTTTCTAATTCCATTCTTTTGTGTTTTTAAGTGTGTAATTAGTGTAGTATAAGTATGTATAGTTAGGTATTGTCCTAATTTAGGTTATGTACATGGTTAATACTCATGTATAAAGGTTCTCATATAAGTATTCCTTTGGTATTTCTTTATGTACACATACCTAAGAACAAATACACAAGTATTTCTTCCCTCTCCTTCATGGTTCCTCTCCTTCATGGTTCCTCACTTTCTACACTTAAAGATGGGGACTTTATGCCCTTTTCTTCATGATCATATTTAACACAAGTCTACTTCTCTAATCTACTTAATCACCTAACTAATGAAGAATATAAAACAACATAAAGTAACTTAGATACATACCTTTGCTTATGTTGGAATTAAGGAGACAAAAAGTGAAGTGATGAAAGTGAAAGAGGAGGAAGGAGCTCAAGCAATGGAGGAATGTTTTGGTTTTGTTTCTTTTGTCTTGTTTTCATTATGGAAGACAACAAATGGTGGGGTCTAAAAGGGGGAGATGTGGACAGCAACTAAAGAAGGGAAGGAAAAAGAAAAATCAAAAGAAAAGGAAAGAAAAGCCATCATTTGAAGTTAAGATATTTTTCTTATCTCTTAGTGTCTTTTGTTGACTTTTCAAATTGTTGACTTTAGTCAACATGTGTTGACTTGGTCAACCCTTTGACCTTGGTCAACATGTGTTAACTTGGTCAACTTTCCTTTAGCATGTCTAATTTTGTGTACATAAGGTAGTAATTAAGGGAAATTAAGGAAATAAAGTATTTGATGGATTGATTAGTAAGAGTAGATGATGAGGTCTTACTTTAAGTATTTATAACTTATAAACACCATTTGGTAAACTACTTAGTATAACTAGTGTGAAAAATACTAATTAGGGTATTAAGGTTTACTACATTTGGCTTAATCTTCAACTATATCTCTAACTTTATGTAATACTATCTTAATCATATACTTAAGAGATAAATATAATCTATGATTCATTATCTTAGTTTCTAAAGGATTACTCGAAGATTTAAAACATATATGCATGAATGAAAGTCGTCTCTAACCTTTTACTAATGATTTGGCAAAATATGAGGATTATATTACCAATTCAGAGTTTTAGAGTATATCATGATGAATTCATACACATATGTCTCTAAGATGATCATTTTAGGGTTTCTATCACTTTTGAATGAAATCTTTAGCATTTAGAAACATTTAGGGTAGAAAAGTTCTTTATGCGATTAATTAATTCTTTTAGGGTTTTCACTTTCATTAGCTTTGTCAACTCCTAAATTGTCTAATATAGTTGAGTCTATTTCAAAAGCTAGGTTGAAAATTTTAGGGGTTTACACAAGGACTATTTCACATTGCCAAAAATTAATCAAATGGTAGATGCAACTGCTGGACATACGTTACTTGCCTTTATGGATGCCTTCTCTGGTTATAACCAAGTCAAGATGGATGAGGAAGATGAAGTCCACACATGTTTAGTCACTAACTTTGGAATGTATTGTTACACAATGATGCCTTTTAGGCTCATAAACGTCAGTGCAACATACTAGAGACTTGTTACCAAGATGTTTAAACCCCAAATTCACAGAAACGTCAAAGTATATGTTGACGACATGATTGTGAAGAGCATGAAGGAGGATCAGCATCTTATCGACCTAGAGGAGACGTTTGCCACATTGAGGAGATACAACATGAAAGTGAACCCACAGAAATGCGTCTTTGGCACAACATCAAGAAAATTTTTAGGTTATATGGTTACTTAGTGCGATATTGAGGTTAACCCGGGAAATATTGAAGCAATAAGGAACATGAAACCCCCTCAAACAGTCAAAGAAGTGCAGGAACTCACTAGGCGAATTGCTACCCTCAATAGATTTGTGTTGAGAAGTGTTGATAGGCACATAGAATTCTTTAAAATTTTGAAGAATCTAAAAGAATTCAATTGGACTGACAACTACAAAAGAGCTTTCAACGAGCTTAAGGAATTTCTTACATCACCTCCAATACTCTCGACACCCATTCCTAGAGAAAACCTATATTTGTACCTTTCCATCAGCTCCTAAGCCCTTTCTTCCGTTCTAGTCCGAATAGATGGCAAAGATCATTGACCCATTTATTATTTAAGTCATGTTCTATAGGAGTTGCAGCTTCGGTATATAAAGATTGAAAAGTTTGTATTGGCAATGGTTCTTTCGGCAAGAAAGTTAAAGCTGTATTTTGAAGCCTACCAGATCACTATTCTCACCGACTAGCCATTACGACAAGCATTGCAGCGACCTAATTCCTTGTGGAGGATGATGAAATATGCCTTAGAGTTCAGTGCCCATAGTATACAGTATAAACCCATAATGGCACTAAAGGCCTAAGTATTAGTAGATTTTACAACCGACTTCACTGGAGATGAAGATTCAATGGAGGAAGCCGAGAAACCTATCTAGTTTTTTTTATGTCGATGGTTCTTTGACACGAGAAGGAAATAGAGCAGGCCTAGTTCTTCAAGGCTCCCATAATATCAAAGTTCATTACAATTTGAAATTCAAATTCCCAACTAGCAACAATGAAGTAGAGTACGAAGCTCTAATTGCCGGATTGAAACCAGCAAAAGAAATTAGTGCCAAAAGACTCAAAGTGTTCTCTAATTCCCAATTGGTGGTGAATCAAGTCACCAGAAGTTATGCAGCAAGAGAAGAAAAGATGAGCAAGTACCTATTAGTGATACCGACACTTGCAGAAGAATTCCTATCTTTCTCCATTCACAAAATCCCGAGAAGCAATAATATTGATGTCGACAAGTTGTCGAAGTTAGCCAGTATGGCATTCCCTAAGCTGAGTAAGAAACTTTTCACCGAGTTTCTCCTACAAAAAAGCTTATCTAGTCTCTTGCAAAGCTGTAAGTTAGCTCCTTGTACGAGAGAAGAATCATGGATGGATTCCATAATGAATTATCTAAAAGAAAGTACTCTCCCTCACAACAAAAAAGGGGTGTGAAGATTGGCTTACCAGGTTGCAAACTATACGTCGATTAATGGTCAACTGTATAAACATGACATATCTCAACCCTACCTTCGATGCCTTTCCCTGAGAGATTTCCAAAGGGTGTTATCTAAACTACATGGTAGCATATGCAGTAATCATGTAAAGGCGCAAACACTATACATTCTAGCACTGTGACTCAGCTATTATTGGCCAATTATGAGAGAAGATACAAAGGATGTTATCCAGCATTGTCCTCAATGCTAGAAGCACGAGTCACCGAGTAATGCGCCTATAATTGAGTTATGTAGTCTAACCAACCCTTGGCCTTTCGCTTAGTAGAGGTTAGATATTCTTGGACCCTTTCTGATGTCTATCGCCCAACGACAATTCATCATTGTCGTTATGGATTACTTTACCAAATGGGCAAAGGCTGAAGCAGTGGCTAAGATCACAAAGCAGAAAGTGGAAGCGTTCATCTTCAACTCCATCATATCAAGATTCGAAGTTCCCTATACAATAATTACGGATAACAACCTGCAGTTTGATAACAATAAGTTTTGGACATTTTGTGAGAAGCATGGCATTCGGCTCAACTATACGTCTATAGTGTACCCTCAAACAAATGGACACGTCAAAGCTATAAATAAGATCATATTGCACAGCTTGAAACAAAAAGTAGATCAAGTCAGGGGGAAATGGGTTGATGAACTACTGAATGTTTTATGGGGGTACTAAACCACCCACATAACTACGATTAAGGAAACGCCCTTTAGGCTAGCATATGGTACGGAAGCTATGTTGCCAATTGAGCTAAACTTACCTAATCTACGAACACATAATTTCAATGTTATGCTTAATTAACTTAGACTGACAGCGAATCTGGATACTATTGACAAGATCAAAAATATTACAAAAGCTAAGGTCTTTGCATACCAGCATAGAGCGGCGAGGTATTACAATAAAAAAGTAAAGCACAAGGTTTTCCAACTTGGAGATCTAATTTACCGCAAGATGAAAGCCACTGGTGCACGAATGAGTCAAGGAAAGCTCGGTGCAAATTGGGTAGATCCTATTAGGATTTAGGAAGTCGTTGACTAAGGGGCCTATTGACTAAAAAGGTTAGATGGATCTATCATCCCTCAATCATGGAACGCCAAGAATCTAAAATTATATTTCAATTAATCTATCGGATGATTTTTATTACCACTCATTTGGTGATGGCCAATTTGTTTGTAAGACCACAATACTTGTTTAAGTTATGTTGAAAGTCTCATATTTCTTATCCTTCTTATCAATGATGAGTCAATAAGTTCTAGTCTACTACGGCTAACGAACTACATAAAGTAATTTTACGGCCAAGTAATGCCGCTAGTCCATGCCTCAAACGACTAACGAACAATGTCTATAAAGACATAAAAATGGCTGTGTAAAATAAAACATGCCAAGAAAATGGACATGTGAAATAAAACATACCGAGAAAATTGGGCATGTGAAACAAAACATACCGAGACATATTTAGGCGTGTGAAGTAAAACACATTGAAAATTAATTAACCTTGTGAACTAAAACTTACCAAGAATTAGGTGGTTATGTGAAAGAAAACGTATCAAAAGACAATTTGCATGTGAGTAGAAACATGCTGAAGAATAAAGATGTGTGAAATAGAACAAGGAAACTCTAAGTACATGAACTAAAACGTATTGAAAAGGGTCATATGAACGATATTTCATTTAGCCAATGCAATTACAAAGTATATACAATACAAAACAATCTTATGGCCTATTGTCGGAATCAGCAAAAGTAATTCTTAAACTGGAGGCTAGGGCTTTCTCCAAGTACTTCGCTTTCTCGACACATGAGTTATTGTCTACCTTCGAATCCTCGGCATGAGCTACGCTATCATCCTTATTCAAAATCTCGATAACTTCCTCTTCATCTTCATCAACACTACTGATTTTATCGTCGACATTAGCGAAGTCAAGGCAAGAGAGATCATAATAGGGATGAAGCTTTAGGATCTCCTCTCTTGCCGCTTAAACCCCCTCTAACAACTTCTTCCGTAGAAGTCTCTCGTATTATTGACTAGGAGTGACTATATCGAAGGCATCCTCAACTGATGGTCCTTTCTTCGCAGTCTCCTCCAATTCGGCCATATGGCTTTGTAAGTTTGAGTTGTTGGTCTCTAACTCTTTTATCTACATTCTAAGCTTATCTTCCTCCTTGCTCATTATGCAAAGAGTTTGGCCAAGGCCCCAGCACTCTTCTTTCTTCTTTCGTAACTTCTCTTTTAGGCCTTCAAACTCTTTGTATTGCTCTTCCATTTTGGCCTTTAGATTCAAGACTTCATTAGCAGTAAGGTCATGCGCCAACTGCTCAATAACAAGGTCTTCTTGGAGCTATCTTGCCTCCATCTCTACCCTTATCCTCGCATTCTCGGCAATAACCGTTTGGGCTTTAGAGGTATTGAATTCATCTTCGACTCTTTACAACAAATTTATTTAACACAATCAATAATGATTCAGCATAACACACTGATACAATTGAAGATATAACCTTCTTCGCCTCTTTGTCAGCTTCATCCAAAGTTGTCAGAATGTGGCTACTCATCTGAAAAAGGAAATTGTTAGTAACTCGAATGTGTTCAATAATTAGAAATAATGGTTATAGATACTCACATCATACAATTTGGTTGCAATATGGGCCTTATTGCAACCACCAACTTTGTCGACATCCTTCCTTACAAAATCTCTATCCTTGGGAAGAATTACTCTTTCCATTAAAGCTAAAGACTTCGTCCTATCGCTTAAGGCCAAGTCGGTGTCCAGAATTGTGTGGTTCCAACACGGGATGTAGTACTCGCTAACCTCCTTATTTGGGACGAATTCGACATTGCTAATGCTGAGTGCTTTGTTGCACATTGCCTCCTTCACCCTCTCGTCCGAATCTTTAGACTTTTTAGTAGCTAGTTGGTCAACGAGCTCTTTGCCCAATCTTTTATTATTGCTCGGCGCCACCCCCACTATTAGGGACGACCCTTTTACGATAGTAACATTCTCAACCCTTGCAGGGATGTGTCTCTCGACATTCATCATCCTTCCGCTCAATAGAAGTTTGATTAATCTCAACCTAAAGCTCCTCAGAATGAACAACCTCGGTCGGCTATGTTTTCTCACTCTCCTTCCGCTTCTCAATGGGACAGGAGGTCTTCTATATTGCCGCTTGCTTCGCTGTAGCCTCCTTTGTCGCCTTCTTTACAGTAGCAAGTTGAGTGGTAGTTGTTGAGATAGTCACCCTCTTATCAGCCTTAGACTTCTTCACCTTGGCCTAAGTAAGTAGCTTGGCAGGATTTACCTCACCAGCACCCATATCTACGATGTGAGTAGATGAATTAATATAAACATGGGTATAAGATGAACTTACATTTATCATGCTGAACAAGGCTCAAAGGCTACAATTCTCCCCCCAAGTTGCAAGAACGACTTTCCTCTTGTAGCTATACTTAGCATGACAGTAATCCATTAGCATACCTTCTTTTTTAGAAAATATTAGGTCTCCATTTTCACAATACTATATAATTCTCTCAATATCCTAGAAGAACATTTTGTTTCTCCTCCTCTCTTGAATTTCCTTTGTTGTTGTTGCATCATTCGACATCAGATTTATATCTTTTGTATGTATCGGCTCAGTCCATTGAGTTTAGAAGTTCAAGTCCTCATCAAACACTATTGACATGAACTTGTCATGCCACTATTGAGTCTAGAAGTTCAAGTCCAGAACTTATGCCTATGCCTCGCAACAACAAAGTACTACCCATCAGGTTACCTCTGAATAGTAAAGAAAAACTAAAACAACTGAGTTGTAACCCTGACTTCAACTTCTTCGTAGGTTATCTCAAAAGCCGCTAGAAGCCGATATGTGTTAAGTGAGAACATACTCAATGCGACCCTGAAATAGTTGAAGAAGCCCTTAATAAAAGCTGAAAAAAGGAAGCACAACCCAAAATCCAAATATTTTAGGTATACATAGAACTTACGCTCCCTTAGGAAGCATACCCTCTCCCCATCGCTAGGCCTCTTCAAGTTCCATGTTTTAGGAAGATCTTGTTGGTACTAATTATATTTTGTGACAAGAACTCTGTCGACGGAACTAGTGGTTCCATCTAAAGAATTGCAAAAATAGGCTATCATGTTAAATAGATATCTTACCAAAGACCTCCCTTCCTTATCCTCAGGATAATTATCTACAGAAAGCTCATTGATCTAAGTAAGTTTATCCTACCTTGCCTCCATACTATCGGCTAAACCGCCCAAAGAACAAGGCGTACCGCCCGAAGAATAAGCCACCTCGCTCCTTATTTGGGAGGGAAAAGTGGCCTCAATTTCATTGCCTCGAAATCAAAAAGCACAAGTCAACGAGCAACTTTGAGTACCATACCTGAATGGTTATGCAAAATGATACAACACAAATTAAAGAATTTGAGTTGAAGATGAGGAAACAAATGAAAGTTTAAGATGTGACCAGAGAAGGGAATTTTGATTGTGAATAGTACTTTATATAAGGACGATTCATCCTCGTAACTGCAAATCTGCTTTTAACAATAATGATGCGCTGATATGGTAATCGTAAGGATTGTTGACATGTGTTTCATGATAGAAATTTGACGGTTGGAAACTTTTTGATAGTTATTAGACCTGCAACAAAATAATGACCTAGGCAACAGATGTCATGCCTCCAATTTCATGGTTTCTCGAATAGACAGGAGTTTAGAATTGCGACATTTCTATTGGGATGTGATCCGTCCTACTTCTCATATTACTCGGCATAAATCTAAAGAATCACTCCCCCATTCGGCCTCTAATGCAATATATATATATATATATATATATGTAACTCCTTTTATCAACTACTTGAACACAGGAGTTAGAAGGCAAATGTTGATAATCAATTTTCTCTCATCTAACACTCATCCATTCGGCCACCAATATGCTGGGTAATCAACTCTCTCAGCATTCCACTGGATAGATGACACATGGCATTTATGCCGAGTAGAATAAGTCTGTTCCTAGTTTGAATTCAAGTCTATAGCGCAAACAGTTATCATAAGCACAATTATATTACATAATCGCCTGCTATCCCTACATATTAGGAGAGATATCAAGTCAAGAAGCTTCCACGTATCTTAGCAGTTATCTCAACAATTGTCTTAGACACTACAACTATCTATAAATACCGAAAAGAAACTCTATAAGAGCTCTCTGACACTTCTTACTCACATACTTACTATACTAAGTTACCCTACTAACTTAGGCATTAAAGTAACCATACCGGACTAACCCTAGTACCAAGTATTTCATTCTCTTTTGCAGGATTTTTCCTCATCCCAAAATTCATCTACAACAAAGGGGATAAACAATATTACCATTTTTCATTTTCCATTATCACTAAACGTGACATAACCTTTTTCTTTCCATTCTAATGTGGTAAACATTGAAGCATCTCCAATCATATGCCTAGTACAACCATTATCTAGTAACTAGGTACCTTTAAGCATTGCTTCTTGTTCCTACAAACATTAAATCATAACTCAAGCATCCTTATGAACCTAGTAGAGCTTGAGTCCTTTAGAAATCAAGCTCACTACATTATTTTTCTTCACTTGATCCTTGTTGAGCTTGTAGATCTTGTAATAACAATACTTCTCTATGTAACCTATATTATCACATATGGAGTAAGCATAAGAAGTTAAGTAGATATACCTCATTTGATTTACCTAAAACATCTTATTCTAATATGGGAACATCTTAGAGTGGTTTTGGTACCTTCTAAGTTAAGCAACATAAATATGATACTTCTTTGGTTACGCAATATTGCTTCTAACATTGCTTCTATCTTATTCAACAACCTTTTTGTTACTTACTTGCAAAGTCTCATATTTCATTAAATTTGTAGCTTTAACAAATATTGTAGCAGTAGGGCCTTTTGAAGTTCTTTCCTTAAAACTAAGACCTATTATGGAGCTTCGAATTCTTTTACTTGCAAGAAGTATATTCAGTTTTTCATCACTTTTGTTAAACTTAGCAAATGTGTTTTTTATAGATTCTGAAATATCATCTACTCTTATCTTAATATTTTTTATTTCTTCCTTTAAAACAAAATTTTCTAGAATTAAATAATCATTATCATGTTTTAAATTGTCATTTTCATCTACTAAAAGCTTGTTTGTTTAACTTAAAACTTCTTTTTCTCTTTTTAGAGCTAAAATATCTTCTTGCAATTTTGAGTTTTTAATCTTAATTTTGGTAAGAACCCTCCAACAATCTTTGCATTTCATCATACATATCAGTACAATTTGAATTAATACTTGTAAACACCCCATTTTTGCTACTTTTTTACCTTCTTATTTACTTCGGCCAAATTTACAGAAAAATACAAAAAAAATTAAAAATAAAAATAAATGGAAAATTAAAAAATATAAAATGTCAAAAGTATCTAAGTTAAGTCAACAAGTCATTTGAAGTTAGATTAGGTAATAATAAAAATATACTTGCTATTTAGTAACTTTCGAGGATTTTAAAATTGGGTTTATTAAGAATAAATACACCTTTTGAGAAATCCTATAAAATTTGGATTCATGAGAAGTAGGCTTTTGTTAAATTTAAAACTTGAATTTTGAAAAGTTTAACTAGACAAATAAGAATAAGACTCAAAATTTGTCAAATTAAACTTGTGTTGAAAAATCCTAAGCATGTATATTTTGGTTTACTTTAAAATAAGTTAGAATGGATTGGGCTTGAGTTTAAAAAATAAAATTAAAGTTAAGCCTAAGTCACGAGCAAAAATTAAACCATTTGAGAGTATGAGAAAATCATGTTAGACTAAAAAATTTAAATAAATGAGATACTTTTCTTGGTAAGAACATTATGAAGTAAAGCAAATGTGCCCTAGGGGCATGAGAATGTAATTTACTTTAGTGAGGAATGAGACTCCCTAAAGAAAGAAGAACAAGTGGTTTAATGAGGGCCATTTCCTATTCTTACATGAATAAAGGATAGACAATGAAGCATGAAGAATGAATGGCCAATGGGCTAAAAGAATGAGCATGTCACTTATCTATAATACTCAGAGATGGTAATTTTTTGCACTAGTTAGCAAAGAAAAGATGTCAACAATTTTTCTAATCAAAAGCGCATTTCTATTCAATTTTCAAGAAATGAAATTTTGAGAATTTTTGAATATGAAATTTAGCTATCCTTAGGAACTTTGGTCATCTTATGATTCAACAACCTCTGTTATCCTTAAATTTAAGAACTTAAGTTATCTAATTACTTAGAAACCTTTCTTATCGTTAAATTAGGAACTTTGGTTATCGTATTACTTAAGAACTTTAGCTATCCTTAAATTTAGACACTTTCGTTATCTTATGATTCGGGAACCTTTGTTATCCCTAAATTTAGAAACTTTGGTTATCTTATAATTCAGGAATCTTAGTTATCCTTGAAGAGCTCTGATCACCTTATAGAGTTTTAGGAACCTTAGTTATCCTTGGGAACTTTGGTTATCTTATAGTTCAAGAATCTTAGTCATCTTTAATTTAAATCAAAACTCAAATTATCCTATCGTCATAACTCGAGGAGAGGTTAAGTTATGGCAGTACCATAGTATACTTCAAGAAAATCCAAGACCAGTACCACTATTGATTAAGAGCCTTTGCTACACTACACAAGGCATTAACACAACCCTAACTTCCACTAAGGAGACTCATATCAAATAATATCAAATCAAACTTTTACAGTCTAAACATTTAATAATAGATAATGTAAAGCATGGGGATACACAATATTCCCCTAAATCAAGTCATACAGGTCATACTAAATGGTTAGTAGTTTAAGCTACTATAAATCCTCAAAAGATAAAATAAATATTGGAGAGTCTAAATATATAGTAAATGTTCACTTGTGCTCTCAGCTTCCTTCTAACCATCCCAACGCTACCAGTACTAACTTCAAGCATCCTATAGCTCAGCTTTAGCCACATGTCATGTTGCAATAGCAAACTATAAGGGGGTAAGTGATAACTACTTAGTGAATAACTTTCCTATCCTACCAGTAAGCAATTTACAAACAAGTTGCTTAAGCGCAAATATGCAATGTAGACAAGCATATGAATGCAAACACCGTATACAGCTTGCCTGTGACAATGTAAAGTGTGGTCTTACACCTGCCATTGCTCAGATTGTGAAGTATTTGGGCTCGTCAGGACTTGGGTCTGTACATCTATTATCCAAATGGATATCATCTTCTTTTAGTAGACCTAAAGTAGTACTCCTAAGAGCCAAGTAGATCCAAAAGGTTGAGGTAAGAACATATTGTATAAGTACATCACATCATACAACAACAACATAATAAAATAATGGATCTAACATGCATGATCTCTCACTCCACTGTGTAATGCTAATGCCCTTTATTTGTTTTAAGTCTGTTTTTAACTATCTTATAGTTGTTTTTTTTTTATCATTTTTTAGTGTTCTTTCATTTGGTAGATCCTTTTTAGGTGATTGGACTTATTAGAATTCAATTTGGGCTAAATAATTTTGTTGGTCAATAGTACTAATTTGATTACCTTAGGTTTTAGGCCTAGTTTTAGGCTTTAGGCTTAGGGCTTAGTTTTTGGTACTAGGCCTGAGACTTGACTTTTTGGGCTTTTATTTAAGTATTCTAACTTGAATTTTCTATCCAAATTCAATAGCTTTTAATTTTAGGCTTTATTATTACTCTTGTGGGTCTAAATGGTCTCTTTTTACTAATTTAAAACCTTAACTTACTAAGAGGCCTATAGAGGGTGTCTTGAATGGGCCTTAAGATTTGATGAGCTTTTTACATTTTATTTAATGAGTTTTTTAATTTAAGGTTCAAATCTAGTCACTAAGTTATTAGGCCTTAATCTTGACTCTTTTAAGGCTTTTTGGGCTTGTTTTATATATTAAGACCTTAAACCCAATTCCACTTATCATTTTAGGCTTAAGCCCATTATAGGCCTTAAGCTTGGTCCAATTTTATTAAGGTTTCAAATCTGGTTCTTATCATTAATGGGGTTCTTAATACCATTTTTAAGCTTGTAATTACCAACTAAGTTAGTTTAAAACGCTAACTCATTATTACTCTACTTAACTTGGTTAATCATACCTTAAATCATACTTAACATTAATTAATCATGTTATTACATTAATTAATCAAAATTTCCAGATTGCTTAGCCTCGTAATAATGGTGATCATGATAGTTTTTCTAGGGCTTTTGCTACATTTTCAACATATCACTCATTCTAATGCATTTCCTTGATCTAAATCACATTTTTACTTATTATAAGTTGGTTTTTCTACCTAATGTGATGAGAATAAGTTGGTAACATGATATGGGGGTGGCGTCATGCTTAAGAAACAATGGTCATTAGATGTTTCTCATTGTTTTGTTACTAAAACCTAACAATCACCTAACTATATTGCATGTTGATTCTACTACTTAAACTACTAAGTCTAGTTTGGGCATTATTTTGACTCATCCTACATTACACTATCCTAAAACTCTAGAATATACATGTTCATGTGTATATGTGTGTCTAAAGTATGTAATACTTGCATGACTCTAAATAAAAAACAAAATAAATAAGAACAATTAACGTACCGGTGTTGTATATGGTGGCCTTACTTCTTCAAGGATGATGTAAGCTTTATATATGTATGTGTGTGTGGTTGAGGTAGGGTGGCATATGAGGGAGGTATGGTGCTTGGTGGTTGATGATTTGGTGGTGTAGTGGTGGTGGAGTAGTGGCTAGTGGTGGTTGGTGTAGGGAGGTGGTTGAGAGTGGTTTTGAGTGAGGATTTGGAGTGGTTTTTTAGAGAGATTTTGAGAGTGTTTGTAATGGATGAAAGGAATGGAAAGAAAATGAAAGATTGGGGGAGTGAGGGAGGGGGGTGGCTAGTGCGGTAAGCAAGGGGAAGGGGGACAAGTGTGTGTCATTTTAGGGTGCATGTTATATGGTCTCCACATGTGCTATAGTATCTTACATGCTTTTTGCAATTTAAGGTGTAATCTTGTCTCCTAAAGAATAATTGTCCTTTGATCTAATAACTAATCCTTTTGTCTTTTGTCCCTAATTGTGTTTATTTTGTTGCTAATTAAGATGTAATAAAGGTTAGCTAAAGATTAAGGTGTAATTAAGGTAATTAATCATAATTGAGCTCAACAAAGCATATTAGGCATGATTAAGGGGGTATTAGGGTTTTATTATATTTTATTATTTTAATTTAATTAATTAAGATGTCCCACGTGTACTCCTAGCATTTCTTTAGGGTTTTGGGTCCATTTATAGTTATTGGTTCATGTACATGTTTAACACTTAAGTATTTAGGTGATTGAATTACTTGTTTACACTTAAGGAATGACTTTCACTATATGATTTAGTTTTTCTCATTACTTTAAGGTTTTAGGTAATTTGTTAGGATCTTGTAGTCATTTTAGGGTTTCTTGTGTAATAAGGTTTTAGGGTCAGACTTTCTCTAGGGTTTCCAATCCTCTTATTTAGGGTTTATGACTTATTATTTAGGTTTAGTTGTCATTCTCTAAGGAATCGACACTGCTATCTCTCCAACACACACCTAGAAACACTTCGCAACAGCCAAAACTAACTACCATATTGTACTCACCACCACTCAATATGACCAACCACGTACCTGGCCACGACACCTAGACCTACTTCCAATACAAACCTTAACCACTACCACAGCTCTAGTTCAAAACACCATCCAAACGATATCCCCTCTGAAAACAACAACTCCAACCTATTCTTCGTGTCCGAAAACTCCTAGAACCAACCTTACATCACAAAGCACCAATCATCACAGCAATACCCAACAACCACTACTACCATCCAATTTTGAAAACTACCTAAATAATCACCAAAAGTCAAGGCACCTATCCCAAATTAACTTTTGCCAATAACTTTTGTCATAAAAGTGTAATTTCCCCCCTGAAGCAATTGGAGGCAACCATGTGAAGTTAGATAGTGGTTTGTGAAGAAGAAGGAAAAACAGAAGAAGAAGAATAAGAAGAAGGAAGAAAAGCCGAATCAACCCAATTCAAACTTAACTAGTGTATGCCCTACCCTATTGCTCTTAGATCTGACCTATACACTATAATAGGTGGGTTTCTTTCTTTTTTCTTTTATTTTCTTTATTTTGTTTAGTATTAGTTAATTAGTGTTTTTAGGGTATTTTATATATAATACTAACATGTGTCTTTTGTAGGTTCTTGCTTTCATAATTGATTTCTTTATTTTCTTTACATATTTATTGTAATTGCATTCCTTTTAGAATGGTTTAAGACAAAATTACATGATTAGAATAAAATTGCATTTTTGACATAAATTGCATATTTAGAATAAAATCCGCATGCTCTTTATAAAAATTCACAATTTTGAAAATTTCGACATCTTTTTAATTTTTTTTTATATTTTGCATATCTTTTTCACTAAAATTGCATAACAATTGTATTTTTATAAAAATTTCATTTTTTTTTTTTAAAAACAAGGATTTTAGGGTTTTACTAAAAAAATTAAAAAAAAAAATTTTGACACTTTGTTTGATTTTTTTAAAATAAAAAATTTTAATTTGTTTTTTTTTTAATTTAGGTTTTTTTGAAAATTAGGAATAAAAATGAGGGTTTTTTAGTTTTTTTCTAAACAAAAATAAACAAAGAAAAAGGTCAATCTGGCCATTTTTTAAAAATAAAAATAACAATCACACTAAAATTTTATTTAAAAAAAAAAAGAGCTACATTGGTTTGATCTTGATTAGCGGGTATGTAAATTGCTCTAGTGCAACCATAAAAAATGAAATGCTTTTATTTTGTTTTGTCTTTTTTAGGAAAATTCATAATAAAAGATAACAATAAAATCATTTTTTGTAAATTTTGATTATTTTTGCATTTTAGAAAAATCATAAAAATAAGGCCTATTAGTTAGGTTTTCCTTTTAATTCCTACATGATGACTTTGGCTTAGTAAATTAGCCTTAGAATTTGGAATTTCTAGTTAATTTTCTAAAAAGTTATTTTTCTAGAAAATCCATGGACTAGTAGCTAAATTGTTGTTTTTCCTCCTAAAAGACCATAATTTTATTTTATTTTTATAGTTTTTATTATTCAACGGCTCCAAAATTATTTTTGAAAGTATTTTTAAACATTTTTTAAGGAAAAATGTATTTTCTTAATTTAATATCAAGTAATCTATATTAAGTAGGCTTGGCTTAGTATAAATTAAATTAAGAAAAATCAAAATAGGACTCGACAATATCATCGGTATCATAACATACCTAAGATTTGGCCATAAGATAGAGATTTGATTCTTCTTTTTCTTCTTTTGTTTTTTCATCAATCTCCTCTTTAAGTTCATCAAGGTCACTCCATGTAACCATTAGTGCTTTCTTTTCTTTCTTTTACTTTTCTCTCTTTTACTTGAACTTGTCAGGCTTCTTCAATAGAGTTGGACACTCATATTTTATACGGCCTATTTTCTTCCATTCATAGTTATCAGCTTCTTCTTTTCTTTTTTCTCTTTCTTTTCTTTCTTTTCTCTAAACTTCTTTCCACTATCAAACTTCTTTTGATCGATGTTATTCTTCTAATAATCAACTATTTTCTTACCTTTCCTCTTGACTACACGATTAAGTTTTGTTGCTAACATATTAAATTCTTCTTCATCTTTGGACTCCTCACTATCAATGTCTTCTAGTTCATCTTTTTCTTTAAAAGCTGTGGCCTTCTTCTTCCTATCAACATTATTAGCATGCTACAGATTTGATTCATATACCATAAGTTTGCATCTTAACTCATTCAAAGTAAATTTTGATAAATCCTAAGCCTTTTTTATACTTATCTTTTTTTGTAGCCCAATTCCTTGGAAGAATCCTTTAACATCTTTTAAACCTGGCCCTTATTAGAAAATACTTTTCCAAGGGAAGCAAGTTCACTAATAATAATAGCAAATCTACTTAATACACTTAATTTTCGCACCTTGTTGGAATTCAAATTTCTCACATTCTTGAAGCAAGATGTCAATCCAAGTCTCCTTAATGGTATCAATTCCTTAATGAGTTTCCTTGAGCTTATCCTAAACTTCTTTAATTATCCTACAAGTAGAAACAAGAGTGAACTCTAAAGGATAAGTACAAGTAATCAATAAATGCTTAGCTCTCATGTTTATTGAAGTTTGCTTTTTTTTTAACTTCATTGATCAAGGGGTACGTCAAGTTATAATCTCTTTAATCAATAACTTCACAATCATCATAATCAATAGCTTAAATGAATGTCTTAGTTATGCATTTCCAATGAGAGTAGTTAAAGCCATAAAATAAGGAGCATGACCTGTTTACACTAAAGGTAAATTGTTTGTAAACTCCGTAAATCTAGCCTTTTGAGTATAAAATCAAACTTGTAACTGTAGATGATTTCCCTAAGTTAACAAATCTACTAAGTTTAAAATCGATTAAAATTTTAAATGTGAAACTTAAAATGAATATGAAGAACCCTAACCTTTTAATGAAAACTTTAATTGCATACGATAACCTTAAACCCTAAAAATATGTAACTGTAAGAGAGTGATCCCGAAGTTGATAAAAACCTCAATCGCATATAAAAATCTTAAATTATATCCACGCATACATATGAGAAATAAAACCCAAACCTGATTAAAACCCTAAAACCAAAACTTTAAGCTTATACATGCACCAAATTGCTACAAAGGCGATAAAACCTTAATCGAGTTTAAATATTTAACAAAATGTTAAATCACGTAAAATTACTAACAAACAATTAAAGATAACTTCTAAATGCTTATAAATGTGTATGTACTAAATTAATTTATAAAAAACTATAATATTATTTTATAAATAATATTAACCTTATAATTATACAAATAAGCTAGAATTATGTAAGTTTGAATGTTTACTTGTTATTTAGGCAATATATAGCGAATGTTAGTATTATAATTTATAATTTTCTTTATAGAGACATTAACTATTTTATTTAATATTATTTATAGGGGGTAGGTTATAAATATTTAAGGAAAGTTCTAATAATTGTTTTACTAATTATTTCATTTAATTCTTTATTTTCCCTTTTTCTTTAACCTTTCTTCTAATTACTTTTATTTCTAAAAATATATATAATAAATACATGTAATTTTGCAAGAGTCGACTAAGTTAAAGAGTTAATTAAGTCAACACATCATTTTCAACTAGAATCTTCCCTACTTTTCTTTAGATTTCTTTTCCTTTATTCCTACTACCCTTGTAGTCCACTTAGAATGTTTCTAGAGTTTGCTTGATTTTCTCTTTTCAAACACATTTAAAATACAACAAAAATCTCTACACTTCCCCCTCTTCCCAAATCGTAAATTCTCTCTCTCCCTCTTCCCCTTCTAACTTCTTAATTCCACTTTTCCTTTTCCTTACAATTAATTTACAAATTACTACTCTCAATATTACAACTCTTTATTCATCCTTGGAGAGCAAAAGAGGTATATTTACTATGTTCATATTAATATCTTATGTAAAGTATGCTTATGTCCTTCTTTTGTCTAAATTTTGTAAGATATTATACTTAGTGTATTAATATGTATTTAGCATGTATTTTGGTATATTGCACTAAAGATTCTACGTACATGTAATGAAGTTATATATATATATATATATATATATATATATAGAATCTTATTTTCTTCAAAATTTTTGCATTATGTATATGTATTAGTACAAATATGGAACACTCATATATAAATATAAGTGTAGGAATATATATATATATATACATATATGGAGTATGTGCATATGGATCTTAGTGGAATATATAGTATAAATACATGTATACATAAATAAGATTAGGAATACATATATATACATATATCTACATGCCATCATACATGTATATTCCTTACGTACATAACTAATTATAATAAGAATATTAGGTATTTACATATATTTAAACCTACCGAGATCATAAATATGTACATATATGAATTATATGAAAATTTCTTAAAATTATATTATGAAAATACAAAATAAGTATAAATATATGTATATAATAGTATGTAAATACAAGTATGAATATACGTATATGTATATGTATATGTATGGGTATGGGTATACATATAATAATATCATACCTATAAGTATATGTACAAGTGTATATATGTTAGAAGTATATACACATGGATATACACATAAAACATATAGACTTATAAGTATAAGATGAATTCATGTATATATCATAATACAAGTACTTAATATAATATAATAAAATAATTGCATACATTTGTATATGTATGTGTGGGTTGAAGCCCATAAAGATAAAATTAAAGCCCATAATGTATTCATCAATTTATTCTAATATTAAATAAATACATGTGATAATAAAATAAAATTTAGAAAATATAGAAATTAAGAAAATTTCACAAATTATTAGTGGACTAATGAAATTGTGCCACATCGACAATTTATGTAAATAATTTACTTAAACTACAAATTCAACTAATAATGATAATACATAATAATAAAAGTTCAAAATTATAAGAATATAAAAATTTAGAAATTAATTAAATTATAAATTAACAAAGTGAAACACAAAAGTAATAAATAAAATTATTTAAGTTAAAATGATTAAATTTATAGTCATTTAAGTCTATATTGAAAAATGTAGGTCTCAACATCCAAAACGAACCCTACTACATGAATATACGTCAAAAAATGACAAAAATCAATTATAAGTTTATAAATATCGGGGTTAAAATGAAAAAGCTATGCTTAATTTAAAATTTTGAGAAAACTTAGGAATATAAGTAAATTGTTTACATTATTTAAGTAATATGACCTTACAAATAAATAATTAGGATAAAACTCCAACTAAATAAAGAAATAACTATACTCAATTATTTACCAGCATATATATATAATTTCCTACAAAGGGAAACTGACAAATACATATCATAAAGCGCAAATAAGACACAATTATAAGATATGATGTTCTTCAAAAGATTAAAGTGTCATACACACACACACACACACACACTTATCAAAGCGTTTTGAAGAAGATAAGCATAGATATAAAATAACGATATGTGTTAATATAAAACAATAATGATAACAATAAAAATAATGATAGTAACAGTAATATTGATAACAATAAAATAAAATCATACGTTTACGGGATAATAAAGTAAATATAGGTATACATGTACACACAATATAATCTTAGAATAATACTACAATATAACTAAGCTCAAGTTTTTTTATATTCAAATAAATGATTTCAAGAGGTCCCACCCAACTTTATCACTTTATCTTATTTATATAATGTTACACTAATATCTACTCTACTATACGTAAATACTATAACTAAATGAAGTTATAGTAAAATATCGATACAAAACTTACAAATAGTTAGATAATTTGAACTTATATAATCTTTAATAAACTATATATTGTTATCTATAGAATAAAGTAATGCAAACTTGCTAAGAACTAACTACGAAAATGTAAAGATTTAAAGTAAAACTAAAAAGTTATATGAAATTCAAAACCTAAGTGGAAATGGGAATCATAAGATAAATAGCAAGATAATTAAGCTATCTAGCATTACGTTTAGATACTTATTAAGTTTATTTCATTTCTATATATCAGGAAATATTGATGAGGAAGGCAAGCTGTTTGTTGATTGCTAGGAGTCATATCAGCTTTGGTCAAATAAGTACTCCTAATAACTCCATACTTATTTTATGCTTATAGTTAGTACACCTAAATTTTATATGTTAATAAATTGATGCTTAGGGTTCTGGAACATGCATGTGATTGAATATTGTTTGCTTGTTGTGCAAAAATATGGTAATTAAAGATTTGGTTGTATGATTAATTGTTGCATAATTTGAATGGTTTGTTGATATTGATTATTCGCCCAATAATTTGACTTGATTATATTTAGTTTATCTTAAATTAAAAGGATTATGCATCAACCACACATTGCATTACTTATTCTAGCCATCACCTTACGTGGAGGTAAAGAGAAGCCTTGCGAGGATTGTTTCTATATATTGAATTAAAGTGTTTTAGTACGGTGCACTCATACAACATGACCTTATCCTAACCCATGGGCTTATTAATCATTAAAAATGCCAACCATATGGCTGATGATCAAGTCTAGAGACCTCCGTGATAAGTGTAAGCCCCAAAGTTCAGCCAAGTAACCGTAGGATTGAACTTAGAACCCAAGGTTTAGGGCGATCGGTTAAAAGATCCGATCAAACCCAAATTATAAACTATTTAACAAGATACCAGTAAAAATGACCCTGTAAACTTAAATTTAAGAAAATAAGTAGTAAAATAGGAGACTATAAAATTTTCAAATTTTAAGCATAATAACTGCTAATTACCGAAAAGGCAAAAAGTGTAATATAATAACTAATAAATTATTAGAGATAGATTATATGTATACTAAAAATTTTAGAATGACCAAAATAATATTTAGGAATGTTCACATGCACCCTACATGTATTTACGTGTAGATAAAAATACGCGTAATTAGTGAAATAGGTCGAAAACTAAGTAAATAATTAAAGAAAAATACAAAATAATTATAGAAAAATTAGAAAAAAATCAGAAGTGGATAACTAAAGCAAGATCAGGTTGTGGCAGGTTCAAATCAGAAAAATAAAAATTATCCAATAAGAATTGGACAAACAAAAAGCAAAAAATCAAGGAATTGGGGCAAAATCCCATCAAATTAATGCACAATAATTACACTAAGACCCTATAAATAGCAGGAAAAATCCAGGAACTCATTTGGACAGTTGGGAATCAGAGAAAATTAGGGAGAGTCGAAAATTGAGAGAAAAATTCGGTTTGGAAAAAATTAGAAAAAATCTGTGCAATTAGGGCTTCTAAAGGGAACCCCCACCAGACGAGCAGCTGGAAGTGGACGGCCACCACCACCACACGGTGGTGGCAGCGCCCAGGTCGGCCAACAAGGCCACGGCGGCCCACGGTGGCCGGAGCCACCCAAATCGGTGAGTCCGATTTCCAGCCTGATTTTGTGAAAATTTGTAAAAATAGTAATTATAATTAGAAAATTATGAATTTTGTTATTCTGAGATATTTTTGTATGTAGTTTGTAGGAAAAATATTATTTTGATGAAATTACGTTCTGTAGTATATGGTCCTTAAGAAATCGTGTAAAACCGAGCACATTTCGGTTTAGAAATAAATGACCTTAGGAGTGTAGTTTCAAGCCCAAAATTTTTCTGTAGATTACTTAAATGATATAGAACAGTGCTATGAAGCCCGTTTTCAAAAGTTAATTTTCAAAATTTTTAGATAATTTTTAGGCCCTAAAATGAGGCATAAAATGGGTAATTTAGGGCTAATTATGTAATTAAATGATTAATTTCTGATTTATTGAATAATTTCATGTTTTAGGATGTTAAAATCTGATGGAGTATGATACTTGTAGCAATTAGAGTGTTAGATGTAATTATTAGGTTAATTATGTAGTAAATAGGCAATATGGAAAAATAGTACATTTTAAGATAATTTTGTAAATTAGGGTAAATTGGAGTAAAATCTAATTTAGGATGGATTTAGACATTTTGAAATAATAATTGCTGTTTAGAGATGGTAATTAGGGTAATAGAAATATTAGAAATGCATTATGCGCATAATATGCAATAATGCATAATGTGTAATTTTTGAAAATATAATAAATAGAAAATATTAGGATAAAAATTGATATTATATAAATAATAGGGATATATAATAAATCTGATATGAAAACTTGAATTTATGTAATTATATGAAAAATGTAAAAATTTCTCACATTAGGAGTAAATTCAGTACATAAATAGGGATTTAAGTGTACTAGAGGGAATAAAATACTAATTAGAGTTAATAATGGTATTTAAGAGATCGGGAAGTAATGTGATTAATTTCACATTATAGGTTGAAACGGATTTTTAGGGTTAGAATCTAAAACATTACTTAAAAATCGAACTAAAAACCTGGTTTAGAAATCGATGCGAAAACCGAACCTGAACCTAACCCTAAACCTAGAATAATTATAAAAGACTTAATACCTAGATAATTAGGCATATTAAACCTTAAACAAAACCTAACAATAAGCGTTGTAGGATAAAACGAACCTATAATATTTATATGAAAAGCTGAAACCACGTTCGTGTTATAGGGATAACCGGTGATGGCCTGAGCAAATCGGACCTCGAGCGAGCGAGCGAGGAGTCGAGGTAAGTTGGGATTAATACGATGCTGTATTTTGGAGGCTTAAGATTATGCTTGGTTGTGCTTGTTAGATAGTTGAATGTGTGCATGTGCTTGATTATGGGTGATGCTATGATTCTGTTTGTTGCTCTGGCACATATTATATGAATTGTATGTAATGATTGATCACCCTAAATTGGACTTAATCAAATATACGACCAGTAATCATAATCGAACATGCATGGCAACCCGTTAGGGGATTTAGGACTCTCCGGCCAAATACCGACCCCTTCGGAAGGGATAGCGCAGAATTGCAAAATGGTCCTTTCTTCATCCTCAGTCGAACTAAGTGACAGGAGAGGAGGTCGCGACGAGGGTGAAGGCAGTGGTTCGAAGGTAGTCGCGGGAGGAGCAAAGTCTCCATTACACAAGCCTGGGTTTGGTCGTAAGTTGTTGCATTAACGGCAACTCCTCAACCCGGATTAAAGCGGGCGCAATTTCTCTAATCTTACGACGAGCCGGACAACGTCGTGCGATGGCATTTGCTTGTACATGCATTGCACTTAATAAGTGATTGAAAACCTTGTTGTGTTTATAGTATAGTTTTAAGTCCTCCGTCCTAACTTACTAAGCTGTGGTTGCTCACATCCCTATAGATGTCGTGCAGGTGCTGACTAAGAAGCGGCAAACAAATACTCTGAAGCTAGCAACTGCTGGATCCTGGAGAGTGAGGAAAAACATCGAAGAATCAACACATATTTTACTTTTCATTCCTGATTAATGTAATAACGGAATTATAGAGATTATATATAACTTTTCTCACTTTCTTAGGTAAATGATTTGTTTAAATTACAAATTGTCTACTTCAAAGCGGGTTAGTCGTAGACGCCTTGTGTAGATCAGGTCTAAAATAGCAGTTGTAAGGCCAACTTCTATCTTAGGATGGTTTACACGGCGGGGGCTGTTATGACTCTGCCGCTTCGGGGCGTGACAATAAGGTATAAGCTTAGACTATGAGGGCTACCTCACTACTAGACTTAGGATTTTATGTACTATTGGATTTCTTCAAAATGGAAATGTATTTTGTGAAATACAAAATTTAAATTTATGATTAAAAACCCAAGTGCTAAAGCCCTGTTGTAATTGGTGATGATGTATTTCTAACCCTTACCTCGGAAGGCATTAAATCCAATATTATATGCAGTACCGGTTAACTGCATATATTGTTTAGCATACTATATATACATGCATTTATATGTTTGTTAATAATTTGTTTGATAACCTGCTTGTCAGTATAATATGAAGAATAACTCACTAAGTACTTATAGTTTACTCTCCAATAGTTTTTCTTTTGCAAGTTAATAGATAATTAGGCATAGGTTAAGAGCTGAGCGTTAAGGGTAGGTATTGTGATACCTTAGAAGATATAACTTAAAGATAGTTTGTATAACTGATTTGAAACATTTCATTTAATTATTGTTTTTATACCTAGATTTTTATAACATCAATAAGTTTATATTTTAGGTCTTTACTACCTAATCTTATCTTTTAATCAGAGATACCGATTCTCTATAGTTTAGAGGAACTGTGAAATTTTAGATATCTATAGTTAATTATATTTTATAATGAGTTAATAAATTAAAATAAGACACCCTAGCAATTAATTATTTAGAGTCTTATAATCTCCGACTTGCAAAGCGATTTTCATATTGTAAGCCCCAAAGCTAACCTAATTGACCGTAGGATTGAACTTAGAACATAAGGTTTTAGACGATCGGTTAAGGAATCCGATTAAACCCCAAATTATAAACTATTGAGAGAAATATTAGTAAAAATGACCCCGTAAACTTAAATTTAAGAAAATAAGTAATAAAATAGGAGACTATAAAATTTTCAAATTTTAAGTATAATAATTGCTAATTACCGAAAAGGTAAAAAGTGTAATCTAATAACTAATAAATTACTAAAAATAGATTATATGTATACTAAAAATTTTAGAATGACCAAAATAATAATTAGGAATGTTCACATGTACACCACATGTATTTATGTGTAGATAAAAATACGCGAAATTACCTAAATTAGCCATAAACTTAGTAAATAATTAAATAAAATTATAAATTAATTGTGAAAAAATTAGAAAAAAATCAGAAGAGTGTGGAATGATGCAAATTTGGTCGTGGCAAGTCAGAACCTGAAAAACAAAAATCAACCAATTAAATTAAGACAACATAAAAGTCAAAAATCAAGGGATAAGGCAATTGTCTTGTCCAATTTAATGCACAATAATTACACTAAAGCTCTATAAATAGCAAGAAAAATTTAGAAGCTCATTTAGACAGATACAAATCAGAGAAAATTAGGGAGAGGCGAAAATTGAGAGAAAAATTTGGTTTAGAAAAAAATTAGAAAAAACTATGCAATTAGGGCTTTCAAAGGGAACCCACACCAAACGAGCAACTGGGAGTGAACGGCCACCACCACCACACGGTGGTGGCAGTGCCCAGGCTGGCTGACAAGGCCACGGCGACCGGTGGTGGCCGGAGCCACCTAAATCGGTGAATCCGATTTTCAGCCCGATTCTTGTATAATTTTGTAAAAATAGTAAATAGTTTTATAAAATTATAAAACTTGTTATTCTGAGGTTTTATTGTATGTAGATTTAGGAAAAAATAGTGATTTGGTTTAATCACATCTGAAAATATAGGGTCCTTAAGAAATTGTACAAAATCGAGCATGATTAGAACGGAAAATAAATAGGTTTAGGAGTGTAGTTTGGAGCTCAATTTTTTTTTTTGTAGAATGCTCATGTGATATAGAACAGTGCTATGAAGCCATTTTTTTAAAAATTAATTTTCAAAAATTTTAAGTTAATTTTTAGCACTAAAATGATGGAAAAATTGGGTAATTTGGGGTTAATTAGGTGATTAAGATATTAATTACTGATTTAGATAGTAATTAGATGTTTAGGGATGTTAATCTCTGATGTGGAACCCTAATCCTAACCTTTGGAGTATTAAGCATGGTTAATTTAGGAAATTAGGTAATTAATATAAGAAATTAGTAATATGTGAAATTGTAAATTAATAAATTTAAAAAATTAGGGTTATTTAGATAATATTAGAGTAAAAATCAGAATAATATTAAATTTGAATTAAGATTGAATTTTAGGTAATTATATAAAAAAGTAAGATTTTCTCACATCGGGGATAAATCCGATACCCTAATTAGGACTAGCATGTACCGAATAGTTTAGAATACTAAATTAAGACCCAATAGGATATTTGAATACTCGAGCTTAATGTGATTAATTTCACATTAGGATTCGAGCATGTTTAGGACTTAGAAATCGAACTAAAACCCAATTTAGAAATTAATGCGGAAACCGAACCCGAACCTAACCCCAAACCTAGAATAATTATAAAAGAGTTAAGACATAGATAATTAGGTATATTAAACCCTAAACAACACATAACAATAAGTGTTATAGGATAAAATGAACCTATAATAGTTATATGAAAAGCTGAAATTATGTTTGTGTTATAGGGATGATTGGTGATGGCCTGAGCAAATCAGACCTCGAGTGAGTGAGCGAGGCATCGAGGTAAATTGGGATTAATACGATGCTGTATTTTGGAGGCTTAAGATTATACTTGGTTGTGCTTGTTAGATAGTTGGATGTGTGCATGTGTTTGATTATGGGTGATGCTATGATTCTGTTCGTTGCTCTAGCATGTATTGTATGATTTGTATGAAATGATTGATCACCCTAAACTGGACTTAATCAAATATACGATCAGTAATCATAATCGGACATGCACAACAACCCGTTAGGGGAACTTAGGACTCTCCGGCCAAATACCGACCCCTTCGGAAGGGATAACGCAGGATTACAAAATGGTCCCTTCTTCATCCTCAGTCGAACTAAGTGACAGGAAAGGAAGTCGCGGCGAGGGTGAAGACAGTGGTTCGAAGGTAGTCGCGGGAGGAGCAAGGTCTCCATTACACAAGCTTGAGTTTGGTCGTGAGTTGTTGCATTAATGACAACTCCTCAACCTAGATTAGAGCGGGCGTAATTTCTCTAATCTCACGACGAGCCAGATAACGTCATGCGATGGCATTTGCTTGCACATGCATTGCACTTAATAAGTGATTGAAAACCTTGTTGTATTTTTAATATAGTTTTAAGTCTTCCGTCCTAACTAATTGAGCTGTAGTTACTCACATCCCTATAGACGTCGTGCAGGTGCTGGTTAAGAAGCGGCATATAACTACTCCAAAGCTAGCAACTGCTGGATCTTGGAGAGTGAGGAAAAACATTGAAGAATAAACTCATATTTTTAAGGTCCAAGTTTTTATTTTAGAATTATTTTTCATTTCCAAATGATGTAATAACTAGGAAATATACTATAGAGAAATATTGTAAACTTTAACTGCAATAACTGAATTATAACATATATATAATTCCTCACTTTTATAGGTAAATGATTTATTTAAATTACAAACTGTTTACTTCAAAGCGGGTTAGTCGTTGACACCTTGTGTAGATCAGGTTTAAGATAGCGGTTGTAAGGCCAACTTCTATCTTAGGATGGTTTACACGGCGAGGCTGTTACAACTCTACCGCTTCAGGGCGTGACACATATCATGAGTGCATACATGATATAAAAATATCAAACAATCTTACTAAGCTCTTTATAAGGTCCTGACATTGTTAGCTATTGAGGATCTTTTTTTTTTTTTTTAAATTAATATATGAGACTAGCTCTGATATCAAGTGTTGGTCCTTCGCAAGTAATTCCAAGGGGTTAGGGGAGTTGATTCCAAAGAATTTTAAAACTTTTTCTAGTTAAAAGCAACCCTTTTTTGTTACTTATATGATGGCTTATAGTTTAGACAAATAATGTGCAAACTATAAGATAAACAAGGAAATTAAAAGAGAAAGGGATAAAGAAGATAAGGTTGAGGATTTATAAAGGTTTCTCCTTATGAGTCGATCCTCTTTTCTAGCTTCACTTACTGGGGATTTAGTCTTTCACACCGGTTGTTCCACTATTTTAATAATAAAAAAAAGAGTACAAGTACAACCACAGGCTATAATCAACGCAACTCTACCTTCAAACTTGTCTCTAGCTATACAAACTACTATGGTTTACTCTATCTCTCAAATTAACTCACAACATATTACAAATAAAATTTTGATGGAAACAATTGAGATTTACTTTCTGTTGATACATAAAATTTGTTATATAATACAAAAGATCAAATTAGCTTAAGAAGATTTTTCGATTGCTTGTTGCTGATATTAGATGTTTTCTCTATCTTCTTTTATACAAGATCCTCTCTTTTTAAAATTTAAGTTCAATGTCTACTAAATCTTCCATTCATTAGTTAATCCTTATCTCCAACTTGAATAATTTGAATGTTTGATTATCTTTCAAAATATTTGGTTGGTTGTTAATATGCTTCTACAAAATCCAAAATTCAAAGAATAGATGTTAGATCTTTGAATTGGATAAAAATAGTTAGATAAGATCTTAATGCACTTGAAAAAGTAAGCTTCCATATTTGCTTAATAAATCTAACTGCATCTGCATCTCTACATTTTTTAAACTCAGATGTAAGATTGTAAGACAATCCTTCTTAATAGCGAAACGTATCAAATGCATTTCCAAGATACATCTGACTTAGGGGACAAGGCCTTGACCAACAAAACAAATTTAGATAAAAACTTCTTTAGGTTACTTCTAAGATTCCTAAATACTTTAATACATCTTCTATGTCTATCGAAAATGCTTTTAGGTTTGATTCTGATTTATTAATTTGCTTCGAATAGCTTCTGAACTTCTCAACGTTGCTTCTAAGTATACTTCTAAGTCTTCAAAACTCTTTTGATCAAATTTGATTTTTATCAAAGTTCCTTCTAAGTTTGCTTCTAAGTCTGTTTAGTTACTCTCTTCTTTGGACTTCAAAGCTAAGTTTGTTTTTCACTTAAGACTCGTAGCTTCTAACTGTGCTTCTAAGTTTTTTGTCTTTAGTTTTTATTTATGATTCAAATGTTTGGTCTTACCTCTATCTTTGTTTCTAAGTAACTATTTTGTTCTTTAACGACAATAACACTTACCTTAGTGAATTTAGGTGTTTGTTATTATCAAAACATGTTATCAAGGGATCCAACATAATTAACTTATAATAAAGTATACTAAAAATAAATTAAATGGTAATTAAGAAATTATCAAACAAAAAAAATTATAAAAAAACCAAGTATTACCCACAATTTAGAAATTTAGATTCAAATAAAGGCTTATTGGCTTAATATAATATATAATATAGATAAGATAAGGTAATATATAATAGTTTTAATATAATAGGGTATAGATAGGAATAGATAATAAAAGATATGCATGTACAAAGGAAGATACCTTTGAAATCAAATCAATATATAGAGTAAATAATAAGAGAAAGAATGCTAAAGAGAGAGAGAGAAAAAAAAAAAGATAAATGGGATTTGAAAACTTTCATATTAATATTATAATTAACGTATGCTATATGTTCAAAGTATGGAGACAAACAAAGTCTTAATAATAATATAGGTAAGACCAAATAGAAGATAAATATAGATATATATATATAATATAAACAAGATATGATATAGATATAATAGTTTTAATATGGATAGATATAAATAATAGAAGATAGGTATATATAGAAGAATATATTTTTGGAAGCTAATTAATATGTAAAGTAAATAACAACTGAGAGAATATTTGAGAAAAAGAAAGATAAATAGGATTTGGAAACTTATATATTAAAACTATATGTTTAGGGTGTAAGGTCAAACAAAGCCTAAGTAGATTAATATGTATATGTACATAAATATAATATATATAGAAGATATAAATAGTAGATGAGAGAGGAAAAATAGACTTAAACGTTATATATGATTGTGGAGTCAAATAAAAAAATTAGTGACTTAAATAGTGCATATATATGTAAAAAGAGAGAGAAAGAAAGAGAGAGAGACTAATGATAGAGCTCGTACAATGTGTGCATAAAAGTTTAAATAATAATTGTAATTTTCTTAAAACAAAAAATATAAAGATAACACAATGTTTTCATCCATTATAAAAAAAATTTCACTTAAGCAATATAAGTTCCTAAAAACAAATAACTTATTATATATGATTTTTCTAAAGAGAAAAATCACACAATTCAGCCTAAGAAATAAAAAACTACCTACACATACAAAAGTACAATATATATGAAATGCCCCGAAAGGGGACCTAATAAAATTTATCTAAAATCTTCATATCACACATATACTCCTGATATAAGAATCGTCCCATAAGTCAAAAATTACAAAACTTTAACTAGTAAATTTCTAATTTTACTTAATCTATTCATATACATCTTCTTAATTATATAAATAACTATAGGTATGAGGGTTCGAGTATAAAGGTCACATGTGTGCTGTGTGATAGATGTGCTATACGTGTCTAGGGAAGTAACTTAAATCACACATATGAGATGATTAGAAGAGAAGTGTAGAGAAGAGAGTAAGCAATCTCAATAAGGTTCTAATATTTACAATGATAGGTGGAGAAGCTCGAATATATCAAACTCCAAATGTAGGTGTGAAGGTTCGAGTATAAAGGTCATGTATGCGTTACGTAATGGACACACTATGCGTGACTAAGGAAATGACTTGAATAACTTATATGGAATGATCAAGAGAGAAGTATGAAGAGAAGGGTAGGCGATCTCAACAAGGCTTTAACACTTGCAATGACAAAAGAGGAACTCAAATGCATCAAACTCCACTATAAATGAAAGATATGGAAGTAATCTTGAAGTGTTCAAGTGTTTGATCTATTATAGTAAGAATTCATAGAGTAACTGTGTTTGTACCAATTCTCTCTTGTCCAAATGAGGGGGAGAGAGGCATATTTATAGAAAATGGTCATTGATCTCATCTGTTAGATCATGAAAATGATTAATGGCTAGATTTCATTTCTTCCCTTAATGGACCTTAAATAGACTTCCTTTATGAACCTAGGCCTAATAAGATCGTATTCTCTTGTGTGAGCTAAGTTAAGAAATGTTAGACTAAGCATAACAATCTAATGGCCCTACTATAAGTTTACTGTACCAAATCCCTCTTAATTATCTTGATAGTTTATGGGCCTGACTCTTTGAGCCCTATCACTATAACCCAAAGAGTTAAACCCAATCAATTAATGGTCTTAAACTCCAAACTTGAATTTAGCCCTCTATAATAACTATGGATAACCTTACACTCCATAGTACCAAGATTATAAAGAGTCAAAATCACCTACCAAAACAATAAGACAGGGCAAACAAACCTTGGTGACAACAAAAATTACCAAATATGATTGTAATCTAACTCAACTAATACAGTTTACTATCATAATTCTGTTGATCTATTCCATGGCTTAATGAAACACTCTACACTCAGATCCTAACCCAATCCTAACTTTTAGTTACCTAAAAAAAAAAAAAAAACTGTTGGAGGGTAAGCAAATTATAACTTAATGAGTTCATCCTTCACCACTACCATTCAAGTAAGTTATCAAATATTATTAACAAGCATACAATCAAGCTACATGCAAGCAACACATTCATTTAAACATTGGTTATCTTTCATACTTAACTACATGTAACATCTCACCTTGCCTACACAAGGCTACCGAAAGGCACCATTCTTCTAAATAACACTTAAATATTACCTTAATTGAGAAAAGAATACTATACCAATCAAATCAGATGAATCTTAAACTAAGGCCATCTACTAAAAATAATCAATATAATGCCCTACAAGCTTATTATCAATGAATTAATACAGTGCCCTACAACTAAACTATGCAAGTTTTAAATCAGGCTACTCGCCATCAATCAACTAAAGGAAGTCTACTATCTTTGCCTCAATGAATAAAATATCATCTAAGGCTTATATGAGTCCTCACCAAGTTTAATAAAATCTTTCTTTGATCATAAAATAATCCAAAACACATTTAGAAATTTTTTTAGCAAACTTGGCAAAGTTATAGACATCATAATCTATAATTATTGGATCATAGACATGCAATAGGTATATTTGGTTATTTTGGCCAAATATTTAAATTTACCATTTTAATGAGGTGATTACACAGATGATAATACGATTTAACCAATAAGCATAAGTAGATAGGGGATCATTAGAACTCCCTCCCCTAAGCCTACTTGCCTACTTGACTTAGTATTCGGGATTCTTCAATTAGAAATTAAATCACTTAAAATGTAATAGTAATATATATATATATATATATATATATATAAGTAATTGGAGAATGGCTTCCTTAAGAACTTATAGTCTTTTTCCATTAGTTTCGAACATAACTTTTGATAGTAAGGTCCATTTTTTAAGTTAAGACCCACAAACATCTGATTAGGTAGGGGTCAAATATGCGGTTATGTTATACTTCTCTTAACTTAGTTAATTTCCTAATTAATTAAGGGTTTATGTTTATAAGGCCTACTTGTTGTCATCTATTATTGTTAATCGAACTTTTATTCTATTATTAGGCCTAAAGTATTCAAGTTTCATTTAAGTCTTGGTTTATGAGCCTTCCTGTGTCTTATTTAGTCTTTTTAGGCCTTAACTTAAGGGTTTGGGGCATTAATTTGGGTTTAAAGCCGTTTTTAGGTTAATTGACCTATTTCATTTATTATTAGCCTCTATTGCATTATTCTAGGATTATTAATTTAGCTAGATCAATTCAAGTTTGGTCCCAAGCCTAATTCTTATGAATTTAACGCCTAAATAAGCCTTTTTTAACTAGTTATGAGCCTTAGTTCATATATAGGTCTATCATAGGCCTCTTAGAATACATAATGGGCTTTATTTACTTCTTATTCAGGTCTTCAATAGTAATGTGCAGCAACTGGTGATATGATTCCAACTGGGCATAGGGCTTATTTTTTAGTTTTTCAACATAATTTGTATTGTAAGTCATTAAACTTGAATTTAACTTATTCTAATGGCCAAATATTTTAGTGGGCCCATTAAATAACTCATTTTATTACATATTTCAAATCTTGTCATAAGGAATTTATAGGCTTCAAATTAAAAATTTCTTTAAGTCTAATGACTAATTTAAGCTGTATTTTACTTCTAAGCCATTATTAAGCCACTTAATTTAATTGTTTAGCCTTAAACCTTAATAATTACTCATTAATCAAGTCATTAAAATATGATACTAAAAGTCTTAGATTGCTCATCATCTCAAAGGGGTGATCTAAATAAGTTTTCAAGGGGATTTTAACATACCTTTCATATAGCTCATAATAACTCACTCAAAACATCATTATTATATGTTCTAAGTTTTGTCATATTAAAATAATATAATATAATATAATATATATATATATATGATATATCAATACAGTTAGATTATATGATAACTTCTCTATTTCATATATTATATAAATATGAAAAAAAAAACTATGAATGATCAAAGTTTAAGAGATCTTAATTCATACTTTAAGATTTAATCAACACTTAAGTTAGAGTTAGAGGTATTATCTATAATTACATCTTATGTTTAATATGATAAATAAATTTTGAAAATATGTTAATAATACAATGAAACGATATGAAAAAGAAAAAAATTCCGAATCAATTATTATAATATCAAATGATATACCATTTATTTCTTAGTTTTTCATCCAATCAAACAAAACTTTGGTAGAGGAAAATAAGAAATTCAAAACGTAAATCCCCCAATTGTCACGTTGAATATTGTGTGTTGATCCACAAAATGAGTTTGGAATGGAAGTGGAACGACAAAGGTGGGTTTAAAAATGGACTTCTACGTAATGATCCTATTTGTTTGCTTCTGTAGCTTGTTGCCTCTTTATTTTTTCTCCAGTTTTTATTCTCTCCTTCTAGTCATCACCCTCCAGTCTCTCCCTCCAATTTTATCGGATGTGTTCGAAGAGACTTTTTAAAGAGTGCCTAAAACACATAAAAACCTTAAAAGACAGTCAGCTGGGATTCTTATTTCAGGCAGACGAAGGGGAATTGCATACATGTCAAGAAGCCACGTGGAATCGGATCCATTGCTTCTCTATCTCCATGAGGACCCACCATCACGTGTACTATATATATCACAATCTTCTTCCTCTAATCACCACACTTTCACTAGCGAACAAAACAGATCCTCCTCCATTATTGTTAACTCTTTTTTCTAGAACCTCTTCCTGTTTTTAGCACCGTGTCTCCACAGTTTCCATGGACGCCTTAAGGGGCTGTACTGGGAAACTTGCGGTCAACAGATATGGAGGAGAGAGAGCCCTATCTTCATGCAGAGATATTGTCGTTTATAGACCAGGGTTTAGGTTCTCATCGTCCCAAAAGCTTATGGAGTTTGGGTACTTGGGTTTGAAGATTCGCCATCACAAACCCATTTTCCTTGTTTCTTCTGTTTCATCCAGAGCCCAGGTTTTTGTTGTCTTTAAACCATCTCCTCCTTAGATTTCCTTTCTTTTACCTAGGCTAAGGTTTCTCTGGTAGTTCTATAGAATTATGTTATTAATGGGTATTATCTGTTTGAAGTACACGTGGCTTTATTCTTACGTTGATGAAGATGAAGTGATGCCCTTACACCGGCAACTTTTGTGACGGGTAGATAATAAAAGAGAGGAAAATAAATAAATAAATAAACGTTGTTTAGATATAAAAAGTAAAAATGAAAGAAAATAAAAAAAATATAAAAATATTTTATGTGACTAAGTAACCTCTTATGTATAAATGAGAAGAGAGAAGGATTTGAAGAAGAGCTTTGTAGAGAGAGAGAGAGAGAAAGCAAGTGAGGGAAAAGCAAAGAGAGGTTTTTGCTAGAAACTACTTTTCACTGTTCTTATTTTAACATTACGGTGAAAAAAAGAAAAATAGAAGACGGTGAAGAAGAGCACTTTTTAGTTGGAGAAGATAAACAGTGTTTGTTCTTATCTTTCTTTCTAAGAGTATTTTTGTAATTCGGTATTATTTTCATTTATTTGTACAGATTTCTTTATAAATTTGGAGTAAAAAATAGAGAACTTTTAATTAGAATTATCTCCATCATTTTCTATCATATTCATCTCATTTTCAGGTTTTTTAGATAATCCAAGCACATATTTTCTTTCCCATTCCCTTAATTTCTACCGATCCAAACGTATTGTTAATATACTTTTTTCATTATTCTTTATGCTATCCCTCTTAGCACTCAAAGTAAAGCAAGATACAACCTTTTTTCTTTTTTCGTGGAGCAAAGACGAAGGACAGAGCTGATGTTTTCTTTTGCCTCCTGTTGCTTGTAATTTTTCCATGAGATAAGCTGCTTCATTTCTCATGCCCAATATATTTCCTTTGCACGAAGGAGAAAATAAAAAATAATAAAAAGAAGAAGAAGAAGAAGAAGAAGAAGAAGAGGAGGAGGAAATTTTGAAACTTACTGTTATACTTTTTTTTTGGGACCAAAAGCTTACTATTTTTTCGAACAGATTCTTTTCTTTCTTTCTTTTTTTTTTTTATTATTATTACTATTATCAGTTTTTTTTTTTTATTATTTTACTAAAATCTGAAGATTTTATGTTCTGGTAAATACTTTACTAACTAAACAAGGTTAAAACATCACATTGAAAATTTTTTTTGGGACCAAAAATCCCAATGAAATTTGGAGAGCATAAATTAGCAAAAGCAGATGTATTTTTAGGCAGAAAAAAGAAAAAGAATTAGAAATGGTGCACCTTGAAACGAATAGGTTGTAAATTGGTTCCCCATGCCTCATTATCAGAAAGTATGATTGATTCATCTACTGCTGTAAATTGCAGTTGGATATCCAGACTGCTGGAATTGAGGTTAAAGAAACAAGTGAGTATATTTCACTCTTTGGGAGTGAATATGGTGGTAATATACTAAAATATGACTGGAATTTCTTATTTTTTCAACTCAGATACACTGAAGACTGTGCATGTTGAATTTCACTTACAGAAAGAATGCCTGTTCGGCGAGCAGTTTCTTGTAGTTGGAAATGATCCTATATTAGGTTCATGGGACCCTGCAAGTGCAGTACCGTTAAATTGGTCAGATGGACATGTTTGGACGGTTGAGTTGGTAAGTTGTAATGCGAAAAGAACCATGCTTCTAAGACCATTTTCGTCAATTGCTACAACGTTTATGATTGTAATACAAGCAGTGGAGCTATTATTGATCGTTGCTGTTTATTAAATTAGGACATGCCAGCTGAGAAGGAAATTCATTACAAATTCATACTACGAGGAATTGATGGGGAGGTCACTTGGCAACCTGATCCAGATCGAGTTGTGACGACATGGGAAACTAAGAATCTTATAGCTGTCATTGATGATTGGGAAAACGCCCAACTGCTAACGGTCATTGAGGAAAAACCACTGAATTTCTCTGAGGAGCCAACTGAAGGATTGAAAAATTTAGTTGCTGGAAATTTAGCAAAAAGAAGAGAGCAACTTGTTCCTAATATTAGTAAGGGATCGATCATAGGTGATAACCATTTTTTCAAGGCATATAAGTCACCTGCTGAAGAGCATGAAGGCTTGCTTATAGCGAACAACTCTTCTCCTTCTGAAAAGGAATTTGTGGCTAATTTTGTAGATAACATTAGCCAAACAAAAGATCAATCTGCAGTGGATGAAGCTGGAAAAGAGGGGGATAGTGAAGTTGCTTACAGAGTGGAAGGATATGGAACAATCCCAAAAACACACATGACAGTTGTGCATGGCGCTGTCGTAGATACTGGTAGAACTGCAGCTGCAGACTCGGGAAGCACATACATTGCAAAAGATGCTTTAATCGATGAAGAAGGTCCTGTTTTAGTACCCGGTTTGAATAAGTTATCAACGGAGGTAATGAGAGAGCCAATCCAGCATGAAGACAAACAGAGCGATGGCGTAAATGCCTCCTCAAGTGGACTTGGTGAAGCTACGGAACCTAAATTACCAAAGGTAACTCCTTGATGCGTGATAGTGCTTGTTTTCTTTGTTTTCCTTGGTTCTTCTCAAGCCGTCGGAATAATACAAATCCACTACTCTTTTACTTGCAACTTGCTCCATGCGGGAAGGCTTAGCGTAGTTTCTGGTGTTTGCTTGTATTGTCTTGGTACCGACAGGTTCTTGTAAGGTCGATCACTGGAATAATAGACATCAATCCTGATCTTTCAACTTCATTTGATTCACAATTACTTAATTTTGACTTATCGCTTCACGATTACTTGATTTTGATATATATCAACTTGAATTATCTCCATAAAGTAAAAAGAGTTTGTGAATCACCAATCTTCTTCATGTAATGGCAATCAAATTGGATAGGGACATTTTGTAATATATCATCTTCATGAGAGTAAAACCGCATATATTTGAATGGTTCCTCCACAGTGACAAGAAACAGAGTAACGCAGCAAACATGTTTTTCCTACTATTTTAAGATTGTCTCATGCATTACTATCAGATTAAAATATCTCTGATCATCTCTATCCGTGTCTGTGGGTATACCAAGATCGGGGTAGTTGCTTGCTGTACGAATCCACATCAAACAAAAAACTGGAATCCATCACAAAAACATATTTTCCAGTTATAAACAAGCCATGGTTAACCAATGTGGACCCCTTTAACAGACCGTGCTAGTAGTTTCTGGTACAATGCTATTGGTAACTCATACACCAAAATGGCACAATCAAAGAGACAAAACATGAATCCGACTCGTGGCATGAAAGACACGATTAGCTACAATTGTAATCTAAACTAATTATTTGAATACTCTATTCAATTTTAAGCATATTTCAGTATTGACATGAATTCAATACAAAATAGTACATGAACTCGACCTGCTACACGAATTAGCACCTCTCAGGACTGTTGTGTACTGCAGTACTCTCTCAGCGTATCCTGTTCTTTTCTTTTTACATATCATTACATCCTTTTTGTGTATATTGCATGAACACCTCCATGAACGCGACCTGCTGCATGAATTAGCACCTCTCAGACCTATCGTGTACTGCACTACTCTCTCAGGGTGTCCTATTCTTTTCTTTGCATATCATTACATCCTGCATTGTGTATATTGCATGAACACCTCCATGTATTCTAGAAGTCTCTGTGGTTGGTGGGTTTTTTTTTTTTCGTCGTCTATCAGTTACCTCTGATTCACTGATGCAATCATGAATTCAGTTAGACATAAAGCAAGAACCAGATAATGCAATACATCAAGAAGAAAATGCTCTATTGCAGTTGGATCAAGAGGAACTACTTGATAATGAAGAAACAATACCCGTGAATGAGGAAGAAGGGGAAAGTGAGCCGGAGGCAATAAACGGTGTATTGAGGAATGACATTGAATGGGGTCATAGGACATTGCAAAAGTTTCTAAACAATCTGGGGTTGCTGTGACTGTTAAATCCACAAGACAAATGATGATGGCTTGTATCATTAGACAACAGATAATTTTTGTTGCTGCAGTATGGTGCATATCACTGGATTGTATTCTGACCCTTACACTATCTATTCTTGGAGACTTTCTCATGCTATATTGTAAACGGTATTGTAACTGACACGGTCTGGATTATGTAATGTAAATGCTGGAAGCTGCCATTCTGTATGTATAATTGAAGAGTGCGCTAAACCAAGCACGATGAATATAAAAACCTGCTAATCCTGTGACCGTGTGATGTTGTTAACATCCTTTACAGAGAAAGAATGATGCTTGATCTGCGATTGGTTTTGGTTTAATGATGAAGCCAGACATTCCTTCTTGAGAAGGTTATTCCTGATGCTCTTATTATTTATGCGATTTTGATATGCTTCCAGGTTTGCGGAAGCCTTGCAAGGTTTCTGGTTGTGTAGAGGCAACTGAAAGTATCATGTTCGAGCAGGTGTCAGGATCAAAAAGTTACATATATAATATACACTAAACTTTGTTGAAAATTAATGTCTAAATGTGGTCTGTGCATGAGAATAGATCAAGTTTGTGTTTTTTTTTTTTTTAACCAAGTTTAATTACTTCGAAGGATGATATTTGATTCATTTTTCACCAGAGAATAACTCTCAATTCAAAATATAATCAGCATATCGATAATATTAATATAACGGAGAGAACATATTGTTCAAATAAATTTAAAAAATAATGAAAAGAGTTACAGCAAGAGGTATTAATAGAAGATATTTGTGCCGGTTATATAGCGATATGTGTTCACTCACACTTGATGAATGATACTACCATAAAGAAATATATATATATGTATATTAAACAAACCCATGTATAATTTATTAATGAGTAATGATGGCTAACACGAAAATTTGGGAGAACGTGATGTTTGATCCGCCTCTAATCTTTATAGTCGCAAATTGCTGCCTCAAGAGAACTTAACACGATCTTTATTACAAATAGTCCTTAATGACATGATGTTACTATGGCCGTCTTTGTGCTATTCGAATGGCCTCGTTGAAACTCCCTAAAATAAGAAGCTTTTCTAGGATGGAAAACAAAAACAGCAATAATTTCCATTACTTAAGCCAAGTCAAGCGAATTAGATCTTACTATTGATAAATCCGATAATGCTATAGAAAACTAAGAAGCTTTTCTAGGACAGATGGGATGTTGATTGTTGACCCACCATACATCCACTTTCGACTAAAGCCAGCTATCTACTCTGCAACCCTATTCACATTCAACTTGTTCTGCACAAACTCCCTCTAGCAAATCTAGAAAACCCTCCACCACCCGCCCGCTTGATTCACGCACCACGCCTACCACCGCTCCCTTTGCTTTTACAATAGAGAAAGAACCATCAATATTTATTTTAGCGTCCCTTCCTCGGGTAAGTTCCACAAATCTTGCTTGCTCTTATAGACATCTGTCTCTTTTCCTCTTTCAGATGCAGTCCCCTCCACTCCTCTGTGACCCTCATCATCCTGCAAATAACACCTTCAGGATCAAGTTTTTTCTTCCCAACACCACTAAACATCGCTCCTTCCAGATTTCCCAACACAGCTAAAGTGATCCGATAACCTCTCTCAAATGTTGTGCCTCCCAAATTAACATCTTTATCCACTCTACTTAGAAAACATTTCCAGAAGCAGCTAAAGTCCTAATTTTTGACATCCGAACCCAGGGCTCTGAACCATGCAATCTAAACCCGGCGACATCTAAGCAGCACATCTTCCACGATCTCGCACCCACCATAGATTTGGCATCTCGCGTCCTAAGTAACTCCGTGTTCTAGGAGCTTGTTAGCCACAGGTAAGATACTGTGAAATGCCTTCCAAATAAAATGCTTCATTTTAGGTTGAACATATAAACTCCATATGAATTTCCAACCTCTTGCAGTAATGATATGTGAAGATGAGGGCTCCAATGTCTCTCCACCTGGAAAGCCTTCTCAATCAGGTAAAAGTATACAGATTTTACCAAGCACTCACCATCCTTCATATATGGTCACATAAATTCGTCATTGGTCTCCCTATTAGGTAGGTAAATTGCTCTAATCACTTTCTTTTCATTCTCTGTAATTGCTCCTGAAAGACGACTCTCAGATCCCATGTTCCCGATGCTCCATCTATCAAGCTTGCAGCTCTCGAGTTCGGATCTTTAAAACCAACCCCCTCCCCCGCACTTTTCCCCTGATCATAACCTCGCTGATCTGCCGTCTTCAACTTTCCATATTCCTTCTTTAAACAGGATGTTTCTTCCCTCACTTGACCGACACCAATAGGATCTTCTTCCTTTCCTTGTGTCTCTAAACTCCATATTAGGATAATATATTCCTTTTACAACTCTAACCCAAAGTGCATCTAAGCTATTCTATACTTTCCAAGCTAATTTAGTCAGAGATTTAAGCCCAATCCCCCTAACTCCTTAGGCTTGGTAAGGTTACGCCAGTTCATCCAATGTATACATCCCTCATACCTCCTTTGACCGCAAAAGAAATTAGCAAGTAGACTATTTATCGTGTTGCACCACTGCAAAGGAAACTTAAAGCATCCCATAAAGTATGTCGGGATAGCAAAGGCCACTACTTTAATCAAAGTTTCTCTTCCGACCTCACTCAACAAACTTTGCTTCCAACCCCGTAATTTGCTCTCAATTTTATCCCTCACAAACTTTACTACATCCGACTTGGATCTACCCCAAATCAAAGGTAGACCAAGATATTTACTTGGATCATCTGCCTCTTCTACACCCAGCAGATCTGCATCATACTGCTTAGTCAGATGAGGTGTATTTTGGCTAAAAAAGATATAAGATTTTGTGAAATTGACCACTTGACCTAAGGCTACACATTAATCAATCAAAGCTTCTTTAAAAGTGGTCAAATTCATATCTGCAATATCTAAAAAAGAAAAAGAAAAAAGGGTGAGAATCATCAGCAAATAGGAAATGAATAATAGTTAGGCAACATGGCCTCGATTTTCCCTCCACAATTCTGCCTCTTCCACCAATGATTTCATCCTATTTGAGAGAACATCAGCTACAAGTATAATAAATAAGGAGACAAGGGATTCCCCTAATGCAATCCCCGTATAGGTTTAACCTAGCCACCTCTCTCCAATTCACTAAGATGTTAAATTCTACCAACTTAACACAAGCCATAATCCACCCTCCAACTCGAGTTCAAGCCTACCTTTCGTAAAACCCCTTACCAAAAAATCTCATTAAACTTAATCATAAACCTTTTTCATATCCAATTATAAAGCACAATTATGAACTTCACCTTTATTTTTATTTTTAAGAAAATGAAACATTTCATGAGCAACTAATACATTATCTTTAATCAATCTTCCTGAAATAAAAGCACTTTAGTTTTCTGAAATGATTTTACTAAATAAAAGGTTTTGGCCTATTTATAAGGATTTTTGAAATGATTTTATAAAGGCAATTATACAAACTAATAGGCCTAAAATGACTAATAAACTCAAGATGAGGAATTTTATGAATCAAAACCAAATCTATGGAATTCAAAGATTTAAGGAGCATACCTGAGATGAAAAAATTCTGGACTATCTTCACAATTGAGGATCCAATAACATCCCAAAAGTGTTGATAAAAGATTTCGAGAAAACCACCTAGCCATCTAATAAGCTACTTCCTTAATCTCCAATTCTGACACCTCCTTATTCAAAATAACGTTGTCATCTTGGCCAAAAGCTTAGCAAATCCAATCAATCACACCTCGAAAGTTCCTAGCCCCATCACTATGGTACAACTCATTAAAATATTCCACAAAGGGATTAGCCATAGCTGGGTCTTCAACTGTCCACTCCCCACGTGAATTTTTAATACTACGTACGGTGTTTCTTCTCCTCCTACTCATTTTTTTATGGAAAAAAATTGGTATTCTTCTCCCCATAATTAAGCCAATTTACTCTGGCTCTTTAATGCTAAGATTCCTCTTCTCTACTCTAGAATTCCTCTATTTCCTTTAAAATCAACTCCTCTTCATCTCTGTCCCTCATAACAGTTTCATTTTGTGCTGCTCTTAACTTCTTCAAGAGCATATCAATCATCGTCTTGCAGTTTGGGACAACCTCTTGCTCCATGATAGGAGACGTTCCTTACAACATTCCAGATTTTGTAATACACCCTCAATAGGGTTAGCAACTAGCAAATTAGTCCAACTTTCCTCAATTTCCTCTTTACACCCCTCTATAGCTCTCCATACATTCTCAAACTTAAACTTCCTATACCCTTTCACTCCAATCTACCACAAGGATAAACCTAATGCAGCATGATCCAAACCCACATCAAGCTGATGTTGCACATGGGTGTTAGAAAACTTTCAATCCAAGTATTTTAGATGAGCCCTATTTATTCTTTCTTTAGTCAATACCCCCTCATATCTTTTATTAATTGTAGTAAACTTTTGGCCTTTAAATCCTACATCCAACAAACCTGCCTTATCATCTTTCTAAAACCTTCAATTTGTCTCCTACATCTTGGCCTTCCACCCCATTTCTTATGGTCTTTAAGAATTTCATTGAAATCTCCAACACTTATCCAAGCTCCATCTGCCACTCTTGACCATTGAATCAATCTATCCGAAAGCTAATGTACCACCTCTTTGAGCCTAGCCCTTCAATTCCTGTAGTGATAACATAATGTTAAGCTTCTAAGACTTCCACTACAATATCTCTAGACCACCAAAGAGCTAGCCCTCCCGCAATACCAGTTGGATCTACATAAAAGGCATAACTATACTTCATATTTCTACGAATTATATCCACAAATTCCCTTTTTATTTTTCATTTCCATCAAGAATACTAAACTTGGATTATTTTTCATGATTAGTCCATCAAATTTTGAATTTTCAAGGATGGACCAAATCCTTGACAATTCCAACTTATGATACTAATGCCTCCTTTGTGACAATTAGAGGCCAGCCATCACCGCCTATCAATTCATCAACACTTCCTTCATTTTTATTAACATCCATCAGACTTCCATCTTCTATAATGTCATTTCCTTTAACTATCTTCTTACTGCCACATTTCTTCCTACCCCTTCATTTCTCCCTCGCCTGCAACCCCAAAGAGAACCCAAATTCCCCCCTCTAAATCAAACAATCCATCATCAAAACAAGGGCTCTTATAAAGCGCAAAGGCCTTATCCTCTATAGCTCTCCTAGAATGTAGTTCTTGGAGAGCCTTGACCATTGGTGAAGCTAAAATAGTGTTGTTTTGGCGAACTATGATAGGTTGAGGAAGATTTAGAAAGCTTTCTGACTCTTCATTAAGAGGAAGTTCAACTATATAATTTACATTAGGGGATTGGCTTTTGGGTTTAATCGGAGAGAGATTTGCAATAATATGGGTAGTGGGTGTAGGGTCGAACAATTTTGAAGACAAGGTTTTAAGGTGGTCTAAATTAGATAAAAGGAAGTATGGGGCTGGGTTTAGCATACGTTTCTAGATTTTCACTAATATGGGTAAAATTTGAGAAGTTTTGGGGAGAGGATAAGATGTAGTATTGCTTTTAGCATTATCATTCTATTTTTTCCAAGATTCTCTATTATCAAGGTTTGATATATTCCTTAATCAAAACCTATCCTTCACTTATATAGTTCTCAGCTATAGACCATAACTATTATTCCTAAGATTGTCAAACTCGTGATTTTACCTAGAATTACTAAAAAGTTAGATAGAATCGAAACATAAAATCGAAATATAAAAATATAAGTTTTTACAATCTGTATAAAATAACTTTAAAAAAATGTGGATATGCTTCTAATAATCATTCAAAACTTGAAATATGTGATAGAAATAAAGAAATTAAGTTTTTTTTTTTTATAAAAAATTTCCAATAATATATATTTTAACATGTAAGAAGAACAAATAAAGTCGAAACTATTTTTTTTCTTTTCTCTTTAAAAAAGCGATGAATTAAAGAGAACTCAATATTTCAATTCATTTTAAATTATTAATTGTATAAAATGAAATATATAGTTTTCCTTCTAATATTTGCTATTGGAGCTGAAACATGAATGAATGAATGCTATAAACATAAAATAAGGGAGTAAGAAAGTGACAAAAAGAAAAAAAAAATTAAAAGAAGAAGAGAAACATAACTTGCAGTTGTTCAAAAATGAAATTCCTTTTTCTTTTATTCATGAAAACTAATGATAAAAATAACTAGATATAATAGCTATACCCTTAGGATAGGGAAAATGATGTAATGTCTTAATAGTTGATTACTTGCAAAAGCTTAATTGTATCTTTTATATTTTTTAGCCCATTTAACTTAAACATGTAGAATTGATAAACTTTATAAAAAATGTAAGTTTCTAAAAGAAAACGAGTTTATGCATGAGTTAACTTGAAATAACCTCTTAAAACCTTAAACTCGTAAAATTACATAAGCAAAATTACGATTTTGATAACTATCATTACTCTCCCCTTCTTTTACAACACAACTCTTTCCCAAGTGACCCAATCAATTACACATAAAACAAAAATATGGTAGTCTTTCATATTTAAAGCTTACCTTTTACCATTCTCCCATCTTCTTACTAATCTATATTTCCTTCCTTAAGGGTTTCTAATAATCAATTTTCACTCGAACTCTTAAGAAATGCCTCTTCACTCCATCAGCCTTATCAACTAGATCACAATCCAAAACCTCCTTAAGAGCTGCACCAATTATCTTTGCATTAATGGTGGTCATTTGGTCTAGTTTTAAGTCAAACACCTGGATCCAAAATTTAGTCATATTAAGATCAACTTCCTCAATGTTTAAATCAGATTTCCATTCATTTTGGATAAACACATGATCCATCCTTCATCACATTATGCACCATGTCAATAGAATCAAAGTATACCAAGAATATGTTTGGCCCAAGTAGATTGAGGATCACCTCTTCAAATGACTCCCATACCTTTCTTAATTCATTCATCACTACTAGTATATTAAAGATCTTATCCGAAAACACCCTGGCCACTATAACTATTTCTTTTTCGCTCAAACTACTACTATCCAATTTTAAGATTAAGGACTCCTCATATCACTATCTTCTACTTGAGATGTTACTAGATTCTTTCCTTTGTGAAGGCTACCCATTGATATTGAAGAAGATAGAACAATGTGTAATAGACTACCAAAAAATCGACACTTAAGAGATGATTATAAATTTAATTTTGACTTTTATTGGTTTTTTGAACTAATATTTATGCAAGTATAGTAAAAGAATAGGACACAAACTTAAGAATGAAGGGACAAAGGAAACAAAACCTTATGAAGCATGTAAATGGAGACAAAGTACAAAAAACACAAGAAGGAGACAAGGTAATGATATAGTGATAACAAAACTATACCTACTTACTAAAGTGCAATTTCAATTAGTTGATGCAGATTCAACTAGTGTTATAAATTTAAATAAGCAATTTTGGCTAATTTCTTTTTGTAAATTTTGGTAACTAAATGTGTAGAAAGGAAGAGATGTATGAAGGATAAGTAAATCTATAATGGCCAATGTGTTTTAATGCAAAAACTCAATCAAAATTATGCTAAAAGTTGTTAAAACCATAAATATTTCACAACAGATGAGTATGTAGTGACATGGAGAAACAAATATGTGATCACCACTAGGTGAAAAGACTCTCACAACAAAAAGAATATTCTCTCTCTAAAAAACTAGAGAGAAAGGCACCCATACCACCCCTATGCATTTCTATCCTCCTCAAGTTATTACATGAGGTTTTTCTTGTGAAAATATACTCAAAAAATAAATAATGTATTTAATTGAAGAATTATTTTGCCTCATAAGAAACATATAGTTAAACCCCAAGTTCAACGATCCCTCTATTTTTTTTTTTTTTATGAGGATAAAACAATTCAAGAACACCCCCCAAGTTAGTTTTCTTAATCAAGCAAAAAAGTATGATCAAATGCATGGCTCTACTGTTCTTTATACCTACCCCCTACCCCCAAGCAAACAAATGGATTTATATGCCATTCGAGCGTTAGTTCCCTTACAAATACACAAATAATACTTAAACACTCATAAACACACTTAGAGGCACTCAAGCAATAGATTCCATGAGAAAGCAAACACTTCTCAAGTGTTCTTATAAGTACCACTCAACTACTTCGTGAACCACTGATTAAGTACCTTGCATTATGATGGACTGTTAACCTCCGAACCCTTTACTTGAGCCCGTCTCAAAGGCCTGCAATCTCTTGCTAGAAGGATGATCTCTCACCAGCCTATTGAAGACAAGTACCAATATGCAAAAGAATAATGGGCAAACCCTCTGAAGTCTCAATTCAGACGTACCCTATTCTGCTTTAACCCCTACCTAATCAATAACCTACCAACTGTCGAGGCCAATCTATCAACTGCCAAAGCCAACCTGTCGAATGTTAAGGTCGACTTAATAAGTGCCGAAGTTGAGTCCCCTACATGTAGAGTCCTACTTATTCGGCCTACTAAATAGCAGCATCCTCTATTTGTCTCAATAACTTTGAGTACCCTTTGTTAGCAACATCCCTAACATCAATACAACTTACCCCAGCATCTTAAGAGTCCAGAACATGGACCTAACCACAGCATGCTACTTATAATTCCTTTTTCTAAGATTCCTTTATTCTATTTGTACCTTTTACCTTTCTTCGTAATGTACTATGATTGTATTTTTTTTATTACCCTTTCTTATAATTACATCTTTAGAGACTTACTATAAATAGTCTATTTTTTTATAACCAGAATCATCATATATACCTTACATCTATTGAATTTTCTTGTTCTTGTGAGATATCCCTCTCCGACTACATTTTCTCCTACACTCGTATCTAATCTTTTTTAGTAGTTTGAGATTAGTGGCAAGTGAACCTTAGTTTTAACTTGTACATCATATCAAGTGAAGTACTAAGTCGTGCTGTATTTGTTGCTGTGTCATATCCTCCGAATAGCTTACGGAAGTTATTGTGTTTGATAGTACATCCACTTCCTTTTCTTCAATAACTCAAAAGACCCGTTTGGTTACTATTTTCATCAGTAAGCCTTAATGATGAGCTACCAACCACTGGTCCTCTTACTCGTGTACGACTTCGAGGCCTCTAATCCCTCACCCGAAAAATTCTCTTTTGTCAACCTATCAATGATGACAAACTCTATGCAAAAGAAAGACGGCTGAATTCCTTAATAGCTTTAAAAGGTTACACCTTACTCTGTTTTCTCCTTCTTGTACCGAATGGTCGAACCTCCAATTGCCAAGAGCTTCTTGTCGAGTGACGAGACATTCTCCTACCAACCAAGTACTTCTCTTCTGGCCTCTTACTAATACTTGCAACATCCATTTCTCGTTTTAACGATCCCTAATATCACCACAACTTGTTTCCACTTAGCTGTTGTATCTAGAGAATCTTTATACAAAACCAATGTTACGCTGCCACCTGTCTATTTCATCTAACACTATACTATTTTTCCTTTTTTGCCATTTGTCCTTTTTGCCCTTTTTCGTATGTATTAAGAATTCCTTTTTTATGTATGCCTTTTTGTAATATTTTTATTTGTAATGTTACCCTAGGGACCTACTATAAATAGTCCCTTCTCCTTGTAAACTAGAATCATCTTATTTTACAAATAGACATTAAATGTACTGTTCTTAAAAGACAACACACTCCAAGTCCATTTTCATATACTCTTATCTAATCTTGCTGAGTAGCTCAAGATTAGTGACGGGTGGACTTTGACATTAACTTGTGTGTTATATCAAGTGAAGTGTCAAGTCGTGTTGTGTACATAGGTATGTCATATCCTCCAAGTAGCTTCATGTTAGTCACTCTAGTCAGTTTGTCGACCTACTCACTCTACGTTTCTTTGATATTTCGAAGGACCCATTGGTTCAAATCTACTCTGGTAAGTCCTAGTGATAATTAAGTTCCTAGGCATATCATATAATCTTGGTATCAGAGCTTAAGGTTGAGGTTGAAAGCTGTATGGTAATAGTCCCTACTACTTTTACTATTCGAGATACTCTATTTTCATTTAGAAGAGTAAAGCAAGTTTACAGTTCACAATTCGTATGGTATTTGTGTGTATGTGTGTGTGAGGATTTCTTTTGTAGAGTATTTCTTGAAGCTTTGTTTTGAGAATGTCGAATCCTAGTATTTAAAGAGAAATTAACGATGCTGAGAGTGATGCTCCTAATTGAGGTTGAGTTACCCAACAAACACTACACACTATTGATGAGTAGATACAAAACCTTGCTGCTATTGTAGCCAATTTAGCTGTCTCAGTACAAAGAGTCTAGGAGACTGGTCCGCGTAAGAGAATTGTTGAATAAGACCAAGAGATGAGAGATAGGCCATGAAGATAGATGAATGAACAGCATGCACTAGAGCCCATTCCTATGAACTAAGCACCTTCCCAACGTGCCAAAAGAATGGCAAGAAGGAGGTTAGAATTGAATGAAATAGAGGAGTATAAAGAGGAAGAACAGTATGATGGAGTTGACAAGTGTGAACTTAGAGCTCCTAGGAGTACCGAACATCTCAAAGTACAAATTTCGAGCTTCAACGGGCTTAGTAGTGCTGATGACTACTTGGATTGAGAGGAGAAGATTGAAAAGATATTCAACTTTTATGATTATGAGGATAATGTTCATATTTGAGTGGCCGCATTAGAATTTTTTAGATATGCAACCATGTAGTGAAAGAAGTTGTAGAATGCTCGCCTGAGAGCCTAACAAGAAGTCCAAACATGGAATGAAATGAAGAGTCCTGAGAAGTAGGTTAGTTTCTAAACACTATGAACAAGACACTTTCTAATGTCTCCAAGACTTAAGACAAGGTAGCCGATCAATGGATGACTATGTCCGAGAGTTTCAGTTGCTCATGATCCGATGTGATGTTGATGAACCCAAGCCACAAACTATAGCACGATTCATTGCTGGGTTAAGGATTGAGATTGGTAACATAGTGGAACTGTAGACTCTTGTGACTTTAGATGAAGCCATCAGGGTAGCATAAAGAGTCAAAAAGCAAAGGCAGAACCAAATTAATCAAATGTCGAGTAGTCGACCTATGCTGCCGAACAAGAGCGGCATGCTAAGTTGACCAAGGAATGACCAAGCATCAAATAGTTTCGAGGTGGAACATCGAGGGCAAGTGTCGATCTAACTAGAAGAAAGCCAAGGTAAGGGTAAGGCCACAGAACCTAAGGTCTAAAGAGACTAAGGTCAAAGCTCGAGAAGAAAGACCCAAGAAATCAAATCCTCTAAATGTCTCCGTTATGAGCATATAGCTAGTTAATGTCCGAACCACCAAGCCATGACTATAAAGGGAGCCAAGCCCTAGTTTGAAGTAGAGAGTACGAGCGAAGGAGAGGAAGAGGTAGGAGTTAAACAAATGCTGCAAAAGTTTCAAGAAGACCTCGATGCTGAGACACCACCGGAGAGTGGTGCCGAGTATTGTTTTGTTGTTTGATGATCTCTTATTGCCTTTGTGGCTTATGAGAATAAGTAAAGGGAGAACCTCTTCCATATAAATTGCTGAGTGAATGGCAAGCTATGCGTCTTGATCATTGATGGAGGGAGCTATACCATTGTCATAGCATAAGAGGTAGTTAAGGCCATGAAATTGCCAACCTTCCTATAGCTTAAGCCTTGCAAGATTCACTGGCAGAATGAAAAAGGAGGCTTATATGATGCCAAGTAGGTTAGAGTACCGATTTCCATTAGTGATAGGTACAAGGACGAGGTGTTGTGTGATGTCCTTCCTATGTGCACCTCCTATATATTACTCAGCCAACCATAGTTGCTTGACTTAAGAGTATTGCATAATGAGTATAGGAACACCTACATGTTCTAGAAGGACGAGAAGAAAATCATACTGATACCTATGAGTCCTAAGGAAGTGAAAAAAACCCAAAAGAAGATTGCTAAATCACTATAGTGGAAGTCCTTAGTAATTTTCCTAACTCAATTTGCCCAAGAAGTTAATGCCAAGGACTATGTACTCCTTTTAACTAGGAAACTCTTAGAGGTAAGAGAAGCCAAGAGCTTAATTGCCGAAATGCAATAGCTACTTCAAGACTATGTCAACCTATTTCCTATCGAGATGTTGAAAGGTTTACCTCCCTTAAGAGATATTAAGCATTGCATCAAACCCCAACCTAGAGCTGCCTTATTGAACTGACTCGCTTACAGGCTCAATCTTGAGTAAGTAGCCGAGATAAAGAAACAAGTGGATGAGTTGGTAAACCATAGATATGTCCAGGAGAGTATGAGCCCATGTGCCACACTAGTACCTAAGAAAGATGGGTCATGAAAAATGTGTATTGATAGCCATACCATCAACAAAATTACCGTTAAGTACCAATATTCAATCCCATAGTTAGATGATATGCTCAATGAGTTGCATGGTACCCACATCTTCTCAAAGATTGACTTAAAGGGTGGTTACCACCAAATGTGAATAAGACTTGGAGATGAATGAAAGATGGCCTTCAAGATAAGGGATGGTCTATTTGAATGGATAGTAATACCATTTGGCTTAACTAATGTGCCGAGTATATTGATGCGACTAACGAATCATGTGCTTAGAACATTGATCAACAAATGTATTGTGGTTTATTTTGATGACATTTTGGTCTATAGTATCAACCTCATTACTCATGTTGAGCATTTAAGATTGGTATTTGACATCTTTTATGCCAAGAGATTATTCGACAACCTAAAGAAATGTATGTTCTGTCAAAGCAAGGTTATATTCCTCGAATATGTTGTTTCAAGGAAAGGAGTTTAAGTTGATGACGAGAAAGTCAGAGCTATTCTTGAGTAGCCTACACTAACTAGTGTTGCTGAAGTCAAGAGCTTCCATAGCCTAGTTTCATTCTATCAGAGATTCATTTGGAACTTTAGTTCCATAATTGCGCCTTTAACTAAATTGACCAAGAAGAACACTGAGTTTAGGTGGTCGAAGAAAGCTTAGAAGAGTTTTAAAGATGTGAAATCTAAGTTGACGTTTGCTCCAGTACTTGCCTTACCGGGTTTCAAGAAAGCTTTTGAGGTAGAGTGTAACGCATCAGGCATTAGTGCTGTCCTTATGTAGGAGCGCTAACCAATTGCTTATTTAAGTGAGAAACTCCAAGGTGTTGCCCTAAATTACTCAACATATGATAAGGAGTTCTATGCTCTTGTCTGAACACTATAGAACTGGTAGCATTACTTGTTGCCAAGAGAATTCATCATCTACTTAGATCATGAGTCTCTTAAGCATCTTCATGGGTAATAAAAGCTTTCTCAGCATCATGCCATATGGTTTGAATTCCTAGAGTCTTTCCACTATGTCATCTGGTATAAGGAAGGGAGCACCAACACTGTGGTAGATGCTATTTCTCTTTGTCATACCCTTATTACGACTATATAAGCCAAGGTACTTAAATTCAACACCCTGCCTGATCAGTATGTGCACGATTAGTATTTTGGGCCCTTAGTGGCCAAGTGTAATGTTGGAAGCATTGTAGATAGGTTCTACTTGAGTCAGGGGTTTCTGATGAAGGCCAAGTAAGTTTGTGTACCAAGTGGCTTAGCTAGAAAGCTACTCATTCGTGAAGCTCATGCTGGGGGCTTAGCTGGCCAATTTGGAGAAAAGCGGACAACTGAAATACTGAAGGAGCATTTCTACTAGCCTAGGATAATAAAGGATGTACGTTAAGTTCTTGAGAGGTGCGAGGTATGTAAACATGCAAAAGGAAGGAGAGAGTCATACGAAGAGTACACACCCTTGCCTATACCTAAGCACCCATGGATCGACCTAAGCATAGATTTTACACTCGGCATTCCCCAAACGCCGAGAAGACATGACTCAATTATGGTAATGGTTGATTGATTCAGTAAGATGAGCCACTTCATTCTCTACCATAAAACTAATGATACTTTATGTGTCACTAATCTCTTTTTACAGGAAATTGTATGTCTACATGGGTTGCCGAGAAGTATTGTATCCAACCATGACTCAAAGTTTACAAGTTTCTTCTAAAAAACCCTATGGAGGAAACTCGGCACTAAGCTTATGTACAGTACTTCTTACCACCCCCAAATAGATGGCCAGACCGAGGTAGTAAACAGGATAGTCGACAACCTTCTATGAGTAGCTATAGGGAAGAACTTACATGATTAGGACATATGCCTACCTATCATTGAGTTTGCTTATAACCAATTAGTTCACAGCTCGATAGGAAGGTCACCTTTTAAGATTATCTATGGAATTAAGTCAAACTTACCTCTGGATATGGCTATCAACCCAGCCATACTATGGGAAAGTCAATCCGGCCTGCAATGTGCTGAAGAATTCTAGAAGTTACATCAAAAGGTTACTGAACAACTGGCATAGACTATAGCCTGGTAAATGGAGCAAAGAAGCCAAGGAAGGAGACAAGCGGTTTACAGCCCTAGAGACCTTGTTTAGGTCTACCTCAATAAGGAGTATTTCCCCAGGAAGACAACAAGCAAGTTTTCCCTCAAATCAAACGAACCTTTTAAGACCCTTAAGTGCATCAACGATAATGCCTATGAGCTTAAGCTGCCCGACAGATACGATGTATCTACTGCTTTTAATGTAGCTAATTTGACATCTTATGTGCCCGATGAAGAAGAGGGCTAAGATTTGAGGACAAATCTTCAAAAACCCCAAGGAACTAATAAGCTGCCAACCACTAGTCCTCTTACTCGTGTATGGCTCTGAGGCCTTCAATCCCTCACTCAAAGAATTCTCTCTCGTCAACCTACTGATGACGAGAAACTCTATGTAGAAGAAAGATGGCTAAATTCCTTAACAGCTCTAAAAGGTTATACTCTACTTTGTTTTCTCCCTCTTATGCCAAATGATAGAACCTCCAGTTGTTGAGAGCTTCTTGTCGAATGACGAGACACTCTCCTACCAGCTAAGTACTTCTCTTTCAACCTCCTACCAATATTTGCTACATCCCTTTCTTATCTCGGCAATCCTTGATACCACCACAACTTATTTCTACTCAGCTGCTATCCTTAGAGAATCTTCGCACGAAACCTATGTTATGTTGCCACTTGCCTATTTCATCTAACACTGTACTATTTTTCCCTTTTTGTTATTTATCCTTTTTTCCATTTTTTGTATATACTAAGAATCCCCTTTTTATGTATGCCTTTTTGTAATTTCTTTATTTGTAACCTTGTCCTAGGGACTTACTATAAATAGTCAATTCTCCTTGTAAGCCAAAATCATCTTACTTTACAAATAGACGTTGAATATGCCATTTTCATACACTCTTATCTAATCGTGCCGAGTAACTCAAAATTAGTGGTGGGTGAACCTTGCATCAAGTTATGCATCATATTAAGTGATGTGTCAACTCGCGTTATATTCGCAAGTGGGTCATATCCTATAAATAGTTTCACGATAGCTACTCCAATCAATTTGTCGAGCTACTCTCTCTAAGTTTTTTTTTTTATATTTCAAAGGACCCATTGGTTCAAATCTGCTCCGATAAGTCCTAGTGATAACTGAGCTCCTAGGCACATCATATAATCCCGGTATCAAAGCTTGAAGTTTTGAAGTAGTTGTTCTTGTTATAGTGTATCTATGTGTTCTGCTTTACTCTTTTTTTTGCGTAGGAAAAACAAAAAAAGTTCCAAGTCGCTATGAGAAGTTGTATTGTCAAAGTTGTGTGAGGAATTTTTGTTGAATATTAAGAAATTTTGAATCTTAGTGTCCAAGGAGAGATTAATGATGCCGAGAGTGATGCCCATAGTCATGGTTGTGTCACTCAACAGACCCCTCAAACTATTAAAGAGCAGATATAAGACCTTGCTACTATTGTAGCCAATCTGCCTAATACCATACAAAAGGCAATAAAGACTAGACCACGAGAGAGAGTTATTATTAAACAGGGCTGAAAAGTAAGAGATAGGCCAAGAAGATAGATGGGTGAGAATCGAGCACCTAAAGCTATCAACATAAACCCAACTCTAACCCAACATGTTAATAAAGTTATGAGAAGGAGACTCGAGTTAGATGAAGTTGAAGAGTATAAGGAGGAGGAGGAGTAGCATAATGGAGTTGAGGAGTGTGAGCTTAAAGCTCCTAAAGGAGTCGAGCATCTCAAAGTGCAGATCCTAAGTTTTAATGGATCTAGTAGTGCTGATGACTACTTGGACTAAGAGGAGAAGATTGAGAAGATCTTCGACTTTGATGATTACAAAGACGTTGTTCGCATTCAAGTGGCCGCATTAGAATTTTCTATATATGCAGCAATGTGGTGGAAAAAGTTACTAAATGTTCACTAGAGAGCTCGATGCAAAGTCTAAACATGGAATGAGATGAAAAGAGTCCTAAGAAGTAGGTTTGTTCCCAAACACTACAAGCAAGATACTTTCTAACGTCTCTAAGACTTAAGACAAAATAGTAGATTAGTAGACAAGTATGTCCAAGAGTTCTAATTGTTGATGATCAAATGTGATGTTGATGAGCATGAGACACGGACTATAACACAATTCATTTTTGGGCTAAGGACTAAAATTGGTAACATTATGGAAATATAAACTCAAAACTTTATATCAAAACCATCCAAGTAGCATAGAGGGTCGAAAGACAAAAGTGAAACTAAGTTATAGAGTGTCGAGTAACTGACTTAGCTTGCCCAGCAGAACTGGTATGTCGAGCCAACTTACATATGACCAAGCTCAATATGGTTCCGAGGTAGACCACTAAGGCCAGATGCTGAGTAGACTTGATGATGACAAAAGAAGAGTAAGATTGAGGAGCCCGAAGTCAAGAAGGACCAAGGTTAGAGCTTAAGAAAGAAGACCCGAGAGATCAAATGTTTTAAGCACCTTGGTTTTTGACACATGACTAGTTAGTACCTAAACTAACGCGCCATGACTATTAAAGGAGATAAGCCCCAATTCGAAGTGGAGAGTGCTAGTGAAAGGGAAGATGAAGTAGGAATTAATCAACTGTTAGGACCCTAAAGGGGGCCTAGTAGGATTACTTAAAATTTTCATAACATGTGTGCACCCATAATATGAAAACCGCCTTATAAGTTAGAGATTACAAGACTCTAAATGATTAATTACTAAGGATGTTGAATTGTTAATTAATTAACATATTATAGGATATAAATAACTATAAATATCCAATATTCCACAATTCCTCAGAACCACAAAGAATCGGTATCCCCTACCAAATGATAAGATCAAATAGTATAAAGTTAAAATTCAAACTTATTGAAGTTACTAAATCTAAATATAAGAGTAGTAGTAACATTTAAAGTCTCAAATGAGCAATACAATCTTTCTCTAATTCTAACCTCTAAAACATATCAATACACACACTTAATGCTCGGCTCTTAACCCATGCCTAAATATCTAGCACCTGTAAAAGAAAAACTATTAAGAGGTAAACTACAAGAGCGTAGTGAGCTATCCTTCATACTATACTGGAAAATAAGTTATCAAAAAAATTGTTACAACCATATGAATACATGCACATGCAATATTGCAAACAATACATGTAGTTAACCAGTGCTGCATACAATATTGGATTTTAATGCCCTTCGAGATAAGGGTTGGAGATACATCGGCACCAATCACGATCGGGCTTTAGCACTTAGGTTTTTACCCATAACTTTGAATTCCATATTTCATAAAATACATTTTCATTTTTGAAAATCTAGTAGTACACAAAATCCTAGACCTAGTGATGAGGTGGCCCTTGCAGTTTACACTAACACCCTACAGCGAAGATCTCTAGACTCAACCCTTAACCATACGGTTGGCGTCCCCATTGCCTAATAAGCCCGTAGGTTTGGGTAAGGTCATATTGTACGAGTACACTGTATAGAAACACTTTAATATATATAAACAATCCCCGCAAGGCCTCTCTTTATCTCTGCGTGAAGTGACGGCTGAAATAAGAAATGCAATGCATGGATAATGCATGACCCTTTTAATTTAAGATAAGCCAAATATAATTAAGTCAAATTATGAGATGATCAATTAATATTCGTAAACCATCCAAATCACATAACAATCAATCATATAATCAAATCATCAATTATCGTATTTAACAATATTTCTCTCAGTAATCAATCAACATCAAGCACATGTATATCCCAAAACCCTATGCATTAAGTTATTCATATTCAATTTAAGTGCACTAACTACAAGTACAAACAAGTATAGTCATCGGAAGTACTCACTTGACTATGTCAACTCGCTCTAGTAGTAATAATCGATCAGAAGATCCTCGTCCTCGTCAGGATCACCTAATCATTACGAGATAATAAGGATAATAAGTAATTGAATTAACTAACGGTTCTAGATATCTATCTACCTAATTCTACTTAGATTACTATGAGTTTTTCTTCGATTAAACCTAATTGTTAATTGTATGTAACTTTTTCATTCTATTTTTTATATTTACGAATTTATAGTCGTTTTTCATTATTTTTGGATGTACGTTCACACAATGATGTCCATTTTGGACGTTAAAACCCGTGTTTTACGATATAGACTAAATTTATTAAAATGTTATATATTGAAGCTTAAATATTCTTATTGGCTAGTTTATGTTCTATTTTAGGAGTTAATGATTTCATTAGCCATTAATTCTTACACTTAGATGATTTTATAATTTATTATTTTAGAGGCTTATATCATCGCTTATGTCATCAATCGCTTATATCATTATTTGCTTATGTCATAACTTACATCATCATTTGCTTACATTATTCATTACATATGTATACTTATCCTTATGTATTCATACACTTTATACATATGTTATATATATACTTATACTTCGAATATATTAATATGTATACTTGTGTACTTATAAGTATACTAATACACATACGGTGACATACATATTTTTATACGTATTTTCGTATACCTAATGTTCCCTCTTAAGAAAGCTTCACAAATTTCATATTTTTGCACTTTAAATGTATATTTAGCAAGGTATATGTATGTATAGTTAGTATATACCTCTTTTTTGGTTATGTACATAATGGGTAGTTATGTATAAGAGTCCTCATACATGTATTTATCAAGTATACTCTTATATATACAAACTTAAGCATATGTACATGTGTTCTTCTTCCATTTACTAAGGATTCCTACAGTTCGAAGCATGAATATGAAGCTTCCACTTTCAACAACACATATGCACATATTATACCAAATTTCTACACTAACCTAACTTATACAACTAACTATTACATAAGATAGAAAACCATATGATAACATACCTTTTTCTCCTTGGTTTATGGTAGTAAGTAAAGTTGTGTAGTTGAAGTTATGAAGAGGTTGAAGATGGAAAGAATAAGGGGAGTTCATGGTTTTGTAGGAGGGGAAAAGGAGTTGTTCTTATCTTAATTTATGTTTTATAATTAAGAAAAGTGAAGTCTAGAAGAGGGAGAAGAGTAAACAGCAACAAAGGGGCAAAATTGGACAAAAAAATGTATAGAAAGTTAAAGAGAAAGGAAGAAGGCACTAGATGATAATGACATGTTTGTTGACTTAGTTAATCTTTGACTTAGTTAACTTTTTGAAATTAAGTGAAATTTGTATGCACATAATGGGGTAATTAAAGAAAATTTAGGAGAAAAATTAAGGAATTGAAGGGAAATGTGGAGTTTATTGAAATAATTAGTAAGAATGGTTAATGAAATTTTCCTCTAAGTACTTATATCCTATATACATTATTTAATATGGTACTTAGTGTAACTATCATGAAATATGTCATTTAGTATGTTAATATCTTAGTTTTCTAGTAAATTAAATTAATATTATACGTATTTATGAATAATTGAAAGTTATCTTGATTATTTGATAATGATTTAATATGATACTAAGGATATATTAGCAAGTAGGGTTTTAGAATAGATTATAGTAACCTAGTACTTTTATATCCTTAAAGTTATAATTTTAGGGTTTTATCACTTTTGGGCACAATCTATAGTATTTATATGCATTTAGGGTTTAAAAATTTTATACGCAATTGAATCTTCGGTTGTTATCTTAAGGTTTTCATTTTAACTAGCCTTATCAACTCTTAGAGTCCTCAAGCACACTTGGGTCTACTTTGAGTATTAAGTTGAAAATTTTAGGGGCTTACATCAATTGCTAGAAGAATTTCAAGATGACTTAGATGCCATGAACCTACCTGAAATGGGAACCAAATACTGCATGGTTATACGTAGATCTTTAAGTACCTTTGTGTTTGATGAAAATGAGCAAAAGGAGAAACTCTTCCATACAAACTACTGAGTGAATGGCAAGTTGTGTGCTTTGATCATTGATGGAGGAAGTTGTACCAACCTAATAGCTCATAGCATAGTAAAGGCCTTGAAATTGCCAACCTACACTCATCCTAAGCCATATAAGATTCATTTGCTAAATGAGAAGAGAGGTCTATCTGTCGCCCAGCAAGTTAAGGTACCAATTACAATTGGTGACACATACCAGGATGAGGTGCTATGCGACGTGCTACCCATATGTCCTTCACACATCTTACTTGGCTAACCTTGGTTGTTTGATCTAAGAGTGTTGTATGATGGGTATCGAAACACCTATATGTTTCAAAAGGATGGGAAAAAGGTTATACTAACCCCAATAAGTCCCAAGGAGGTGCAAGAGTCGTAAGAGAAGATTACCCAATCATTGTAGCAGAAGTCCCTAATGATTTCTTGATCCCAATTTTCTAGAGATGCCAAGTTGGAAGAGTGTTTACTCTTGTTAGTCAGAAAACTCCTAGAGTTAAGAGAAGTCGAAACCCTACCTACTAAGGTGTAGGCTTTATTTCAAGAGTTTACTAACTTGTTTCCTGCCAAGATGTTGAGAGGTTTACCACCGTCAGAGATATAGAGCATTGTATTGACCTTCAGCCTAGAGCTACCTACCTAATTGACCTACCTATAAGCTCAACCCTAAGCAAGCTGCTAATATAAGAAACGAGTTGATGAGTCGATTGATCCTAGATATGTTTGAGAAAGCGTGAGCCCCTGTGCCATACCGATTGTCTTGGTGCCAAAGAAGGACGGCTCATGGAGAATGTATATTGACAGCCTAGCAATCAACAAAATCACTATTAAGTACTAATATTTGATCCCTTGACTAGATGATATGCTCGATGGGTTACATTGTGCATAGATATTTTTAAAGATTGATCTAAAGAGTAGCTACCATTAAATCAAAATGAGACTTAGGAATGAATGGAAAACTGCCTTCAAAACAAAGGATGGTCTATCCGAATGGATGGTGATGCCATTTGGTATGACAAATGCACCAAGTACCTTTATGCGAGTCATGAACCATGTTTTAAGGACATTGATCGGTAAGTATGTTGTTGTATACTTTGATGATATACTAGTATATAGTGTCAATCTCATCTCCCATGTCATGCACTTGAAATTTGTGTTTGATATCCTCTGTATTGAGCACTTATTTGACAATTTAAAGAAATGTGTGTTCTATTAGAGCGAGCCAGTATTCCTCGAATATGTTGTTTTTAAAGGAGGTATCAAAGTTGATGACGAGAAAGTCTGAGCTATTCTCAAATGGTCGAAGCTGACTATTGCTACCGAAGTAAGGAGTTTTTATGGTTTAGCTTAGTTTTATCGAAGATTCATTCAAAACTTTTGTTCCATAACTACCCCACTAATCAAGCTAACCGGAAAAAAAATCTAAATTCAAATGGTCCGAGAAAGCTTAGAGAAGCTTTGATGAGATCAAGTCCAGGTTGAATTCTACCCCGGTACTCGTCCTACCCAACTTTGAGAAAGTTTTTGAACTAGAATCTGACACATTGGGAGTTTGCATTAGAGCTATTCTTATACAAGAGCACCGACCAATTGTCTATTTTAGTGAAAAGATTAAAAGAGTCACACTAAATTACTCGGCATATGACAAGGAGTTTTATGCCCTTGTCCAAACACTTCAGAACTAGCAATACTACTTACTGCTAAGAGAGTTCATCATCTACACAAACCATGAATCTCTCAAGCATCTCAAAGGACAGCCAAAAATTTCTTGACGTCATGCTAAGTGGGTTGAGTTCCTAAAAATTTATTGCTATGTCATCCAATACAAGAAGGGAAGTACCAATATTGTAGCCGATGCACTCTCTCGTTGATATGTTCTTATTACTACTTTACAGGCTAAGATACTTGGATTTGATACCCTACCAAATTTGTACGAGCATGATCTATATTTTGAACCCTTAGTGATCAAATGCCACTTAGAAGGAATAGTAGATGGGTTCTATTTGAGCTAAGGGTTTCTGATGAAGGGTAAGCAAGTTTGTGTGTCGAATGGTTCTACTAGGGAATTACTTTTCCAAGAAACCCATGCTAGGGGCTTAACTAGCCACTTTAGTGAGAAGAAAATGGCTAAGTTGCTAAAAGAACATTTCTATTGGCTTAAGATGACAAAGGATGTGCACCAAGTTCTTGAATGATGCAAAGTGCACAAACATGGCAAGGGAAGAAAGGAGCCATATGAAGAGTACACACCTCTACGTATGCTAGAATGACCATGGATTGATCTAAGTATGGATCTCATGCTCGGCTTACCCAGAACACCATAGAGACATGATTTTATTATGGCGGTGGTCGATTAATTCAGTAAGATAAGCCACTTCATCCCTTGCCACAAAACCAATGATGCTCTCTTTGTTGCTAACCTCTTTTTGCAGGAGATCATGCAGCTACATAAAATACCAAGGAGTATTGTATCTAACCATGATTCGAAATTCACAAGCTTCTTCTAGAGAACTCTATAGAAGAAGCTTAGGACTAAGCTCATGTTTAGTAGTTCTTGCTACCTACAAACAGACGGCTAGATAGAAGTTGTGAACAGAATGGTTGGCAATCTCCTTCGAGCTACTGTTGGGAAGAATCTATATGATTAGATCTATGTTTACCCATCATTGAATTTGCTTACAATCGCTCTACCCATAGCTTAATAGGAAGGTCACCTTTTGAGGTCATCTATGGACTTAACCCAAACTTATCCCTAGACATAGTTATTAGCCCACTATTCCAAGGAGAGAGTCAATCAAGCCTACAGCATGCCGAGGAGTTTCAAAGATTGCATTAGAAGGTTATCGAGTAATTGACCAAATTTGTGGCCCGACAAAAATAATAGGGAAGCTGAGGAAGGAGGTAAGTCGTTTATAACTCAAGAGACCTTGTCTAGATCTAACTCAACAAGAACCGTTTTCTAAAGAAGAGGACAAATATGTTATCCCCTAGGTTGGATGGACCTTTTATGATCCTTTGGCATGTCAATGACAATGCTTATGAGCTTAAGTTATTGGAAGGATACAAAGAATCTCCTACTCTCAATGCTAGCGACCTAATGCCCTATGTTCCCGAAGAAGAAGAAGACTAAGATTTGAGAATAAATCTTCAATAACCTTGGGGAATTGATAGATTACCGACCTCCAGACCCCTTACTCACACCCGTCTCAAAGGCTTATAGTCTCTCACCAAAAGGATGATTTCTCGCCAGCTTACCAAAGACGAGCACCAATATGCAAAAGGACATTGGGCAAACTCTTTGAAGGCCCAATTCAAACGCACCTTACTCTATTCTAACCCTTGCCTAGTTAACAACTTACCAACTACCAAGGCCAATTTGTCAACTAACAAGGCTAACCTATCGAATGCCGAAACCGAGTCCCCTACATGCCAAGTCCCACTTACTCAGCCTATGAAACAGCAACAGCATATACATGTCAAGTCCTCTATTTGTCTCGATTACTCTGAGTACTCTTCATTAGTAGCATCCCTAACATCAGTATAGCTCAACCTTAATGTCCCAAGACTCCAGAAGATAGACCCAATTGTAGCATGCCACCTATCACTCCTTTTTCTAACGTTGTGCTATATTCCTTTATTCTATTTGTTCCTTTTACCCTTCTTGGTGATGTACCATGATAGTATTTTTATATTACACTTTATTGTAATTACATAGGTTTTATTATTGTCCTAAGGAAATACTATAAATAGTTCCTTTTCTTTGTAGCCAGAATCATCATATATACCTTACATCTATTGAATATTCTTATTCTTGCAAGATATCCCTCTCCGAGTACATTTTCTCTTACACTCTTATTTAATCTTGTCAAGTAACTCAAGATTAGTGGTGAGTAGACCTTAGTATTAGCTTATGCGTCATATTAAGTGAAATACTAAGTCATGCTGTGTCCATTGGTGTATCATCTCTTTCGAATAGCTTACAAAGCTACTGTGTTTAATAATGCATCAACTTCCTTTTCTTTGATATCTTGAATGACACGTTTGGTTACTATTTTCATCAGTAAGCTCTAGTGATTACTAAACTCCTAAGTATATCATGTTATCCATAAAGTCAAATACAAGTACTATACGTAGCATCAATCAAACATGTCTCATCCATGGCACTAATTACATATTAAGAATTTACATGGAATCAAATAAATCACATAAAAGTTTAAGCTCATTCTCATCATACATGCATCATAGCATATTAAGCATCACCAACAAGCTCATAAGCTTCAAATAAGGCCATCTAATGCCATAAGCAATTCACACATTTGATCACTTCACACACAAGTGCTGACTACAATTAATTAAGTTCATAAGCTTTTATCTCAATATAATCTAGTCATTAAGACCATTCAAATAATTATTTAAAACAATCACCACTCCATCAATACGATATCAAAACCTAAAAAAATAATTACTTTCAACCACCATGATTTCTCACAACCACAAAAACTTTAGACAAATATAAAATAATAACCACTTTGTGCAAATACACTAAACACACCTCACTCTATTATAAGAACTTAACTCAATTGTATTCGCAAAAAATTTCAATCAATGCTATAAACACATCATTTCTCATCAATAACCTTTTCAAACTCAACTCATCATAAACTCATAATCTAGACAAATCACATTTTGCATTCATTTAACAAGTTCACCAAGTTGTTTATACAAACTTAAGCATTGATCACAATGTAACACCAACCTCAAACTCAAGAATTTTTATTTACAACACCACAATTACAATCATTATCTCAAGCATTCAATAAAAAAAAAAACTAAATAATTAATCAAAGCACAATCACATAAAAAAATTTACTTTAGCGCAACAAACAAACAGTTCATTACTCAAATAATGTCACATCAACAATAAATCTTATCTATTACCCATCATAGCATAAACAGCATTAAGCAGAGACAATAAAAATTATAGTTTTCTTACACTTTTAAATGATTTAAAGAGGTTGTTTGGATGAGATACATATCCCTTTCAACATCAAAGAGCATTAGCTTTCCGTTTAGCTTTCCGTTTAAATAGCCTAGTTTAACTATTAAAATGATATTTTAAAATTTTCTACAAAGCAACAAAATTGAAGCCTAAAATGCAAAAACATGTGCTAAAATATCTTAAAAGAAAAGCATCACTTTAAACAAGTTTAAAGGTGCAATTGAATCATTTAAACACAAGATTAAGATGTAACAAATAAAATCAGAAAAATATGTGTACGATAGATAAGATCAACTCAAAAGTTTTAGAAGAACATAGATAATAACTTTCACATCTTTTAAACCAAATGAACCAATTCAACTAAGTTTCAAATAAGAAATAGAGTAAATCTTGGTTAATTTTAAGTTACAACAACAAAAGAATAAGAATTTACACTTTTGATTTGTAATAAACATACTAACCATCTCTAGCTAAGTATGAGGATAACCAAGATACTTTAAACATATTTACAACCAATTCAAGCACAATTCAATCAATGAATAACATCAAATAAACATAATCTCGAGTTATAATATGTTGAGAACCTTAATAAATACTTGCTTGGTTCTTGAACAAGTAGAGAATAGCATACTGGAAAATTATAATGTATATATATAAATCTAGATCAAATTGCATGTAAATATAAGATAAACAGCATGTAAATTATAATATATCCATAAAGTTAAAGTAAGATTTATGTACTTAGAATTAGAGAGAGATCCATCTTATGACAGCATTTTTTCTATATAGAATTGTAAAAAAACATAAAAGAAAGTTGCTTTCTTCTTTAAAGGAAATTAGGTTAAGTTAAAATTATTTAATGGAAAAACAGTTTTTACATCCTTATAAGATAAAATTAGGGACCTCTCATTAGGCAATAAAGTGAGTAATCCTACCTATCACAAGCTATTTATATTGAAAACCCACTTATAATGTTTATATTGGTCAAGTGCTATAATTAAATAATAATTCTATAATTGATTTATTAATAAATTCAAAAGGATATGTTATAAGTAATCGATTAATGCTAATCTACATAATCAAATGATCTAACATTCTCTCACTTAGATAGCATTAGTTAATTACTAGAAATATATGAATTATTAGGTCAAGAATATCAATTATGATGAAAATACATATCGATCGACAATTTAAGTAATATAAGGCTTAAAATTGCAAATATAATATACAATAGGAACATATATATCATACATATTAATATGCTCATATTTCACACAAAAGAATAATAAACAGGAGAAACACAATTAAATAATACAAATGTATCATCTCAAATGATGGTCCAAACATTTCAATAATACTATAAGAAACATAATAACAAAAGTGACGTTATCTCATACATATTTTATAATAATCAACAAATATACAATTTCAAACTACTACTGGCTCAAGATATCAAAAGACATAACCAAACCGTACTGAGTTATATAGTTCCAAAAAACTCCAATAGTTATGCCTTTAGTTAGTAGATGTACAAACATATTATTAATAACAAAATGCTCAATTCGAGTCCAAAACTCTATAAATTTTTTCTCTAACAAACAAATATTTTATATCAAAATACTTTGAGTAAAAAGAGTTTTTATTATTTTCAGAGAAATGTACAACAGTAGTATTGTCACAATATATCACAAGTGGCCTAAATATACTTTTAATGATGTGAAAGCTAGAAAACCATATGGCTTAAGAAGTAGCCTCATAGTAAGCAACATACTCTAATTTCATGATAGAAATAGCCATAAGTGTCTATTTGACACTTTTCCACTAAATAATTCATCTTACCATCATGAAACTAGAGTATGTTGCTTCTATCATGATGGTATCTAGATTAGCATATCATACAATTTCACCGATTGTTCGTGTAACAATGTAAAAGCATTACATAATTCAATCATCTTACATTCTATGTAAGACACTAGTATGGCATGTAATTAATATGTGGTTTAACTCAATTCACTTAAGATTAGTCATAGGACATTCATTGAACCAAACCATGACTAGAATCAAATCAAACCAAGCCATGACTAGAATCAAATCACCAAACCAAACCAAAAAATGCAATTCTTTTGTACTTCGATTTGCTTTGTGGTTTGACAAGAGGGTCTAAATGGTTTGTGATTTAGTTCGAGAGGTCAAATCAGACAAAACTGAATCACTTGATTTCAAACCAAATCACTTCTTATTAGAAAAGAAAAATATAAGCAAAATTTTGTAATTTTAAACCCGATCGACATTTTATTTTGGCCCTATTTACTTTTTCCTATTTTTGTTTTTCTATCTCCCATATTATGTATAGCTTCACAGTTTACTCCTTTTTCATTAGAATCATCCCTCATCTCTCAATCAGACTTGTGTGCCTTCACACAATATTCTTCAATTTGAATATCAAAATATATTGGAAACTCTAATAACTGTAAATATTGTTGAATAAAACAAGGTATTTTTAAGAGCAGCTCAAATCAAATCAAACAAATTGAACTTATTTAAAGCAATTTGGTCTAAAATGCTAGATTACCAAAAGCAGTTTAGTTCATAAGTGGTTTGGTTTGACTCCTAAACCAAGCCAAACCAAATCAAATCATGAAGACTTCTAATAAGTAATTATTACATTATTTGAGCTATAATTCACAAGTCCTTTGGGTGGACCCCCTTAAACTAATGGCCTAACAAGAGGTTGTCTACAAATAATTTACACGTCCTATAAATTCAACCTCTAGCCAAAGCACTCACTTTGATGTAGAATGATTTTACGTTTTCAATATCACGACTTACAAGAAATGAACACCCACTCTTCCATATGGATCTAACATAAAAATTTATTAAGCCATAAGCCGCAAGTACATGGGAGAGGATGGATTAGGGGATTTACTTCTTGTAGCTTCTCCATAAAACTTGAGCATTCTAATCCTCAATGCAACATCACACAATCTATATCCAACCAAAATATAAAGGGAGATCATAATCAATCTTACCTTTTTCCTTTTTAGGTAAAAAGAAAATAGATTCTTACTCTTAATACACAATTCTCATCCAACTCAAGGCCCAATTCTAATAAGGGGCTCCTAAAAGGCCCATTGGCCCCCAATGAAACGACTCCCCTCTCTCCCTCTCCTTTTATGTGCTATAGCCTACTCAAGCACCTCGGCTCTCTATAAGCCCCATGATAAGCAACCGGCCAAGTATATGCCCTTTAAACTCAAGCGACACCACTACCAACCTAAGGGCAAAAGCCCTATTTGATGCACGAAGACCCTGCCTACAGGCTGGCCAAGTTCGGAAATGTGAAAGAGCCTCCTCTTGTTGGTCTAAGCATTACAACTAGTGACACCCCGAGCCTTGTAAGCCCACTAGATGCTTAGCTCACTACCTAATATACATTAGGATTGGCTCACCTACCTCCCCCCCTTCTCTATGTCCTATAACAATGGTGTCCTGCTCTAGTTCATTAATCGTAGCCTGACATTCATAGTACGACCAATACAGCCAACATACCCTAAGGATGTCATAAATCTAAATCACGAACATAGTTACTAGCATAATCGTAGCTAACCAACTCATAAAGCTGCCCTATCAGTCCCGTAACGCATGTCCCCTGCTAGCTACTAGTACGGACAAACCCCAGACTAACATGTGTCTAAGTAGTTGTACTCCCTAGTACAAGGGAATCAATAGGTAAAGGGATTTTTTCTACTTCCAGACCTTAACAAAAAAGACTTTAGAAGCCCATTCTACTCTCTATGTTCCCATTAGACCCGAGCACGATCCCTTAGGAATTTAGTGCTCAACCGTTCCCCCTCTTTCCAACATTCTTGTTATTTTCCTTGCTGACTTAAGCATCAAAGGGTCCCTATGGCTATACCTACGGGGAGCTTTTTGTAGGTATCAAGAGCGAAGAGTATCACAACTTGGAGGGAGTCAAGTTGTGGCAATACCACAATATAATACAGCAAGATCCAAGATCAAGTACCATCCTTGATTAGGAACCTTCGACACACTACACAAGGCATCTTACAACCCCAACTTCCTTGTGGAAACTAGTATTAAGTAATGTTGAAGTATGTAATATAAGATCATGTCATAATATCTAAATCCATCATAATCATAAATAAGGATGGGGTATAAGGTTTCTCCTAGCATAAGTCATATAGAACCAAAATAAAATAGTAATAGTAGTCTAAGCTACTTAACATACTAAAAATGCGTAAATAACTTAGAGAGTCCAAATGATATTTAAGTGATCTTTCATGCTCTCTTCTTCTCTTCGTTGACTAATCCCAAGCTGATAAAACTAACCTCGAGCATCCCGTAACCCAGCACCAACCAAAGATCCTTCTACAATAGCAAACTATAAAGGGGTAAGCTACAACTATTTAGTAAGTAACCTTCCTACCTTACCTCGAAACAATAACAAGCAAGTTATTGATCAAACATATGAATGCATGAACAAGAATATATAATGTAAACAGTATATACATTTGTCTAGTAACTGAATACAGCACAATTTTATGTCTACCGTTGCCTGTATTAGGAAATATTTAGGTACGTTAGGACTTAGGTATCCATGCCCAATATGAATTCTCTTAGAAATATAAGCACCCTCAGCAGTAAACACGACTCGACCTTAAGCAAAAGGCAGTACTTCTTAGAGCTAAGAGATCCTAAAGGTCAAGGAAAGAAAATGTCGTATAAATACATCATATGATAATCAATCACAACATATAATATCAATATGGATCCATTTATGCATGATCTCCTACTTTACTATATAGTGTTGATGCCCTTTAACTTATGCTACAAGATTCAATCAATGTCTAATTTAATTAAAGGCCGAATATTTATTAGTTTGAATTCATGGGGTGATCAAGCAAATATATTCTAGACACTCCAATATCCTAAATTCTAATGCAACAAACAAGGGTGTTCAAAATATCTTAAGATATTTTATAAGAAACAATCAACCAGAGCAAGTACATACAAGTTCCCATATACCCCAATATGCAACAAGTTCAATTATTAGATAATATTAGATGATGTACTAACTACAAGCACATAATAAAGTAAAATAGAGGGTATTATACTCACTCTACCATGATATCTAGCAGTCTCAATAGTCCACAACTGTATCTAAATCTAAATCCTTATCACCTGAAGAATACATTTAAACTCTATGAGTATTCTATTTGTACTAACTACCTAAGCCTTTGGTGATACTCTTATGGGCCTAAATGAGCTCTTTTTCTAAGTTTAACGCTCTAACTCGTTAAGAGGCCCATGGTGGAGGCTTTGGATAGGCCTTTGGGTTTAGTAGACCTCTTAAATAACTTATTTTAGGCCTCTTAACATAAGGTTCAAATTTGGTTACTTTCCTAAATAGGCTTTAAACTTGGTTCTTTTGGGCTTTTTGGGCCTAATTTGCATTTTGAGGCCTTTGGCCTAAACCCACTTGTCTTTTTAGGCTTAAGCCTAACCTTAGCCCTAAGTTTAGCTCACCTTTCCTAAGTTTGCAAATCCAATCACTACAATTAAGTTGGTCGTTAATACCATTTTTAAGTCTTTAATCACTAATTAAACTAGTTTAGGGCCTTAACTTATCATTAGCCTACTTAACTTGGTTAATTAAGTTATAAATCATACTTAACACTTAATAAAAATGTTATTAAGCTAATAAACTAAAATTTATAGACTTGGGATTCTCACAAAAGTGGCATCCAAGGTTATGATTTGGGGTTCTTACACACTTCTTCATACAACACTTGTTTTAAGATGTTCTTCCTTAATTAAAACTATGTTTTTACTTACTTATGACCATGATCTTAACATAATATTGTGTATGTTGACGGGTGATTCTCGTTCCAGTATACGAACACTTATAACACAAGAAAACAGCTATAGGGAAGCGCTAGAGGGTACTTCGGTATGGCCACTGTAATGCCTAAGTTAATTCCCTAGTCATGTAAAAAGAAATATCAAGTAGTTATGGTGTTGAGAGAATGGAAGAAGGTCCCCTTACCTGGAGGTTATGCTTGATATTTATAGTGAACTAGTGGAGATTGTTCCCAGACAGGATCATTGGGCTAGGCTTAAGTATCGGGCCGACTAATATAAGCCTGTATAATAATTATTGAAAAATTCTTATCAACACTTACCCTTTACTCTCTTTGGTGACAAAATCAGAAAAGAGAGTATCTAGGGAGGTTAATTTTGTGGGATTTTTGGAGAGGCTTGTAATCTCGACCTAAAGAGGCTTAAGCGCTTAGAGAAGCAAAAGCTTGAAAAGGCGAAAAATAAGAGTGACCGAAATACCCATAAATATTGATATGCCTAGAAGGGTAAGGACTCGAAGAGGCAGGGGTGCTTGAAGCAAAGAAGCAAAGGCCTAAAGAGGCGACAACGCCTAAAGAAGTGAGTATGCTCGAAGAGGCAAAAGCGCTTAAAGAGGCGAAAGCACTCGAAGAGGCTAGTACGCCTGAGAATGCGATGGCCTAACAAGGCTCCAACGCCTGAAGAAGCGATGGCCTAAACAGGCTAGAGCACCTATAGAGGCGGGGGTCTGAAAAGGCCAAAGCACTTAAAGAGGCTAGAGTGCCTAAAGAGGCTAGAGTGCCTAAAGAGGCATGGGCACCTGAAAAGGCGAGGGCACCTGAAGAGGCTAAAGCGCTTGAAGAAGCAATGGCCTGAAAAGGCGAAGGTAAAACAGGTAAGTCATCCAAGTCGAATGCAACCCGTGTTATACAGAGTAAGCAGGTAGTCTTAGTCAGATAGCACCTGTACTAAGTAGAGTGGTAAAGCAAGTGAGTGCTCCTTCTAACACCTCTTGCCCCCCACTTTCTTTGTTGAGTATTCAACAATGAGAGTTGGTGTCCGAGTAGGGCTTGTAAGGCTTGTACTGTAATTGTACCAAGTCTCTTTTAAGTATCATTATGCTTAGAGCATTATGTATGAGCGGGTAGCTCATATTTATGAAACTATAAAGGAACGTAATAGAGAGGATTTATTACAATGCAAATAAGAAAGAGGAAGGGAACTTAGCTCGGATACGTGGGTTGTACTTGAATTCCCCATTGTTAGATGGGTGTCAAAATGTAGCTTAGTCACTTGGGTAGTTCCTTTCGTGTGAGTCGACAGCTCGTGCCAACTTAGTTTGATATTATTCACTTTGAGTTGTACTGTATTACAACCATATAGGCACAGTCTGCTTAGTCAATGCTTAGAGTTATTGGCCTTATTTGCGGCTAATCGAGAAAGCAAGCTCTAGTCGAAAGGAGCTCGAGTATCTTTGATCGACATAGCTTCCCTTCATTTGAAGGACTTGGCCATCCTTTTGAATCACTCAGCCATGCCATGTAGTGGTGCAATTGAGTTCCTTAGCCTGAAACTTCTCCACAATAGCTCATAGCCATTCGTCCATTGTTGTAATGTCTCTTGGCCACTCAGCCATTGTTGAAAGCCAACAAAAATGCTCGGCAAGATATTCGAGTGCTCAACAGTACGGTAACTCAGCAAGTGGAGATGGTGGGTTGGCCGTCCGGTCATGAGACACAGCCGAAAGGAATAAATTCACTTAATTTGTTACCATGCACTATAGTGGCTACTCGGGAGTAGCTTATGGCAACTCCGCAATGTAAACACACTCGGTATGGTTGGCACTGGAGATGACGACTTGGGCATACTCGACGTTTCGACACCCAGCATGGTCGACACTGGAGAATCAGACTTAGACATGTGGTCATGGAGAGGGTGAGGAACATGGATATAAACCACACGTCCTATGTTCGATCCACACAGCAGGAGAGTGCATCTTGGTGTTCAGTTGATATTACTCAGACCCACGGTGGAACGGTGGACAGCTCAGCATTTTGAACTTCTCTAAATTGGGATTCATTATTTTCGATCCTTGCCATTGAAGCTCCGAGTTCATTCAATCGACTGATTGTTCGAGTAGTAAAACGGATCGAGATGAGACGTCCTTGAAGGACAGTTACTCGACTGCACTTTCCGACCATTGTCGTAATATCTCTCGACATATCGAAAGCTCGGCCTTCATTTTGCTGAGATTATAATACTTTGGCACTTACTCGGACTTCTTGTCGCCCATGTAGTAGTTTTGAAATTTCCTTGGAGTAACTCGAGATGAGAAGCTCGGAAATTTAGGTGGTCTACTATTCGACTTCTCAGCTACCTTGCAAACCACTCGGCAACAAAGATTCTTGGCCACAATGCTACTCTACGATGGTTTATGGCCACTCGGCAGATTCTTAAAGTAAAAGGTGAATCTGTCACTCGGCAATCATCTATGGAGTCTCTTCCCAGCACTACTGCTCAGGATTTAAGGATCAGCAAAGAGACTCAGAGGAATGAGTTTAACTCTCAGTGCTCGGTGAGTGATGGATGTAGGTTAGATTTATGGAGTATTGTGCTACGCCAAGAAGTTGTGCTTATTCATTTCAGTTGAGAACATGATGCATAGCCACAAAATATAGTTTGGCATTTATGCTTTATAGTTGTTCAACCCGTAGTCACCAACCTTCAAGGGACTGTTCGGAGTAACTCACCTCGGCGTAGCTCATTGTTGGCCGATAAATATAGCTCGGCATCAAAATTTGGCATGGATTCCCTTTGACTCTTGCAAGGAAGAATGCCAGAAGGACATGTCATGCATGGGTCAAATCTAGAGTGGACGATATCTTCACCAACAGTTATAAACTGGCCATCAGTAGTAGTTAAACTTTTGCAACAAGAAAACCGCCGTCTACATGAAGAAAACTACCGTGTGCAAGAAGAAAACTGCTACGCGCGAGAAGAAAACTGTCGCATGCTAGAAGAAAACCATCGCGTGCATGAATGAAACCATCCTTCATTGAAAGAAAACTGCTACGCGTATGAAGAAAACTATCGGGCACAAGAAGAAAACCATCGTGTGTAAGAAGAAAAGTATTACGCTTCGTTTGCTTACTTTTGGCTCTCACGCATCTTCTAAGGCGGAATGCTGCATAATTGTTCCTCTTACGAAATATATTTATAATTTAAAGCCCAGCAGAAAGAACTCGAAGTCTTGTCCTTTTTGTCAGAAACAAACAACATTTGAAGCTTAAAAAGGAAAAAAAAGTGCCCCAAGCGAATTAAAATGAAGATCTCCATCACCACTAGAATACTGCATGAATATGCAAATTTAACGAAAAAAGGAAAAAGAAATTTGGATGTGAACAAATTCATCCAAGGGAAAAATGTCTCACTAGGAGAATTTTTTTTAAGAACATCGGGAATCATGGCAATAATTACAGATTCCTACAAATAGGCATCAATTGTTGACAAGTGATTCTCATTTCGATATGTAAACACCTACAACACAAGAAAACGACTACAGGAGACACCAAAGAGTGCTCTAGTATGACCACTTCAATACCTAAGTTAGTTCTCTAGTCATGTGGAGAGAGATATCAACTAATTATGGTGTTAAGAGAATGGAAGAGGGTCCCCTTATTTGAAAGTTATGCCTAATATTTATAGTGAGTCAGTAGAGATTGTTTCCGGACTGGATCATCGGGCTAAGCTTAAGTATCGGGCCAACTAATATAAGCCCGTATAATAATTGTCGAAAAACACTTATCAACAGTATAGACAAGTGTAGTGGTGTTAAGAGAGGAGCGGCATGCTAGGGAAAGTGAGTGTTTAGTGCATTGCTTAGTGATTTATCCCTAAAACTAGCAAAACACTACACTTCTCTACATATCAATGTCAAAACCCTAACTAAAGAGTATTTTTCCTTCATTAATCATGATTGTTCTTTATGAAAACATCCTAAAACATATCATGCATGGCTATAAAGTAAGTAATATAACTTAAAATGTAACTTTCTAACATTATCCTAAAAAAAAAAAAAAAAAGGAAAAACTAAGCCTACACACTTATCGGAGCTAGGAGTATGGAAGGCCTCCTTATGTGTGTGTATGCTGTAAGCCTTGTGCGTGTATGAGGGTGTATGTGTGTATTGGACTATAAGAGGGGTATGTGTACATAGCATGAGGCTTGGTGGTGGGTGGTTTGGTAAGGTGGTGGTGGCGATGTAGTAGCTAGTGGTGGTGGGTATATGGATGGTTGGTGGAGGAAGTTTGGAAGTGTTTTTGGAGTGTAATATTTTAAAGAGTGTTTGAGATTGTTTTAGGGTTTGAAAAATGAAGAAAAATGAGTGAGTGAGGGAGTGAATGGTCAGCATAAAAGGGGAGAGAGAGAGTGGAGGACAATATGTGTGTGTTTTAGGAAAGGAAGGACTTATCTCAAATGGGGACCATGTACTCTCTTACTTTATTACCAATTAAGGAAAGATCTTATCTCCTTAGAGGTACAAGATATCTTAGGGTCATTAAGATATTGTCTTGTGGTCCTTAATTATGTTTAACTTATAGTTAATTAAGATGTAAAGAAAGTTAGCTAGGGATTAAGGTTTATTTAGGGTAATTGATGGTAGTTAAGCATAATTAGACTAGTTAAGTGTAATTAGGGTATGTTTAGGGTTTTGTTGAATTTTAATATTACACTTTAGTTAATCTAAGTATCCTACACGTGTACCTAAGCTTTCTTTAAGGTTTGATGTTTGTTTATAGTTGTTTGATTCATGTATGAGCTTAGAATTTAGGGTTTTAGTTAATTAGCAATATCGATCACTTTTAATGATGGATTTAACCTTACTATTAAGGTTTATTTGTCATGTTAAGGTATTTGGTCAATTAATTAGGATTTAGCGATCTTTTTAGGATTTTATTAATATTCTAGGGTTTCTCGAGTATTAGGGTTTCTAGGGTTTTACACGTATAGCAAGGGTTTTAGGGTCTCACTTCCTCTAAGACTTTGTTTTAATGTTTAAGGTTCAATTCTTTCACTTAAGGTTTTATTATTATGTCTAGGCAGCTCTAGGGACTATCTAAATACCTATCATCCAACCTTGCTTTCAGTTACTGAAAACTCGCAGGGTCTACAAGGAGCTAGACAAGCTCATCCCCTATTAGACACACATACCATACCATTTGGAGTTCATTCAACCATAGTCAACATTTTGGCGTCATCCTTTTAGGCCAGTTCATATGAGATGGCTAAAAGCGTAAACAACAATCTACATGTTCACAATTAGGTGACACCAATATGTCACAGCGAAACGGCAACAATACATAGCCCCTACTACATCATTCAACAATGCCTCTTGTAATAAGAACCCAAGCCTATGAGATCTAATAGCTAAGACTCCTTGTCTAACAAATGCTTAAAGAAATCAAAAAGACCTAAGAGTCCCATGCCACCCTGTACAAAGACATTGCAATACTAAGCAATACATCCCAGAAGTGACCCAATGAGGAGGTACTATCAACTCCTCCTCTAAGCTAACTAAAAACAATGAGCAATAAGCCATACGCCTGGTGCATTTATGCAATCAAACTCAGTACAGCCAGTAGGCCCCTAAGGACCTTCGTGATTAGTTGAATTGTAATCACGGCAAAATGTACATGTAGGCGAACGCACTATTACAAGTAGACCAATCAATGACTTGTCCCTAAGGCAATTCCTAAAGACCTTTGAATAAATGAACATCCAAGAGCTGCACAAATACATTCATCATGATTCTAATATGCACAATTAGAAGAAAATAAAGTCCTTTGCTCATGCATCACACTCAACAATAGTGGAGAGCCCTTTCGTCCTAATGATCTTGGAAGAAACACTACCTATAGGCACAAGACTCCCACATCTTAACACTTCTAAGAGAACCACCAACCTTGATAGGAATCAAACTATCGAACCCTTAACCTGAGCCTCAGCCCAATGGCTGGAAAGAATAGTCAAGCGAGTTTTATCTATACGCCCTACCATTAAGGACTCCGAGCTGCTACGGTTACCAACCTAATGCCCTAGCTAAGCCGAACTCTCTTGTACCTACCGATAGTCTCTGGCTACCGACCAAAGATACACTCAGATAATAGCTAAGCCTATCCAACCATTTGCTTGACCGACCTAAATCTAAGTTATTATACTAAATATGTCTAAGCTAAATTCACCTTTGAAGAGTCATCTACTTAGCTCGACACATCCAATCAACCAACTCAGCTCAACATCAACACTTAATAACACCTAGGCTAACCAAATAGTTATCCATCTTTTGCCTAGCATACAACCACTAGTCATCCGCCACGTACCTGAGGACCCCCTATGACTAAATCTTCCATACAGGATGCCCATTTTGTTGTATTTCCAATTATATGGTTTAAATATTCCTTGTATCAGACTTATTTTAAACATTACCCTTTTAGTCTTTTCCATTTTAGGTAGGATGCCTTAACTTTTCGAGTATAAATACCCTTATATTATGTAGCCACATCATCATCATCTTACATTCTCTAATATTGAATATACTCCATGTTGTGAATATTGCTCATAACTTGTTTGCTTACTTCACTCTTATCCTAACTCTTAAGTAAGGCTATGTAATGAGTACCTTCATTAGACTAGCTCATGCATCACATCGAGTTGAGCCGTGAGTCCTCAATAGTTCCATGGGTAAGTCACATCCTATGGAGCTTATTGTAGTTTGCTTGTTTGTTCTATTTATTGTTCGTACACTTTTCATCTTCATTTTGAAGCTTTCAACAAGCTTAGACCTACCTTTACGATTAGCCTTGTCAATCATTGAACCAATTCGCATCATCTTAGTATCAGAGTAGAGGTTTAGTTGAGTAAGCATGTTTGAGCCTTCTTATGAGTATTATTTGTTATGATGGTGTATTGTGGTTGCAGAGAAGTTAGCTGTGAGTATTTGAGTAGATAGAAGGAGTAATAGCTCGCTATGATTATATACTATGTTTTGTCATTTTTCAAACTTACAAAAACAGAGCAAGTTTCATTTGGATTTGACGTTCTTTTCAGTAGTTGTCGTGCTTAGGTTAGTTGGACTTTTATGTAAGGGAGTATTGTGTGTAAGATTATTTAGCTTGGAAGAACAGTATCTATTGTTACTTAGATCTTGAATTTGTTACCAAGTTTTACCAAAGAGAATGACATACCTTATTGTGAATGCTGGTATTGGAGATGACAATAGTAATATTGTCCACCATAAATGACAACCCTAGAACACCCCTAGGAGTATAGATGACCAAATTGATGAGGTGGCTAACATCATCGTCGATTTGACCAAAGCTTTCCATTTATTGGCCTATCGACCTACCAAGGCCATGCAGAACATTCCATAAGTTGCCAAACTAGTGAAAGCACAGAACTTAGCTCGATAAGTTTAAGGTGGAGGAGTAGGAGAACGAGTACAAAGGAGGATTACTTAGGTGATTTGGATGAAGAGTACAATGAAGAAGAGGAGCGAGCTAGAGTATCCCAAACTGCTAACCATGTAAAGCTTTAGATCTTAATGGTTTTGGGGATGTAGACAACTATTTGGATTAGGAGGAAAAGGTTAAGTGTATTTTTTTACTATTATCAATATAAGGACTATGAGAAGCTGTAGGTTGCTACTATAGAATTCTCAGAGTATGCTACATTATGGTGGAAGAATTTCTAGACCATGAGGAGGTGAAAAGGATACGGAGAGGTCAACACTTCACCAAAGATGAAAAAGATTCTTTGAAATAGATTCATACCTATAGGATAATTTTGCTAGGCTTCAAGAGTTGTGATAAGGGAACCGAACTATTGATGATTATGTTTAGGAGTTCCAAATGCTTATGATCCAATGTGAAGTAGATGAACCATCAACTCAAATGGTATCCAAATTCCTTATTGGATTAAGAAGTGAAATTCGAGATATTGTAGAACTTCAATAATTCATTACATTGGACGAGGCTACAAGAATAGCCCAACGAATAGAAAGACAAAGGAGGAATAGGCTGAGTTGACCTGGTCAATCAAGCCGATCTGCTTAGGGAAGTTACCGAGCTCAAAAAAATGCCGACCTAACTAAAAGGGCAATGTTTGAGTCAAACAGAAGGCTAACCAACTGATGGTGAAGTGCCATTGAGAACCCATGAGAAGGAGTAAGGATCTGGGAGGAAAATGAGCAAGATCAAATGCTTTAAATGTGAAGGGTTTGGGCCTATGGCTGATGTTCAAACAAAAGGACTATGATTATTAAGGGAGATGTCCCAAAGCTTAACATAGATAGCATTCGTGAGGAGCTCGAGGAGGAGGTTGCTCCTAAGGAGATTACTGCCCAAGAGAGCGAGCTTATTGAAAAGGATGTGTTTACTGAAGATCTAGGCAAGCTAACTTTGCTTGTCCAATGTGTGATGAGTTTAGAACCCTCTACCAAGGAGTAGTAGAGAGAGAATTTGTTCCACATCACTTGTAAAGTGAATGAACAAGTTTGTGTGCTCATAATGGATAATGGGAGCTGCAACAATGTAGCATCTTTCAACCTGATTAAGAAACTCAAGTTGCCAACAATTTTGCATTCGAAGCCATATAAGTTGCATTGGTTAAATGAGAACAAGCACTACATATCACACAATAAGCGTTGCTACCGATCTCAAGTGGAAATTATTCTAATGAAATTCTTTGTGATGTATTGCCCATGTGCACATCTCATGTGTTGTTAGGCAGATCATGGCTTTTTGATCGAAGAGCTATGCATAATGGATTTAGGAACACGTATGTATTTGAGGAGGATGCTAGGAAAATTACCCTAAACCCCATGATGCCGAGCCAAGTGAATAGACTGCAAGCTAAGTTGGCCCGTGGAACCAAGAAGGCAATGGTCCTGAGTCGAGCAAAGCTGCAAGAGATTCTTAAAGCTAACATACCGACCTTCTTATTGGTTAAGCAACTATTAGAATTGAAGGAGCAAGTTGAGTTACCCTCAAAGGTTAAGGAACTACTGGAGAATATTCCGACCTATTTCTTAAACAGTTGCCTAAAGGACTATACACCCCCTCCCCTTTTAGAGGCATAGAGCATTGCATTAACTTGGTACCCAGTGCTGCCCTGCCAAACATACCACCTTATAGAATGAATCTCGAGTAACCTGTAGAGCTTCAAAAGTAAGTCAACAAACTATTAGAGAAAGGATATGTGAGAGAAAGTCTTAGCCTCTGTGTTGTACCTACGTTGCTAGTACTAAAGAAGGATGGTACTTGGCCTATGTGTATGGATAGCAAAGTTGTCAATAAGATTACGATCAAGTACCGATATCCCATCCCAAGGCTAGACAATATGCCAGACAAATTGAGTGGTGCAAGAGTGTTCAGTAAGATTGACCTGAAGTCAAGATACCACCAAATTCGAATGAGGCAAAAATGATGAATGGAAAACTACTTTTAAGACCTAACATAGCATGTACGAGTGAATGGTCATGCCTTTTAGATTATCAAACACCCTAAGCACATTCATGAGGCTAATGAATCATGTTTTGTGAGATCTGATTAGAAAATTTGTCATCGTCTACTTTGACGACTTCCTTGTCTATAGTGTCAACCTAGCAATGCATACTGACCATCTCAAAGTTATTTTCAATGTCCTCCAAGTAGAGAGATTATTCGGAATATGAAGAAATGTTGTTTCTACTAGGAATAAGTGATCTTCTTAGGTTATATGGTGAGTGAAAAGGAATTGAAAGTTGATGAAGAGAAGGTATGAGCCATTGTTGAGTAGCTGCCCCCAACCTCATGTACTGAGGTGAGGAGTTTCCATAGATTGGTATCATTCTACCTACACTTTATCTAAGGATTCAGTACTATAGTAGCGCCTTTAACTGAACTAACAAAGAAGAATATGGAGTTCAAGTGGGAAGAAAAAGAGAAGAGGAGTTTTATCGAGGTAAAGGCAAGGTTGACCTTTGCCCCAATCTCGGCTCTATTAGACTTTCATAGAGTGTTTATACTTAAATGTGATGCATCAGGAGTTGGTATGGAAGTTGTGCTGATGCAAACCTATCACTTAGCATAATGAGAAGCTCAGAGGAGTGCAATTAAACTATTTTGTGTATGACAAAGAACTTTTGGCCTTACTCTAAGCTCTTCACGTGTGGCAACATTATCTTCTACTAAAGGAATTTGTCATATACATAGATCATGAGTCTTTGAGATACTTGCAAAGCCAATCTAAGCTATCTAAACACCAAGCTCAATGGATTGAATTTCTTGAAGGATTTAATTTCGTCATCAAATACAGACAAGGCAAGAATAATGTAGTTGCTGATGCTCTATCGAGAAAACATGTTCTTCTTACTAAGCTATAGACCAAATTGTTAGGGTTTGCAAACATTGAAGAGCAATATCAGAATGATTCTTACTTTAGCCCTATATATAAGCATTGTAGAGAAGGAAGAGTAATGGATGAGTACCATGTAAAGGATGGTTATCTGTTCAAGGTAGCAAATTGTATATACGGACCTATTCAATTAAAGAGTTATTGGTGAGAGAAGCCCATAGTAAAGGACTCTCTAGGTACTTTAGAGAACGAAGAACATATGAGCTACTGAGTAATAGGTTCTTTTGGCCTAAAATGAGATGTAACGTGCATCGTATGATTGAGGGGTACGCTGTAAATCCCTAAAATTTTCAACCTAATACCCAAAGTAGACCCTAGTGTGCTTGAAGACTCTAAAAGTTGACAAGGCTAATTAAGATAAAAACCTTAAAATAACAACCGAAAATTCAATCACGTATAAAATTTTTAGACTCTAAATGTATATAAATACTAGAGATTGTACCCAAAAGTAATAAAACCCTAGAACTATAACTTTATGGATACAAAAGTACTAATTCATTATAGTTTACTCTAAAACCCAAATTGCTAATATATCCTTAGTATCATATTAAATCATTATCAAATAATCAAGATAACTTTCAATTATTCATAAATACTTATAATACTAATTTAATTTACTAGAAAACTATGATATTGCATTATAGATTACATCCATCTTCTAACCATATAACTAGGTTAGTTAATGTTTATACTATATGCAGTTAATATTAACGTACTAAATGGCATATTTCATGAGAATTACACTAAGTGCCATACTAAATAATGTACATAGGATATAAATACTTAGAAGGAGATCTCATTAACTATTCTTACTAATCATTTCAATAAACTCCATATTTCCTTTCGTTTCCTTAATTTTCCTTAATTACCTCATTATGTACACATAAATTACATTTAATTTTAAAGAGTTGACCAAGTCAACAAATGTCATCGTCATCTAGAGTTCTCTTCCACTTTCTAAGGATTTCTTCTCTTTTCTTTTGATTTTTTTTCCTTTCTTTTCCCCCTTTTTGCTATCCCTTCACCACCTCCCTCCTTCTAAACCTCACTTCTATCTTCTTCTAAACACATCTAAAAACACAACAAAATCCCCTTTCTCACTTCTTATCAAAACCATAACCCCCTCTTCGTCTTCCCCTTTTCTAAACTTCCATTTTTTTCTTTTACCTCTACCTTAATGCATATCTTATATCCTAATATTTAAGTAAACTCTTTACCCTTATCTAGAAGAAAAAAGAGGTATGTTTTCATATAATCTTTCATCTTAAATTGGTAATTAGTTATTTATGTTATGTTAGTTTTGGAATTATTATGTAATATGTACATATATATTGACACAAATAGGATTCTTATATATATGTATATAAGTGTAGGAACACTTAGTTATAAGAGTAGAATACATAGTATAGATGTACATATATATAGGTAAGAATAGGAAAACTACTTGTATATAAGTATAGAAAGCCATGTACATGAATACCTTTTTATGTACATAACCTAAAATAAGGAGTATATTAAGTATATACATATATGCCTTGCTAAATAAGCCCTTAAAGTGCAAAAATATGGATTTTATAAAGATTTCTTAAAGGAGTATACTAAGCATACGAAAAATACGTATAAAAATACGTATGTAGCCATATGCATATACGGGTATACGTATAAGTATACACATAACCTATGTATAGAATACAAAAGAGTATAAGTATAAAGTATACATAAGTGATGACATAAGCATGACATAAATGATGACATAAGCAATTAATGATATAAGCGATATAAGATAACATAATAAAATAATAATATATATGTATACATATACATATGGGCCGAAACTTCTTTAAACTCTTGATACATATCCTAAATTGAATTAATCTTAATTAAGCACATAAATTAGTAATAACAATGTAAAATCATCTAAGTATAAGAATTTAATGGTTAATGAAATCATTAAGTACTAAAATAAGATATAAAACTAGTCAATGAAAATATTTAAACTTCAATAGTTAAAATTTCAACAAATTTAGTCCATATCATAAAATACAGGTCTTAACGTCCAAAATGGACATCACCATGTAAACATACACCCGAAAACGATGAAAAATAACCATAAGTTCATAAATATCGAAAATAAAACGAAAAAGTTACATACGATTAGTAATGAGGTTCAACCAATTGAAAACTAATAGGAACCTATGTAGAAATAGGTGAACAAATACTTAGGATAAGTGGTTCATTCAATTACTTACTATCGTTTTTATCTTATAATAATTAGGTGATCCTGACAAGGGTTGGGATCTTCCCGAGGACTACTGCAATTAGTGCGAGACATCATAGCCAAGTGAGTACTCTCGATGACTTTATACTTCTTTGTGCTTGTAGTTAGTGCACTTAAATTGAATATTAATAACTTGATGCATAGGGTTTTGGGATATCCATGTGCTTGATATTGATTAATTACTGTGAAAAATATTGTTAAATACGATAATTAATGATTTGATTGTATGATTGATTGTTACATGATTTGGATGGTTTGCTGATATTGATTGATCGCCTCATAATTTGACTTAATTATATTTAGCTTATCTTAAATTAAAAGGGTCATGCATTATCCATGCATTACATTACTTATTCCGTTCGTCACTTCACGCAGAGATAAAAAAAGGCTTTATAGGAGTTGTTTATATATATTAAAGTGCTTCTATTAGGTGTACTCATACAACGTGACCTGACCTGAACCTACAGGCTTACTAGGAGATGGAGACGCCAACCGTATAGCTAAAGGTTGAGTCTAGAGACCTCTACTATAGGGTGTGAGTGTGGACTATAGGGGCCACCTCACCACTAAGCTTGGGATTTTATGTACTACTAGACTTCTTAGAAATGGAAATATATTTTGCAAAATATGAATTGTGATTAGTGCTAGAGTCTAGTTATGATTGGTGCTAGAGCCTGATTGTGATTGGTGCCAATGTATCACTAACCTTTACCTCGGAAGGCATTAAAGTCTGATGTTATATGCAGCACCGGTCAACTGCATATATTGTTTGGCATACTGCGTGTGCATGCATTCATATGATTGTACTAATTTGTTTAATAACTTGCTTGCCAGTATAGTATAAGAGATAACTCACTAAGCTATTGTAACTTACTCCGCAATAGTTTTTCTTTTGCAAGATGATAGATAATCGGACATGGGTTAAAAGCTGAGCATTGAGTGCAAGTACTGAGACATTTTAGAGATTGGAATTAGAGAGAAGTTGTTTAGTTCATGTGAAACTTTAAATGTAAATACCACTTATGTACTTAGATTTTTCAACCTTATTAAGTTTGAACTTTTAAGTCTATATTACTTGATCTTATCATTTAGTAAGAGATACCAATTCTCTGAGATTTTGAGGAACTGTAGGATATCGGACATCCATAGTTATTTATATTTATATGTTATAATAAATTAATTACTTAAAAATCAATAATCTTAGTGATTACTTGCAAGGCGATTTCCATATCATGAGTGCACACATGACATGGAAATTTTTAGGCAATCTTACTAAGCCCTCTTTAGGGTCCTAACATGCGCCATCTATAAGAAAGCAAAAAGCCACGCAGAACAAAGGAAAGCAATACCTCTTCCTACTCTGACCAAACCATTAGCTGACCTGAGTATGGACTTTGTCCTCTAATTATCCTGAACTGCTTGAGGCAAAGATTATGTAATGGTTATCATGGATAGGTTTAGTAAAATGGCACATTTTGTGCCTTGCACCAAAATTAACGATACTTCTACTATTGCTTCTTTGTTTTTGCAGGAAATAGTTCGCTTACATTGAGTGACAAGGAGTGTAGCGTCAAATAGAGACCCAAAATTCCTAAGCCATTTCTGGAGAACCCTCTAGCATTGGACGAGAACTAAATTGCTATTCAGTACCTCTTGTCATCTACAAATCGACAACCAAATAGAGGTAGTCAACTGGACCCTGGGATTATTGCTCTAAGTTATAGTGGGAAAGAACTTAGCCGATTAAGATGCCTACCTACCTGTGGTTAAATTTTCTTGCAATAGAACAGTAAATGCCACCATTATGCACATGCCATTTGAGGTCATCTATGGCTTTAGCCCCTAGCTACCCTTTAACCATGCCTTAATGCTGCCCATTAACCAAGAAGATCCAGAAGCAAGAACCAAAGCCCAATCCCTTTAACAAATCTACCAATGAGTCGCCTAGTACATTGACTGAGCTACCAAAAAACTGAAGGAAAAAGGCAAAGGAAGGAAGACCAAGGATTTTCAACTTAGTGACTAAGTGTGGCTACACTTGAGTTTCTCAATAAGAGGAAGAACAGGCTATCTGCTAAAGATGGAGGCTTATTCAAGATACTCCAGAAATCAATGACAACACATACCAACTAAAGCTACCAGAAGACTTTAGAGTGTCAAACGTGTTTAATGTTGCCAACCTCAACCCATACCAACCCAAGGAGAACATAGACTAAAATCAATTGGATTTGATCCCAAATCTTAATTGGCCTGGCAAGGATGATAGGAATTAAACCACTAAACCCTTAACTCAATCTAGAGCTCGAAAAGTATGGATAAGCGAGTTTTATCTTTTCCCCCCACCATTGAGGAGTTTGAGCTACTGCGATCTACCGACCCGATGCCCTAGTTGAGCCGAACTCTCTTGTACCTATGGATAGTCTTTAGCTGCTAACTAAAGATACACTCAGACAACATCTCGGCCCATCCAACCATCTACTCGGCCAACCTGAATTCGAGCTATTGTACTAAAAAAGTCCAAGCTGAATTCATCTCGAAAGAATCATCTACTCAGATCAACCATCTCAGCTCAACATCAACACTCTGTAGCACCTAAGCTAACCGAGAAGTTATCCATCTTTTGCCAAGCACACAACCACTAGTCATCCACCACATGTTTAAGGACCCCCTATGATAGAATCTTCCGTACAGGATGCCCATTTTATTATATTTCGAATTATACCTTTGAACATTCCTTGTATCATACTTATTTTAGACATTACCCTTTTAATCTTTTCCATTTTAGGTAAGATGCCCTAATTTTTCAGGTGTAAATACCCTTGTAATATGTAGCTGCATCATCATCTTACATTATCTAATATTGAATATACTCCCTTTTGTGCACATTACTTACAACTTATTTATTTACTTCACTCTTATCATAACCCTTAAGCAAGATTAGGTGGCGAATACCCTTATTGGACTAACTCGTGCATCACATTGAGTTAAGCCGCAAGTCATCGGTAGTTCCATTGGTGAATCACATCCTATGAAGCTAATTGTGGTTTGCTTGTTTATTCTCTTTATTGTTTGTGCACTTTCCATCTTTGTTTTCAAGTTTTCCGCAAGCTTGGACCTACCCTTGCAACTAGCCATGTTAGTCCTTAGACCGGTTCGTATTAGACCCAAACGACCATCCCATCACCATCATCGATGTCCACCATTACTAATGTCATCATTTCAAGAATAGGGTTATTACCCTTCTTGAGCACTATCTACTTGTAGTCCCTGTCGACCTCTCACAAAATGGACCCATGCAAGGACTTACCTCAAGATTCAGATGCATTCTAATCAACCATTGTCAAAGAAGGGTTAAAGGAGTAATAGAATAAGGTATCAGCTCGTAAACGCAAACTCTAGTAGAGTTTCCTCTTAGTAAAATGTAGAAAGTGAAAAATGGGGACCCAAGCACCCCCTTACATAAACAAGCTCAAAGGGAGATAAATGGTTTCCCCTACTCCTAAAGTATGTACACTATAAGGACATGCACTACATCCTAGCCATAAGCGTGTCCCACTCCTCAAATGAACGGTCCAGTTTGCTGTACGAACACAGATCACTGATGTGGCTATGTATGTTAACCCTATGCCCATAGCCATTTCCTACAAAACAATAACTGCACAGCGCTCTTTCTAAAAACAGTCATGGCACCTTAAGCACCCTAATGATCATGTTAGTCATGCTGAAATCACTACTTAGTCCAGAGAACCTAATCATACATGTTAAACGTCACATCACCATTTGATGTAGACAAGCTCCTACTTAGAGCCATCTCTCCATCGCCTTAGGCCAAACCTCTAAGCTTACCTACTCTCCTTACGTCCTTAATGCTGAGAAGAGTGGTGCCACAAATGTTAATACAAGATTCTCATCTGACTCGAGACCCAATTCTAACAACGAGCTCCTAGAAGGCCGATTGTCCCCCAACGAAACGACTCCCTTCTCTATCCTTCTTTTTCCATGTGCTCTGGCCTACTCAAGCACCTCAACCATCTATAGGCCTTGCGATAAGCAATCAATCAAGCAAATGCCTTAAGGACTCAAGCGAGCCCAAAGCTAAAAGCCCTATTTGACGTACAATGGATTCCTACCTATAGGCCAGCCAAGCTCGAAAATGCAAGGGACCCTCCTCTTGCTGGTCTAAGCATTAATAGGTAAGGATACCCCAAGCCTTGCAAGCCGACTAGATACTTAGCTTACCGTGTAATATGCATTCGAATTAGCTCACTTGCCTCCTCCCCTTCTCTTTGTCCTCTAGCATCGACATCCTGCTTCAACTTATTAATTGTAACCTATCATCCGTAGTACTACCAACACCTCAACATGCCCTAAGGACGTCAAACCTCCATATCACAAATGTGGCTACTAGTATAGTCGTGGCCGATCAACTCATAGAACCACCTTGTCAATCCCGCAATGCATGTCCCTTGCTAACTACTAGTAAGGACAAACCCTAGACTAACATGCGTCCAAGTAGTTGTACTCCTTAGTGCAAGGGGATCAACAAGTAAAGGGATTTTTCTTGCTTCCAAACCTTAACAAAAAGACTTTAGAAGCCCATTCTACTCTTCACGTTCCCATCAAACTCGTACACATTCCCTTAGGAATTTAGTGCTCAACCGTTCCCCCTTTTACCATCATTTTCATTGTCTTTATTGCTGACTTAAGTGTCGGAGAGCCCCTACGGCCATACCTACAAGAGGCTTTTTGCAGGTATTGGGAGCAAGGAGCCAGACGAACCTACCCCCTACTAGACCACACACACCATATCATTTGGAGTTCATTCTACCATAATCAACACTTACCGTTCTCTTTTCTTTGTTATGAGGGGATGAATGTATTAAAATCATTACAAAAAAAAAAGGAAAAATCTTTAAAATATATGATGTATCTTGGTGCTTGTAAAATTGACTTATACATATTTTTAATAAATGCATCACCTGCATTCTCTCCATTAGATAATCTTTAAGTGCTCTGCTAATATGTTACACGATATATTAGTAACCAATAATAATAATAACAATAACAATAACAACTCCAAATCATATAAATTAGAAAACCTAAAAACGGGGGCTTAAAACCTCTCTTTCGTCTTGTTGGAACTTCTTCATATGGGGTTGGAAATGAAAAAGCTTTTAGACGATAGACTTTCGAAGAATCTATGTATGTGCTAGAAATTTTCAAATTTACGTATGCATCATGAAGATTTTAGTACACTTGATACTTCTGTAACAGAAAGAATATAAATGTATACTGAATTTATTTTAAAAAATTTATGTATCAACCAGGCCATATTTATGTATTCTCTTAAAAATTAAAAAAAAAAAAAAAGCTAAAAAATTCTTATATTATTAGGGGAACTAAAGTGAAGCCAGAATTAAGCATGAATTCTTAGAAGAAACATCATCTAATGCAAGAAGCTTAATCACGAGGTCTCGAAAGACAGCATAATTGCATTATCATTAATCATCGCAAACTGGGACTGACATAGAATATGAGCCAGAGCCAGGTGACAGAGCAACCTCGAATATCATGGACGGTGTCTTGACAACAATAAACAATGGGAAGAAATCGGAAATCCATGCTCTTTCCATTTACCAAAAGCATCTACGGTGTAGCGTACGCAGTGGGATGTTGAACCATTTCCGATAAGAGGTCCTTTTAAAGCACATCAAATGGCAAGGAAATTGCTCTATTTTACCCAACATACATCTAAATCTTTTTTCTTTTTCTTTTTCTTTTTTTTGTTTTAATTTCGACCGAATCGGGATGCCAAAGACCATAAAATTGCGGGCTAAAACCAAAATTGCTAAATTCAAGGTATTTTTATATTTGAGAAAAATAGGAATAAGGGCACTACAAGTGGAGTTTCATTCCTGTTGCGTACTTAAAAAAAAATTATTAAAAAGGGGTTTGGACAAAAGTTATTAGTCGAAGGGCATAGTAAAAGCCAATACAAAGTATATGCCTTTACTTTGTTATATTTAATGACTACACCTTGCATTTTTTATTTAAAGAGAAGGGACACATGGAGTATACACCTTCAATTAAAATTAAAAATGTGAAAAAGGCTCATACTCAATATGTGTCTTTAACATTTTCACCTACAAAAGAACACAGATATCAATAGCAAGCCCTCTGCAGAAAAGAAAAAAAAAAATCATGTAATATACAAATAACCTAAAATGCAATTTTGACAATTCCTAACTCATATCCCCTAGTCCAAACACCACCTCATATCCTTAACTCCAAACACAGTATAAGTTTAGTAATGAAAACCTAATTCACGTTTGAACTCTAGATCATATCCCCAACTCCAACATCGAGCATGAAGACAGTCTCAACCAAAAATATACAAGTCTTCAATTCAACTTCTAGAACAAAACACAAGAGCTAAATAAAAATGAAGTACTATGGAACAAGTAGATAGCTAGGACTTCTGAAGAAATTTTACTACATTAACTTTCATTAAAATGCATGTCAATAAAATTTAGTCTATATGCACATAATGATCGATGACTATACATTTATCTCCTCTTACTCCTAGAACTAGTGAAGACACATGTGATCCATGGTGTTATCCACTCTTTAGACCTTCCATCATCACCATTTAGAGTGTGTGACTCCTATATTGGATTATCCTAGGGGGTGGCTCATCGAAGTCCTGAAGAGCTACCGTACTTACCTAAGAAGGAGCATGATGTGGATTCATGGGTGAACATACAATTCCAACAATCATGCCAAACAAGGGATAGGTTCAAACCTCAAGACAGTTGAAAAGATAAATGATAGTCGAATGTTCAAGCAAAATCTCGCACAAGTGTATAGATATGACATACCATTCACATCATGCGAACAAGTCAATACCCGATATGATGGACATACTATGCCTAGGGTCACTCACTACTAACCTTGCTTAAGGGTTAGATAAGAGCGAGAACTTATACTTAGTAAAATAGGCTACATTCATTCAATTGCTTATAGCTAATAAAAGTTGAGTATTTATACAACCCTATTTAGAACAACTTCAAGTATTACACAATTACCAACAAAGATTCCAGTTTGAAAATGGAAAACAAACTAACATGTGAATATTCTAAAAAGGGTACAGTGAATAAAAATACAATGGGAATATGCATTTGACGGTAGTATAATGCCAAAGAATGTCAAGGATGCATGTCAAATGGAGAGTGGCCGTTTTTCTAACGTGTAGTGATGAAATCTATACGAATAGGTCACTGCATGGAGCCTAGCAATTAGCTCAATTTCATGGATAAACAGCTTAAAAATGCCTTAGCCGAACTATTGCTATAGCTTGCTAAGATATGTAGGTCAAATTGAAGGCTGAACTCCTCACCTCAAGATTCAAAAAGAAAAAAGAAAAAAGAAAAAAGAAAAAGTACTGGCAAGAGCTTTAGTACTCATACAAGTCGATCTTCATCAAGAGTACAACCTCTTCCTCAATGAATTAACGAAAGATAGCTTAGTGAACTAAGAGAGCCAATCCATGAGCTCGAAATTGAGTTAATGAGTCTTGATTCCTATCAAAGCATCTACTTAGAAACTCATAGAGTGTCTCTCTTGAGGGGCTGGTAGAGTAAAGGGAGGATACAGTTGAGGCTCAACAAGTATAGTGACAAATGAGGTCAAAGTAGGACATGATGTGCTCTGAACATCTAGATTTGTAGACAAGCTTGGGGCATAAGATGGCCTTATAATGTAATCATGATCCCGACCCTGTCTCAATATCCACGTAAGTTCCCTCGCCTTAGCCATGTCTAAGTGGGTCTAGAACATTCTCCTTGGGCTAGGCAAGTGGAGCATGCTCCTAGTCTATCTTCCCTTTAGGCTTAAGCTTCTACTCTTACTGAGCTACAAGGTATAATGTCATCGCAGTATGATCACATAAATGTTGTAACCCTTCTTCAACTAAAGCTACAGTCATAGTGTAATCATGAGATATGGTGATCCTTTAGAACTACTCAGCCTGCAAGATGAAGGAGATGAAGACAAGCCATTCTAAGTTAATTCACTAACTATTAGCCGGTGTAGAAAACTTTACTAACCAGTAATCTAAGCATAACTCTGGTATAGCTCAAATATTAACACATTTTGCCTATATTACATACGATACCTATGCTTGACTCTTAAGGGGACTTATATCTATATGGGTTAAACATGTTTATCTTGCCATACAGCTAAGTTAAGTGCATGCCGTGTCAACCAATATGTGAAATCTCCCCCTGTAGGTCAATTTAGTGCAACAAGTCCTATCTGGTCTCAACTAATGAAATCATCTAGAAACCACTAAATTGACAAATGACACAATCCGAAAACCACACTCAAATATGTAGAAGCAAATGAGTAGCATCCAAGCCATCTAAATTTTTCTCTTGTTATAGCACAACTAGGGGAGGGTGTCCACACATCATCTATACATCAAACGATCTGATAAGAATCAGCCTTTGACTATATCCAAGTTACGACCAATCGATCCCAAGCCGAGGCCAATCAAGTTTTATCGAAGACAAACTAATAACAGTAAATTGAAGGGAAGAAAAGGAGACACTCAGCACTAAGTTTGTAGTCTGCTGAGAAGACAAGAGACCACACAGTCAAACACTCGAGATTAAAGAACCACTCAGTACGACACTGAGAGACTAGTGCTAACTAACTAAAGCACTCAGAAATTATGGGTTGAACTTTCTGGTGTCTCAACCAAGCAATGCAAGAATTCAAAGACTCCTCTTCGAACCTGGACATCCAACTGTCGGCCTTGCCCAGTTCAGATCCTGCTCTTTCCAAGACAAGTCGAGTGACTACATGCCGACTTCTATTAAACATACAGTTTTGTATTATTTACATGTTTTCTTTATTTTATTTATAGACCCAATTTTTTAGGATTTAAGACCTTATACATTATTTATAATTTTGCCACTAGAATTTAGAACTTGTTATAAATAGCAACATTTGTAAACAATAGAGAGGAGATATACGAAATTAGATAGAACAAAATATTCCTGGCACTTGTAACTTTCCCCTTTGAGCAAGGTTACTCTTGAGCTCTCAGAGCTTGCCTTTTATTGCCAGATTATTGAGTATTGAACAAACTTTTTAATCTTTCCTGCATTCTTATCAATATTATTCTCAAGATTATGGTGAACTCTTCATTTGAGCGAATTAGTGAGTTCCATCTAACATCTTATTTGAAACCTTGAGCAATATTTAGTGTTTGTAAGTCATATCGAACCCTATTTCGAGCTTATTCCCTGATTGTGTTTGTGTCTCAATGCGTGATATCCATACACATTCACCGTCGAAACCACCCATTACACTTCCTCTTCGTCATACCCATTCGTCTCATTCTAGGTTCGTGACCCGCTGCGACGTATCATGACCTAAAGTTTAATGTTTGGAGATGTAGTGTTAAGACAAGGAAGTGTTGCTTGTTACACAAATAGAAGATTGATTTTTACTTTTAGTCGATTAATAAACAAGGAAAACATAGCTTTTACAAAGGTAATGACATCGAGAATTAGCTTAGAAATTTTCATATCTCAAAATATTAGAAACAAAGAAGTGGAAGTGGATTCAACTCTACAAGCGAGGCTAGTTATGCAGGCTAACCCATTTAACCCTAAAAAAATGTAGATTAGGCTAAAAAAATTTTACTCGCTTAAATACGAGCTTTTTTAACCCATCCTGCTTAACTCAAGGGTTAAAGCAAATCAACCTGTTGCAAGGTGGGTTAGCTCACTAACTCGCAATTATTTAAAAAAGAAAGAAAGAAAACAAAAAAAAAAAAAAAACTAGATATTAATTGATTATCAAAAACTTATTCTCTTTTTTTAATTTCTTGGTTTTGGTTTATTTACTATAGGAAACAACATGCCTCGCTTAGATATTACTATATTTCACTAGTTTTCAATCAAAGATGCTTCATGCTACCTGGTTTAATGTTTCCACTAGTAATAAAAACTTAAAACTATAGTCACTCACAATTCATCAAGTCCTATAAATGACTTACAAAGAAATCCATAGCATTAAAGCCATAAGGTTCCAAATGATGTAATAAAGGATTACTTATGTTTATGTTTATGAATAGATAAATAAAATAGTTGATGTCCTTAATGATAAATAAATAATGAAAACTAAGGATGCATTGTTGACATCTTGAAGTTACGGTAAGCAGACATTGTTGGTGCAGTTCTAGTTCCTCAAATGCTAACGTTTCAAGAAATGTTTCCAACTATATGTTCTTTGTTTAATCACTCCACGAGGTGGATTGGCCCACCTAACCCACCAACCTACAATGGGGGAAATTAGGAAAAAATTTAGCTCACATGATAAGTGAGCTAACCTGTTTAACTCGTAAGTCAATGTAAGGTGGGACGGGTTCGCCCCCTTAACCAATTTGTACAGTTCTAAATACACTTGCTAAATAACAATATTCATCCCTATGGAAAGTCTTCTACGTTATAACGAGAATCAAATAGCTAATGTAGTAACTAAGAGCCTCAATATCTCATATTAGTAGAGAAGGTAACAAGTTAGCAGACCATACATTAGTTCCAATTTTGTCACTTATAATTTTTATCAATTAGATGCTTTCTACAAAGGCTTGATAATCATGGATCTAAAGGAGATGCCTAGCATCAAATCATGATTTTCTATGGTAAAAAAAAAAAAAAAAGAAAGAAAAGAAAAGACAAGTAATCAATAAGAAGTTTCAAAAATGTACATAAAATACATACTTACTCTAGACTCTATCTATCAGAAACCTCTTGATAAGCCTAAATATCATGGTTTAGGTGCTACATTGTCTTCCACTACATTCTCCACCAAGCTACTGAAGGCCTCTAACTGTCTATGTACATCCCATATCTACTCATGAGAGTAATCTGTAGGAATCTATTCCAAGCCCATACGTGAAGAAGAATCATTGCCCCAGCCACCTAATCTCACAAACCATGGACCTAAATGTGAAGCATAACTATCGAAATAGCCACATTAGACAAGTGGCGTCCAACTATACTACCCTATTGTATATATGTCCTCTAACAATAGTAGGGACACAAGCTAGATAAGGTAACTAGATTAATTTTTGAAGACAAATCCTCTCATGAGCTGCAAAATGAAGGCTCTCATATGTCGCCTAACCTGCTCTTCGTTAACTTAACAAGAAGAAATCAAAATTCGTTCCACAACCAATCTGAACAATGTACCCTCCCTTAGTGCTCCTATTCTTAGGGGTAATGGCCAGCACACTTAACACCAACAAATAAAGTTGAGCATTTATGAGATTCATTGAAATCTAATCCTAGCAGGCACATCACAACATACATGGCATCCATATATCTAGATCAAATGGTTTGCAAGATACTATACTACTCTCATTCTTAGAACCAGGTATGAAGCAACAAACAATAAGTTCTTAAATGAAAACCCAATAACTTCCAACTCTACCATTTCCTCTAGCTAATCCTCTGCCCTTCATACTCTAGATTTAAAGAAGTCATAACATGAAAGATAAAGTGTTAGTTAGGATTAAAACGAAGTTTAATTAAAAATAAGTTTTTAAGAGAAAAAAATAGAAAAATTAGGCCAAAGAAAGAAAAGAGAAAAGCACTAGTCTCCCTTGGATACTGGCGTCCAAATGGTAACGAGGCTTATTATCTAAATGCTAGTAGCTAAGAGCTATTGTACACCAAAAGGCAAATGGTGTATGGATGGTAGCATGAGTAGCATCTAGAAACCACACCTTGAACCCGATGTCCATATTCTATGGATGTTTTACCCCCTCACCATCTGGATGCAATCAAGACTAACACCCAAGAATTAGCTATAAATCATATAATTTTTGCAAAATTGCACTGCACAAACAACTATAAAAGCTTTCTCCTTAAGGCAAACAATTTCACCACTCAATCCCACACCACACATTATATAATGACTTTATACTCACATAAAAACGCTCTTATGACAACCTTTAATCATAAACATTTAATAAAACTTTACTAAAATAGAAACTTACTTGAATCCATAGAAGAACACAATGCTTAAACATTCGAACTCTATAACCTATGATTTTAAGATTCCCAAAACATGTTTAGCACCCTACTCATAAAGAAGCATAATGTTTATCGCACTTAAAAACACTTCACATATAGAAACTTCCGCTAAACAAACTTTACTACCTTTTTTCCTTAAAAAAGTGGGTACAAATCTAACTTTCCATCCAAAACCCCCATCAAATGATCTTGGTAACCATTAAACCAACAAAAAAATTGAAGGACCAGTTACCTTCTATCCTTGTTGCGTCTAACGAGGTGAAAAATATTGGGGAGAACGCAACATAAGAAAGGAAGGGGGAGTAGAGTGGGGGGTGGGTGTTTGTGTGGTGGTGAGGTGTTGTGCAGGGGGGAAAGAGAAAAGAAAGGAAAGATATGAATGTATCTTTTAAATAAAACAGCAATTTTGGAGTTTGCTAAAAATTACAATTGTGCCATTTCTTTTAAAGATGTTTATTTAAGTCTTTTAAATGTTATTTGAAATTCTACAAAATACTATTATTTTAAATGATTAAATACTGTGTTATTACAATTAATGAGAAAGATAATAAAAGAAAGCATATTGCTTTTCTTGTACAGTATAGTATTTTATATGTTTCTTATATATATTTCTTATTTTTGGAACTTATCCCAATTTATAACCCAAAGACCTTCAATAATGTTAATCTTGTAAAGTTTACTTCTGCAAATGACATTCCCTCTATATCTTTTTATGTTCAAATCCTACTCCAATGATATGAATAGCATTGCTTCAGCAACTTAAATACTTTTTAAATTAAACTGCACACCTAATAAAATTAATTAGTAACTAAGTTATGTTTTCTCAACATTAAAATATCACAAATATTTATTGGAATCTACGAATCTCTTTAAAATGTTCTCTTTAGATTAATAATAAAATCATTAAAAAATTAAATAATAGAACACTTTATCCCATAAGATAAACGATTAACTTAATGAAATTCTAGCAAAATTAGAAAACATCATTTTTTTTTTCAACAAACTTCATCCTTGTTTGAAATTGAGGTTGCTTTAATCTTATCATTTAACTTATTTAACCTAAAATCCTAGAGTAATAATTAGTGCATAGATATTAAGAAAATGTAACACTAAATTAATTATTTTGTCCTAACTCTTAAACCAATAAAAAAAAACCTGTAGAATAGTAGATTAAAACCTTAAACCTTAATTTAGGCAAAACTAAACTTCAAATAAGAGAATTTGAGTCATTGCAATCAAAAGCAATTGACCACTTTCACAATGTGGTCAATCATTTTGGAACTTAATCAACTACTTTCGTTGCTTGGTTGATCAATTTTGCCTATTCTATAAAATGGTTAATCACTCTATCTAATTAGTTGACCATTTTTCCCTATTTTGCCTAAATTTTGTTTTACGTAACTTTCAAATCTACTTCTCGACCCCACATCAATTTGAAACTCCCTAAACCTTAGATTTAAGCCAAAATCAATTTAAATTAAGATTTATAAGAAGTTAATTCGATTATTATTAAATTAGAGGGTCTTCAAAAGAGTTTTAAAAAAAAAAAACTAATAAGATTGGGGCAAACAAGTACTAGCATGTGATTAGTTTACATCTTTGTTAATTGTCTATGCTAAGTAAAGATAAAAAAACATAATAAGTATTTAGTTATTCATTGTTAATGTTTTTGTACTTGTTGTTCTTACACTAAAGTCATTATTTAATAATGCAGATCATGGACAGGGTATTAGACTTCATATTGAAGTTAAATATTCAGAATGAATTAGCTGGTAGTTTAAGCGCTAAGATCACCATATGTAGACAAGCTGATAGGAATCATCACCCCGGACTTGTTCCTTGAAGCCAAGCTAGAGGACTACAAGGCCTAACCCAATGTATCCTTACTTAAGAGCCACTAAGGGATGAAGATTTCCCCCATGTCTAAAGCTAATTACACTTCACCAGACCAGAATACAAGACTCGAGTTGTGGCTAAGACTCTACCAACTTGTTTTAGAACAAGTTAATAGGACTCAGGTTACTAAATGACCCAACTCCACCTTGAGCTTCCTAGCTGTCGAGAAAGTCCGCCAAGCTGCTATCCTCACCAACCCAACCTAACCAAAATCAGGTCAACTGATCTAACTTATGCCTTGTCATCCATTGCTAAGCTATTCTAACTAGTTGCCAAGCCTATTTGAGGACTCAAGCTTCCTTCTCATTAGAGACCAACCGAGCATGCTCACCACTACTTTTTTTAAAGCTTCCAACCAGGAAACGATACATGTCCATAATGCATGATCTAATGATGATTGGCTCCTTTGAGATTTTTTATTCCTTTGATTCATTTTATCCTTTTAGCTATATATTAGGTCATGTAACTAACATTACAATTTATCCTTTTTAGTCATTTTCCTTCTCTTGTTAATAACCTAAATGAATTCACAGATATTACCTCTTCTTCTTTGAGTTTGTTCCTCTTGAAAAACCCTAACTCTTATCTAACTTCTTTATTAAGAGTTAGTGGCAAGTGACCCTAATGACTATCTTATGCAACATATCAAGAGCTCATTAGGCTGTATGGATCAATTGACGTGTCATATCCACTCGATTTCATTTAGATTTTTGCTAGTTTTCCTTTCAATTTGGTTTTCTACTTAGTATGCTTTCGTGTATTCGACCCTACTTCACTAGTGTCAGAGCATAATTTCGATGAAGGTGTATGTGAAGTGCAATGAAGTTTGTATGTATATGCTAATAGTAGCTATTGTATTCCTTCCATAGCTACTCCAGTAAGTATGTGAGGAGGTTGCAAGTATATTAGAGCTGAGTAAGTGTTAAGAGAGGACGTAGTAGTCATCGGTCATAGTGAGAGTAGTTGTTGTAGGTAGCTAGTGTATTGTCTGAAGGATACTATATTTGCATACTCGAAAAACAAAGCATGGGTTGTTATAGTGTAAGTCGAGGCTATTAGTTGTTAGGGTGTTGAGATAGTAGCGGTCATGGTAGCAAAAGGTTAAAGTTATAGGGTATAGCAAATTAACCATCTGGTGGTTTTGAAATACCATTTGAGTGAACAAAGTTTGATTTAGCTAAAGAAGTGGCTCTGTTCTAATATGGTAGTTGTCTACTAGTGATCGAAGATGTCAAATTTAAGTGTTAGTGCTATTATTAGGGATAATAAAAGTGAAGCACATGGTCGAGGCTAGCAAAGAAGTTACACTATACAATCCCTCAATGAGAAACTTGATAGTCTTACTGAACTCACGAAAAGCTTGATTACAACCATAAGGGGCAATGGATGACCTATTAGAGTTGAGTAAAACAATGCCTGAGTTGATGAAGCCTATGACAAAGGTAATGGCCACATGAGCTAACCAAACTTCCCAATTCGAAATGCCAAAGGTGGAGGAGTGGAAAGACTTGCTAGGCAAAGATTTGAGTTTAGATGAAGTTGAGGAAGTGGATGAGGAGGCGAACGAATTAGATGAGAAGTATTACGAGGTTAAGGAACATGGGCATTGCATTCTCCAAAGACTTAACAATTCAAGGTCCAAATTTCGATCCTCTTTGAAAGTAGGGATTGGTGGGGCATATATCGCTCTAATAGGCAAGTGCATATAATCAAGTTATAATATAGATAAAATAGATTTTTGAGTCCGAGTGTCAATCCTATGAGGAACCTTATATGAAGTATACCTAATTATTTTTAGCAATGACACCCTTATATTATTCAATTACCTAACTTTAATCAACAAGAGATTTAATAGAATATATTAAAAACAAAAAGTAAAGGTTGCAATAAAATAAAAGATTAAACTAGAAGATAGAAGTAAAGAAACAAAATTAAAACAATTAACTAACAATAAAATAACTAAATAAATTAATTTGATAAAGAAATAACATCTTCCCTAATAAATCTTTATTGTCGTTTACTACCTATTCCTATGTGATTTATCTATTCTCAACTACTATGTTGGACTGGAGATTCCTATTATGAACTAACCAGATTCACATCTCTAACTAACTCCTAATCATGAAACCTTCTATACCCGAATCGCTTCTAAATAGAGTATCACATGATACTCATGAATCTTACTATTATGTTGTCCTAATTTGAGAAAACCAATAACTAAACGTTTTAGTTAGCCAATTTTGCCTAATTGTCTCTAATAGGAATCAAGCTACCGAACTTCTGACCCGTAGTCGAGCCTAAAGACTAATAGAGCTGGCATGACGAATTCTTCTATTCCAACCAACCCCTGCCGAGGCTAAGTACTTCCTTACCGAGTCACCCTTTATGCCATATCGTATGACTACTCATTTTTTTACAATATGTCATGCTGTTGATTACTCTCTAGCACCGAGCCGACCAATTACTCGACATCTTTCTTGCCAAGAAGCTAAAAGAGAGAGAGTCCAGACTGACTAAGCCATGTTTGCTCAGACAAGCCCATTTGTCTATACTTTTTTTCTACATTTTCTAACAACCTCGCCAATGTAGCATCACCACATGTATAGCATCATGTGCAAAATCCGTTGCACTAATGACTGTTTTTTTTTTTTTTTATATTCATTAATATTCTTTTGTATCTTATACATTACTTCCTTAGGAATTGCCCTTTCTGTCTTTTCTTTTTTAGGAAGGTTGTCCTAACTTATAGGTATAAATACCCTTGTACTTGTAACTATAAAAAAGATTAGATCATTCTTAATATACACTCTTTGAGTACTTTTATTATTCTTCCTTTCATAAACGCTATTTGTTTACTCTCGACATCACTCTTATCATTTCCCTTAAGCAAGGTTAGGTGGTGAGTAATCTCACCGGACTAATTCGTATGTCATATCAAATTGAGTCATAAGTCCTTAGAAGTTCCATTGGTGCATCATATCCTTTAAAGCTGTTTGTGGGTTTTGTTTACTATTTCATTCTTCATTTTTACCCTTTCACACTTTTCCCCATTAAACCTTTTCGAGCTTTTTGCAAGTTTGGAGCCATCCAATGACCGACCTTGTTTGTTCTTAGTCATGGTTCACAACATCTTGGTATCAGAGCGGAGGTTTTGTGTAAGCTGTAGTTAGTTCTTCTTGAAGTTCTGTTATATTTTGTTTTGCGTATGTGAAACAGAGCAAGTTACTATGTTCATTTGGCTGCTGTGTTGTCAACAGTTAATTTTCTAAAGTGTTTTTTGAGCTTTAAATCTATGAGGAAAGATGATAGACCCAAGTATGAATGTTGGTATTAGCGATGATAGTGGAGTTGTCCACCGAAGACGACAATCTCAAGGAACTCCTAGAAGCATTGACGAGAGACTTAATGAGGTAGCTAACCTCTTAGTAGATCTGACTCAAGTTGTTTATGCACTGTCTTGCCGACCCACCAAGGTTGCACAAAATACTCCATAAGCTGCTCAACCTATTAGAGGTCAAAACCTAGCTCAACCCGTTCGAGGTGAAGGAGTTGGAGGACAAGTAAAGCGAAGGATAGACTTGAGAGAGCTTGATGAAGAGGAAGATGAGTATTTTAAAGAGGAGCGTATATGAATCCCTAGAGCATTCGACCATGTGAAGCTTCAAATTCCAAGTTTCAATGGATCTAGAAATGCTGATGAGTATCTAGATTGGGAAGAGAAGGTGGAGCGTATATTTGACCACTATCAATATAAGGATTATGAGAAAGTGAGAACTACTGCTGTTGAGTTCTCCTGATATGCCGCCATGTGATGGAAGAATTTTCAGGCCATAAGAAGACAAGAGGGGTACCGAGAGATTAACACTTAACTCGAGATGAAAAGAGTGCTCAGAAACACGTTCGTACCGAAAATCTATCTCCAAGATACTTTCATTCGACTTTGGGAGCTAAGATAAGCAGGTTGAATAGTTGACAATTATGTTCAAGAATTCCAATTGCTTATGATACAATGCAAAGTGGAGGAAACACTAGCCCAACAGTCTCGAGATTTGTTACTAGATTGAGAGGAGACATTCAAGATGTTGTAGACCTCCAACAATTTAATACAATGGATGAAGCTGTTAGGATTGCCCAGCGAATAGAGAGGTAAAGAAGGAGCCGAGCATCGACGAAGATGTCAACTAGCTAACCTAGATAGGCAAGTCACCGAGCTCAATCGAGTACCGAGCCAAGCAAAAGGGTTAATATCAGAGCTGAGCAGAAAGGCCGACCCCATGGTAAAGTGCCAACCCGAACTTATGAGAAGGGGCAAGGATTTAGCAGGAAGACTAACTAGATCAAGTGCTTCAAGTACTAAGGGTTTAGACACATGGTTGCTCGGTGCTCGAATCAATGAACGATGGTCATCAAAGGAGACATCTCAAAGCTCAAAGTAAAGAGTGTAGATGAGGAAACCAAGGAGGAGGAGGCTCTTGCTGAGAAAGAAAATTCCAAGAAAGAGCTAATTAAGGAGGACGTATTTGCCGAAGACTTGGATTAGTTACTCATGATTGTCCGACGCACTGTGAGCATGGAACCTTTACGAGAGGAGGAGTGGAGAGAGAATCTGTTTCATACAACCTGCAAAGTGAATGATCAAGTGTATGCTGTCATCATAGATAGTATAAGCTGCACCAACATGGCATCAATCAATCTTATTTCAAAACTGAAATTGCCAACTATTATGCACCTGAAGTTGTATAAGTTACACTGGTTAAGTGAGAAAGGAGCATTACACGTCACTCGGAAAATACTATTACTGATCGCTATTAGGAATTACTTTGACCAAATTCTCTACAACGTCCTACCCATGTATGCTTCCCACGTATTGCTAGGTAAGTCGTGGTTGTTTGATAGGAGGGTCATCCATGACGACTACAGGAATACATACATGTTCGAGAAGGATGACCGGGAGATTACACTAAACCCGATGCTATCGAGAGAAGTCAATAAGTTGCAAACGAAACTTACTCGTGGATCAAAGAAGGCTTTGGTGATGAGTAGAGTCGAACTCCAAGAGGCCATCAATGATAATGAGCCAACCCTCTTGTTGGTCAGGTGACTATTGAAAATGAGGGAGAGGGGTGAGTTACCACAGAAGATCAAGGAGTTGTTAGATGAATATGCCAACTTGTTTCCAAAACAATTACCCGAGGGGTTGCCCTCAACTCCAAGCATAAAGCACTGTATTGACTTAGTACCCAATAATATATTGTCGAATAGGCTAGCTTATCAGATGAATCCTAAGCAGACTTCTGAACTCTAATGTCAAGTCAATGAGTTGCTAGAGAAAGGTTATGTAAGAGAAAGTCTCAGCCGTTGTGCTATGCTTGCACTTCTAGTGCCGAAGAAGGATGGAACCTGGCGAATATATATAGATTGCCAAGTCATGAACAAAATCACGATCAAATACAAGTATCCGATCTCAAAGCTAGAAGACACATTAGATGAATTGAGTGGAGCTAAGATTTTCAATAAGATTGATCTTAAATCTGACTACCATCAAATCCGCATGAGATGAGGCGATAAATGGAAGACTATGTTCAAGACTCGACATCGACTTTATGAGTGGACGGCTATGCCCTTCACCTTGTCAAATGCCCTAAGCACTTTCCTAAGATTAATGAACCATGTACTGAGACATTTCATCAAGAAGTGTGTCGTGGTGTACTTTGACGACATCTTAGTCTACAATGCTGATATGCCGAGTCACTATGAACATCTCACAGTAGCCCTAGATATGCTTCGTACCGAGAGATTATTTAGCAATTTATAGAAATTTTGCTTTTGCTAAGAGAAAATGGTATTCTTGGGCTATGTAGTCAGTGGAGAAGGCTTGCAAGTCGATGATGAGAAGATCCGAGCAATTGTCGAGTAGCCAACTCCTACTACTTGTATCGACATAAGTAGTTTCCACGGACTGGCTTCATTTTACAGAAGATTCATTAGGAATTTCAGCACCCTTACTACGCCACTTACTGAACTAACGCAGAAAAACATTGACTTCTAATGGGAAGAAAGGGAGGAGAGGAGCTTTGCCGAGGTAAAAGAAAGGTTGAACTCCACCCTAGTGTTAGTACTACCCAACTTCAACAAGATTTTTGAGCTGGAATGCGACACATCAAGCATTGGAATAGGCACTGTCTTAATGCAGGAAGGCTAACCAATTACCTTCTACAGTGAGAAGCTCCAAGGACCCCAATTGATTTATTCTATGTATGACAAGGAACTTTTGGCACTAATCTGAGCAATGTAAGTCTAGCAACATTATTTACTGTTGAGAGAATTTGTCATATATATTAACCATGAATCGTTGAGATACCTTCGAAGCCAAACCAAGTATAAGCAAGGAAAGAGCAATATAGTTGCAGATGCTCTTTCAAGGAGATATGCGTTTTATTAGAACTACAAAGCAAGCTATTTGGGTTTGCAAGTACTAGAGAACAATACTCTAAGCATCTACACTTTGGACCCATAATTTCACGATGCATCAACACAAGAATAGTGGACGAATATCATATAAAGGATGGCTACTTGTTTCGAAGCGGAAAATTATGCGTATGACTTGTTCACTAAGGGAGCTACTAGTTAAGGAAGCTTACAATAAGGTCTCTCCAGACATTTTGGGGAAACGAGGACTTGTAAACTGATAAATGGCGAATTCTTTTGGCCAAGAATGAGGAAAGATGTATACCGAGTTATTGAAAGTTGTACCATATGTAAGAAGACTAAGTGCCAAGCCGAGCAAGGGAAAGTAATGCCCCTACCTATCTTGACAAGGCCATAGACTGAATTAAGCATGGACTTTGTTCTCGAACTGCCACGAACCGCCTAAGGCAAAGATTTTGTATTAGTCATCATAGATTGATTTAGTAAGATGGCACACTTCGTGCCCTACACCAAGACTAATGACACTTTGGCTATTTCTTCTCTTTTCTTGCAAAAGATTGTGTAGATACATGGCATGTCGAGAAGTGGTCTCTAACAAGGATTCGAAGTTCTTGAGCCATTTCTCGAGAACTCTATGGCGTCGGCTAAGAACTAAATTACTCTTCAATGCCTCATGTTACCCCCAAACTGACAGCCAAATAAAAGTGGTTAATCGTCCTTTGGGATCACTGCTTTAAGCTGCAGTAGGCAAGAACTGGCTAATTAGGATGTCTACTTACTAGTAGTCAAGTTCGCCTATAACTGAACGGTACATAACACTACTAAGCAAACTCCCTTCGAGATAGTCTATGAATTCAATCTCAAGTTGCCCCTCGACTATGCCCCTATACCAATACCCATGGAAGAGGATCCTGATGCAACGACCAGAGCATAATCCCTTCAACACATCTATGATAAGGTCACTCGGCACATTGACTAAGCTATTAAAAAAATATAAGGAAAGACTAAAGGTAGGTCGGCCAAATAATTTTAGCCTAGAGACTTGGTATGGCTACACCTCAACAAAGAATAATTCCTGAACAAGAGGAGGAACAAATTATCTGCAAGAATGGAAAGACCTTTCAGAATGCTCCAAAAAATCAATGACAATGCCTACAGGTTGGAATTGCCCGAAGATTATGAGGTTTCCAACACCTTCAACATTGTCGACCTCAATCCATATCACCCTAATGGAGAACTAAGTGAACACCATTCAAATTTGATCCTAGATCCAAAACAACCCAGAGGGAATGATGGGAATCAGGCTACCGGACCTCTAACCCGTAGCCGAGCCTAAGGACTAGAGGGGCTAGCACGACGAATCTTTTTATTCCAACCAACCCCTGCCGAGGCCAAGTACTTCCTTATCGAGTCACCCTTCATACCGTATCATATGACCGCCCATTTTTTTGCAATATGCCTAGTTGTTGATTACTCTTAAGCGCCGAGCTAACCAATTATTTAGCATCTTCCTTGCCAAGAAGCCGAGAGAGAGAGAGTCCGGACTTACTAAGCCATCCTTGCTCGAACAAACCCATCTATCCGTACTTTTTGTCCATATTTTCTAATGACCTCACTAATGTAGCATCACTACATGTACAATATCATGTGTAGAATCTGTTGTACTAATGATTTTTTTTTTTTTATATTCATTTTTACCCTTTTGTATCTTATACATTACTTCCTTAGAAAATGCACTTTTTGTCTTTTCCTTTTTAGGAAGGTTGCCCTAACTTATGAGTATAAATACCTTTGTACTTATAGCTATAAAGAAGATCAGATCATTCTTAATATATACTCTTTAAGTACTTTTTTTTTCTTCCTTACATAAACACTGTTTATTTACTGTCAGCATCACTTTGTCCTTTCCCTTAAGTAAGATTAGGTGGCGAGTAACCTTACCAAACCAATTCGTGCGTCATATTGAATTGAGCCGTAAGTCCTAAGAAATTCTCTTAGTACATCATATCCTCTAGAACTGTTCATGGGTTTTTCGAGCTATTTCATTCTTCATTTTTACCCTTTTGCACTTTTCCTCATTAAACCTTTTTGAGCTTTCTGTAAACTTGGACCCATCCAACAACCGGCTTTATCTGTTCTTGGTCACAATTTGCAACAATCTCAGTCCATTATATCACATGCTCTCACAAACTCTACAATAAACTCTAACATAAACTCCACAATAAACTCTATCACGAGTATATTGAATTAAAGAAAAAAAAATATAAACATAGCAATTAAATCACAATATACAAAATCATAAACTGAAATTCATTAATAAAAATCACCCTTAGAACATAAGGCTCAACAATAATTTACTAAGTACTAAAATAAAGACATAATAAATAAAAGGAAAGAGAAGAAGAGAAGACCTCTTGGTAATTCTAAAATCTAACAACAAATGCTCAAGGGTCTCTCTTTATAACCCTAGGTCTAAGCATTTATTTATAAAAAGTAGACCTAAGATTATAAAGCATATGTAACTAGAATAGAAGATTTGGAAATCATTACAACTCCACACCTAAAATATACAGCCATAAAGCTTGGGTGTATACTCGTACTTTGTTTGCGACCTTTAATTTTCAATGCAAATTCATTATTAGAGGATCAAAAGTAGGCATCACAGGTGTGGTCATTGACAGTGATCTCTATTGGACTTTATTCCTTGGTCGAAACTCCTTTACTTCACTCCTTAATCTATGTTTTTACTTCAATTAAGCCCAAAACTTCATAAAATCCTTCTACAATTCATAGAATGTTCCCGAAGTTCCTAAAAACAATAATTAAGCTCAAAATAACATAAGATTAATGAGAATAAAGTCTAAATTAGTACAAATTCATCATAGAAAATATATGCTAAATTCATGGCATCAAATGCCCCCATACTTAAACTTTTGCTTGTCCTCTAGCAAAATAACAAAAATCAAGGAAAAAATATGTTTCAAAGATGAGATGATTAACTACAATCTTTAAGAAGTGCACCCTTACAATTGAATTGCTTAGCAAAAATTTTTCCTAAATCACCCTTTCTCCTTAACTTCACAATACTTTTAAAACACTTAAATAATAGCAAATTGAGAACTACTAAATTTCAATAATCAAGAGAGATTAAGGCAAACATAAATTAATTAAGAAAAAGTTATAGAGATTTCCTTACTCTAATTTAAGAAGAGAGAAATTTTCCTTCATTACTTTTATGTTGAAAACTAGACTAGATGCATATGACATCAATTCCTCTTATTATCCCTCTACTTCTTTCAATTTTCAATAGGAAGTTTATTAATTCAAATTGATTTTCTTATTGAAGCTTTATTAGTACTAAGAAAGTAACTCGCACTTCTAATGGACTGAGGTCAATGCTTACTAATTAGCCCTTTTAATTACTTTGTCAAAGGAAAAGCACCTCGCTCTTCTAAAGGACCAAGGTCGATCCTTAACGACTTTAATTAAATTTCTTTTTGCAATTTACAATAGGAAAAATTCTTGCTCTTCTGAGGGTACAAGATCGATCCTTATCAATTTTTAGCAATTCTTTTCTTATTTTAATTATTCAATTGATACTTCCAATTACTTTGATTTTTCAAAAAACTTTCAAAGGACAAATCTCCTTTATTCATCCAATCTTAAATTTTTGAAAAAGAAAAATAGATAATTATTCTCTAAAATCAAGCTTAGAAATCAAAATCACTTAAATTCAATAAAGTGTTCTTAATTCATAAAGGATTGGGCAAATTTGAAAAAAAAAATTACGTTTTCTTATGTATATAGGGGGTTTGCAAATTTCTAAGTTTTCTTTTTTTTTTTTTTTTGAAAAAAATTGCTAAAAGTTTAAGTGAGTACATATTAGCGTATATAATCTATCGTTCCCCCACACTTAAGTTATACATTATCATCAATGTACATAATCATGCAAATTAAGATTCTAGTGGAAGATAATAAAATTAATAATAAAAACATAAAAGGAAAGAGAACTAGGAACAAAGTATAGTCAATTGAGAACTAGAAAAAAAATATTGGAGTGAGAAAATAGAGAGAGAAAATAAGGGAACGAAATTGGGAAAAAAATAGTGTGGAAGAAAGGGATTTATGAGATCCTAAGGAAGATGACCAATTGGGAGTGAAACAAGGTAGCAACCTAAAGGAGTGGCTGCCAATGATTCTAGCCGACACTCCCTTCCCCACTATGACTAGATAATCGGTTTTAGGTGAGTTGCCGCAATTCTCAATTTTAACTAAAATTAAGGAAAAATAACAAACATTTACCTAAAATTTTTTAAATTTGGTTTCCCCATATATTTTTGCATGAGGAATTCAAATCTTCAATTAAATTTTCAAAAATTTAGGTGTAGATATGAGGTCTTTAAGAAAAACATCCTACATAGCAATTTTCAATTAGGTTTTTGAAAGATCAATTCATGTAGTTTTGACTTGAAATTTTATAGATAATACTCCTAAGATGTTATATTTTAATCTCATATGGTCGGATTTTTAAAATTGAGTTACTGCTTTTTTGAGAAAATTCTGCTTTCGTGTAATCAATACATTGGATAGGGTATTTTGTTAACAGGCTTGATCTACACTTGATAAAATTAAGATACAATCTATATTCACCTACATTTAATGGTTGGAAGTGGTTCATCATAAGTGTAGGAACCGTGGTTTTTAAATAAAATTGGGTATGTGGTGGTTAAGATAAAATTTATCAAGTTTAAATGCAATTGTTATTTAGTTAATGATTTAGTGAGAAGAGGTATAAATGGTGGAAATACTTAGTTGGTACTTGCTATATATGTAGGATTTAGAGATCTAGAAACTTAGGGTAAGTGAAGTATATGTGAAGTAGCTCGTCATACTAGTAGCAGAAAGGTCCAGAAACTACGTTAGGAAGTAAGTCAGAATGTAATCTGGTGTTAACATGTGGAGTACACTAGGAAAATTGGATCTATATCAAAAAGTAGCTTATATTTAGACTTTACCCTATTTCTAGAGACAAACCATAAGAAACTTCCTAAATAAGAATCTAATTTTGGATTGAAGGTCAGAAACTCCATCAGAAACTAAGTCAAGATGTAGTTTGGTATTAAATATCCTAGATCGCACCAAGAGTCCGATAGTAGAATAGCCAATGATTTATATATGAACTCTATACCTTTATCAAAGTCAAAACATAAGTTAGAAGCTACTCAAATAATTGCCTATAACACAAGGATGGGTTAGAACTTAAGTTAGAAACTCAATCAGAAAGTAGTTTAATGGAAGATGCAAAATGTAGCAGTAACTGGAAGTTTAAAGATGGTTGGTACTGAATATTGGATCATTGAGAGTTGGTGAGTAGATTAGAAAGTCACCTGATTATGCCTTGTAAGAATTTATTGAAGTTAGAACTTAGGTCAAAAACTACTAGGCAACAATCTATACCAAGTCAGAACCTTAATCAGAATATATCTTACTTAACTAATATCAAATAAACACCTTAGAAAAACTCACATAACACAATTGAAAATATACTTAAATGTTTACAATGAACACATATGTTATTTATTGGTTAGAAAATAAAGAGGTTACATTAAATTTTAAGGATAATAAAGGAAGACAAGAGCGAGACACAAGGACAATGAGCATTAGTATCCAAGTAAGTGGGATTAGTGTTTTACCACGATTTGAAGTATTACTTAAAAAATACTTGGATACCTTAATATATGTCTTATTTGTGATTGTAAGTTAGTTGCCTGTACATGTGCAACATGTGTGCTTGAATATGGTTATGCTATTTTGAATGCTAGACTTATGTGATTTATTGCTTCATGATATTACTTGTTTTGGATTGTTTGAAATTGCTTGATCACCCCAAAAGCAATCAACACAAACTCAGCTTAACTATTAACCAAACCTACATTGCCACCCACTAAGAAAAATGATTAGGATTCTTAAACCAAATATGGACCCTTTAATGAGAATAGCAGAAATGGTCCTCTCGCCACCCTTAGTGGAACTAAGTGATAGGAGAGGAGGTTACAGTAAGGTAGAACATTTTGTATAGCTATACCTATGTTAGCAACTAAGGCGGCTAGCTTCTAACATAAGTTAGTTTACATGGTAGGGCTATTACGACTCCCTAATTTGGGGCGTAACACTATAACCCTAAGTCAAGTGAATGAAACTCATAACTAGCTCACCCAAGCTACCAAGAAGAAAGCTTGGTGTTCTCCCGAAACAAATTGCAAGGTACTAAGAAAACTGAAGAACCTATGTTTTTGTTGATCCAAAGATTACTAAAATTTAAAGACCTGGACTCGATCCCTAAATACATAAGGAGGTTGGTAGAACAATTATCTAACCTATTTCTTGAAGAGTTACCTAAAGGATTATCTCCAGTTCGAGGTATATAGCATTGTATTGATCTCCAACCTGGCACTACCCTATCAAACTAACCTGCTTACAAGATGAGCACAAAGTAGATCACTGAACTCAAAAGACAAGTAGATGAGCTAATTGAGCATGGCTACATTAGAGATAGCATAAGCCCATGTGCTATGTACGATTTGCTTATACTAAAGAAGGATGGTTTACGATACATCTACATCAATAGTCGAGCAATTAACTGCATTACAATGAGTAAAGGTATACAATATAAGGCTTACTGACATGTTAGATAAGCTTCATGGCACTCGAGTATTCTTTAAGATTAACCTAAGAAGTGGCTACCATCAAATTTGCATGAAGCTAGGAGATGAATGGAAGATTTCTTTTAAAACACAAAGTAGTCTCTACAAATGGTTAGTCATAATGCACTAAGCACATTCATGAAACTCATGAACCATGTAATGAGACCTCTAACCAGTAGGTATGTGGTAGTGTGCTTTGATGATATCTTAGTGTATAGTGTTGATCTAGTATACTATATTGAACACCTCTAAGCTATTCTTAACATACTCCATATGAGAAACTATTTGAAAATTTGAAGAAGTGTACCTTTTGTTTGTACAAAGTTCTCTTCTCAAGATATGTAATATCCAGTGACAAGGTTCGAGCTGATGAGGAAAAGATCTAAATTATCTTGGAATGGTCGACTCCAAAGAATGCTACCAAGGTAAGAAGCTTCAATAGACTTGCTTCGTTCTATAGGTACTTCATTCGAAACTTTAGTACTATAGCAATCCCCTTGATCAAGCTCACAAAGAAAGGAGATGGATTCCAATGGATTAAGCAAGCCATGAAGAGCTTTCGAGAGATCCAGAAGAGATTGATGATGGCCCTAACCTTAGTCTTGGCTGACTTTAAGAAACCTTTTGAGCTAGAATGTGATGCCTTCAGTATTAATAATGGCGTTGTATTGATGTAAGAGCACCGACTTATTGCATATCGTTGTGAAAACTTAATGGTAACTCCTTTAACTATTCTATATATGAGGAGCTTTACTCTCTCTACCAAGCTCGTTGTATGGCAACACTATTTATTACCTCAAGAGTTTGACATCTACAGGGACCATAAATCCTTGAAACACCTTAAAAGTCAAAACAAGCTCTCAAAGAGGCAAGCAAAGTGACTTAAGTTTATGGAGGTTTCTCCTACGTTATCAAACACAAGAAAGGCAATGCCAACGTAATGGTAGACACCCTTTTCATAAACAAGCTTTGCTCATTACAACACGGACCAAGTTACTTAGGTTTTCTCTTATCATTGAACAGTACACTTAAGACCCTCAATTCGATCCTATTCTTAAGAAGTTCTAGGAAGGATTAGCAAAGGCCAGTAGCTATGCATCTTAAGATGTTCCACTCGAAAACTGTTAGTACAAAAGGCTCATAATAGAGGCTTGTCAGGGCACTTCGATGAGACCAAGACCACCAACCTTCTTAGAGAGAACTTTTACTAGCCCGGTATGGTAAGAGATGTCCATAAGGTTATCGACAGCTCTAAAACTTGCAAGAGGGCCAAGCAACGAAGGGAACCATATGGTGAGTACATGCCCCTACCCATGCTAACCTTACCCTTGATCAACCTTAATATGGACTTCGTCCTTGTGTTGTCATAGACATCCCAAGGATAGGATTCTATCTTTATAGTTGTAGATCATTTCAATAAGATGGCACACTTTATACCTTGCTACCAAACCAACGATAGTTTATATATTGTTGACTTGTTTTTGCAAAAAGTGGTCAGACTACATGGAGTTCCCAAGTCAATTTTTCCAGATCAGGATACAAAGTTCTTAACTTATGGAGAAGACTTGGCACCAAGCTCATGTTCAACTCTAGTAGTCATCCCCAAACTAATGGGCAAACTAAGGTAATGAATAGAATTCTAGGTAAACTACTCCGAGCTATTGTAGGAAAGAACTTAAGAGATTAAGACCTATGTTTATTAGTTATGGAGTTCACATGCAATTGAACTATATGCAATATAAAGTGGAAGACCTTATTCAATGTCACCTAAGACCTAAGCCCAACCATCCCACCTAGATTTGTAGGCACATTAGCAGCTCTTGAGGTAAGGCAATCTAGAGTCAACAAAGCCCAAGAAGTCTATAGGATGCATAAGTAAGTGACTGAATAGATTGCCAAGTTCAATGAAAAGCAACATCAGATCAATAGTCATGGCTATAGAGCTATTAGTTTCAATCTAAGTGACCTAGTTTGGATCTATGTCAGCAGAGAAAGGTTTCTACTCCTATAAAAGAACAAGTTGTCACCCAACCTAACGGACCATTCAAGTTGTTGAAGAAGATCAACTGTAATGCCTATTCAATCAAACTACCTAAGGACTACAATGTTTCTTCAACTTTCACTATATCTAACATAATTCCTCACCATCTAGTAGAAGAAGAAGGGGATTAAGGAGAGACAAAAATGGAGAAACCACAAATTTGAGGACAAATCTCCCAGACCCCAAGGAAGATGATAGGAACCAACTCTCTGGACCCATTACTCGAAGTCAAGCTAAAAGACTATAAGGTCTAACCTTACATGTCCTCACTCGAGAGCCATTAAGGGATGAAGATTTCCACCATGTCTAAGGCCAATTACACTTCACCAGACCTAAATACAAGGCTTGGGTCATAGCTAGGACTATTATCAACTTGTTCTAGAATAGGTCAACAAAACACAGGGTGCTAGATGACCTAACTCTTCCACAAGCTTCCTACTTACTAAGTAAGTCTGTCAAATTGCTATCCTCACCAACCTAATCTAACCTAAATTATGTCGACTGATCTAACTTTTACCTTCTCACTTGCAACTAAGTTAATCCAATTGGTTACCAAGCTTATTTGAGGACCCAAGCTTCCTTGTCACCAGAGACTAGCAAAGTATATTGGCAACTATTCTTGTCGAAGCTTCCAATCGAGAATTGGTATGTATCCACAACATACTATCTAATGATGATGACATCTTAACAGATTCTTTACTCCTTTTGTCTATTTTATCCCTTTAGTTATATATTAGGAATCTTCATGTAACTAACAATGTAATTTACCTTTTTTAGTCATTTTCCTTCTTTCGTAAACCCTAGTAGCCGAGTATAAAAAACTACCCTTGTAGTTAACCACAACAAATTGAATGAATTCATAGATATTACCTCTTCGTCTCTAAGAGTGTTCCTCTTAAGAAACCCTAACTTTTATCTAACTCCTTTACAAGAATTAGTGGTAAGTGACCCTAATAATTGTTTGATGCATCATATCGGTAACTCATTAAGCTATGTGGATTAATCAGTTTGTTATATCTACTCAATTTCACTCGAGTTTTTGCTAGCTTTTCTTTCATTTTGGTTTTCTACTTGATGTGCTCTCACATGTCCAACTCTAAGACACATCACAGGCAGTCATCCATATAGCGAAATTACAATTGATATGGGTTAAGAGTCTTGGATAAATCATATAATTCCTAGAAAGGCAATCAAGAAGGATGGAATTGTTTAACTTATAAAATTCATTTTTTTTTTTTCTAATGAGACCCTTCTTTTGAATTTCAATATGTAAATTGTGATGTTAAACAAATAAGTAAAATGTAGAAATCCAAATATAAAGAAAGAGAAATTATCACATCCTAATACTAGTGATAGTATGACATCTTGTTAACAAACTTAATCATACACTCAAATGATGTTATTATATATAATATAATGCTATATTGAGTTGAAGCTACATTTTTTTTAATACTCCAAACCTATTTATATCATCTCCTTATATAAAAAAACAAACCATAAAACTAAACAAAAGGTTAAAGCTACATCTTGAGTGCCTTCAAAAGATTATCTTGTTATTATAGCTCCCCCTTACGCTTCACTTAAATTTGAGGATAAAACAGATAATCTCCTTAACTTGTTGTTAAGCTATATAAGTAGATTAAAAAAAAAAAAAAACAATAACAGAGTAGAAAGCATCAATGAATATGAGTACAAAGAAGTAAGATATTCATAATAAAACAACCACATAACAAATGTGCATTACGCTTATGCGTGTAACATGCACTAGTACTAGTATCCTAGTCTAACCTAACCTAGTTATCTGGTTAGTATACATTAATGGGCATCCGGATAACAATTTGAGAACCTAGTTGGTTACAAGGATCAACCTAGGAGTAATATCACAAAAGAAACCCAACCCAACTAAAACTAATGTTGTCAATCTAGGTTAACTCATACAATCTAACTCGATTCTACCTGACCTACCCATGAGAGCAATCTAGTCCAACTCTAGTCTAATCCCTAATTGAACCCAGTTCGTCTCTTTAACTCTTAACCCTCTCACATATCTGGATTTACCATCTAAACCAAGTCTAACAACACTAGTTGAAACCACATAAAGTGGCTAGAAAAGAACTTTCTACTTTTTGAGTAATGCAATTATATATGCTTAAAAACCAACCTACCAAGATCTCAATTTTTGAAAAATCTAACTCATAAGTTCTTTTCTTATCATGACATAAGTGTGTTGAGAAAAGGATTTCTAACACCAGGTATGATCCACATGTCATTATTCAAATACTATTTCAACCAAGCCTACCATTATTAAATTAGATCAATAGCTATTCCACATAACCAAGCACATGTTTCACTTAGTAAAGCCTAGTAGGGGCATTTCAGTCCACAAAAGCATTCCAAGTCATATATATAACATTTACAATCAAAAAATTCTTAGAATAAGAATAAACTCATATCCAACTAAACATGAATCTTTGGACAAGGCCAAGAAATTCACTTTTGATAGACATAAGTTTACTAATAGAAAGGAGAGTCCACTTATCAACTTTTAGAAGTAATGTGGCTTCCTTACCTAGCTTACCTAACACAATAGTGTCATTTATTAATACTTATTGCCTTATTAGTTAACCTCTAAACTTTAAAGTGTACACAAACACACATGACCTTCAATACTTTTACTTTAAAAATTTACATGTAACATGTTCAATTTATATCAAGATGTAAGTTACTACAATCCTACCAATCTACCTTATATTTTCAAAAATTATGATTTGGCTCCTTAATATTTATTTTTGTTAGATTACTTATTCAATTGACTTTAAATTTCATATGTTCATAATATAACATCAAATTCGTAGGTTTTTACAAATACATACAGCATGCAATATTTTTAGTATTTACATTTTAGCCACCAAACTTCCATAAATTTGAAAAAATAGCCTGTCAACTTAAAATTTCTTCAATGAAAATTTATAATAGTTCATCTAAGATCTAAATACATTAATTCAATAGATTGCATTTACATTTTACAACAACTTCATAATCGTCATATAATTAACAACAATTTAGTTTAATAAATAAATGTGAGAAATTAAAATTTTATATTTTCCTAAATGGAATTCATAAATATGAAACACTAATAAGAATCGACACTGGACCCCTCAATTGAGCCTAAGCTGAAGACCATGCCCGAGCCTGAGGTCTAAAGAACATGATTTGATGGATTCTTACTTCTTGTTCTAGTGCTAAGGAATCTGAGCTATTATCCAAACCCGACCTTCCCTACCTTTCCACTTATCCTAAATCGTACACTCTAATCATGATCATGGAGCATCGACCTAATGGTGAGCTACGTAACCTCTATAACAGCTCGGCAAACTTGTCCAATAGCCCAACTACCCTTGTCCCGAGCTATATCAACTGAGTTCTAAGTTGTTTTCTGCAAACCGAAGTGTTTTGGACTACCATTGAAATACATGTGACCATTTGTAAGAGCTAACAATCGAAGTCTCAATCCTGAGCTATTTGGATGTTGCTTACCTATCTAATTCCATCCTAGGTTCTACCTAGTAGAGGCCTCGACCACTTAAGCCACAACATGTGTCGTCTAACATCAAGACTAGTACAAATGTAGGTAAGATATTCTCTCATTGTATATTACAAATTTTTCCTTTTTCATTTATATTCCTTTTAATACTTTCCACTTTAGTTAAAACGACCATTTTAGTAACTTCCCCAAATGTAATAGTTGCCCTAGAATTTTGAGTCTAAATACCCACCTATAATGTAAGTCACATCAATCACCTTCAACACAAAATCTTCATTTTCTTTTGTAACTTGATCTCATTTATTGCAAGTTCATTTTATTCTTAGCTTTTATCTATCCCTTCAGCAAGGATTATGGTAAACAACTCAACTAGTTTGACCTAATGCATTATATCTAACAAACTAATTAGTCTGTGTGTCGTTCTGCAATGCGTCATACTTGTAGAATTAGTGCATAGGTTTTACTAAAACTGTCAACTTCCATTTACCTTTCATTCCATTAATAGGTTCAGACTCATCTCGATATCACCACTCTTGTCAGTTCTTGACATGACATATCAAAACACTATTGTACATCCTACTTGAGCTTGGTGAAATAAAAAGGATGTTTTTTTTTTCTAAAATAATAGAACATCTGTTCAATAGTTATGCAGTGGTTACAGTAGCCAATTGGTAGTTGATGATGACTTTGGTAGTGGTCGATCGAGGTGAAAGAGTAGATGATGATTGTCTTGGTGATGTGATGATAATAAGTTTAATTTTTGGTAGTTTTCCAATATTCCTAGGTTTTTTTAGAGAATAGAAGCTATTTATGGAAAAGAATAACTAATAATATAAATATATTTGTGTTTCATGTTTCCAACTTCAATATCTTGTGTTTCCAGTGGAAACGGCAGTATCTTGTTCCTATCGGATTTTTTATCCCACTTTAAACAGGCAAGGATGGTTGTGGGAGGTTGCTTCAACGTCACGCAAATGGAGGAGGTAGCAAGAAAATAAATCCCTCTTATTGATAATATTATTTTATATATTTAAATGCATAGTTATTTAAGTGCAGACTCCATATGGTCTTATTACCATATTAGCTCCCTGATGAAGCTAGAAAAATTGGTAAAGAATCCTTACACGTGAAGGATTTAGGAATTGCGGCTGTATTTTTTTGTTATATATATATATATATTTCTATGTAGTAGTTTAGTTTAATTTTATGCTACTCTTCAAGTAAAATTTTATCTTCATTTAACATTTGTAAAAATCTCATAATGCAATTGAAAAGTAGTAAGACATTATACGGTATACATCTAATTTCAATTCTTTACTTCCATGATCTTTAAGGTTTAACTTTAACCAAATAAACTTTAGTTTATAAATAATATTAGTTTATATTTCAACTTATTATTTCAAATCCAGTTTCACATAACTAGTCTGTCAAACTTGAGGATCTCATATTACCGTTTAGTGTTAATTTGATAAAATTCTCCATTAACCATAAATTCTAAGGTAAAATCCTTAATTAGGATTTTCTCACTATTTTCACCCCCACAAGGTTTATGTAACATAGCACATTTAAAATATCAAAATATGTAGGATATTTCACCTTAGTTTATTCTACTTTTAAATATTAGTAGCTTAAGGGTATCACTGAAACATCAAACCAAGATACACAGTGGTTTCATTTGATAAAATAGTCTACTCTTCTAGCTCCATTCAGCATACACAGGCGAACCATATCAATTTCCACCATGAGAGAAATATCAGTGGCCTCACAATAATCATTTCTCTACCTCACGCTATTGCAACTAGGAAAGGTCTATATAGAACTAAAGTTACCCCATGACTCTCAAAGTTATAGAATTCCCTCAACTTAAGATTAGAAATATATTTTGACACTTTCCTCAACATATTTGCCCATAGAAAAACTCGAGTTGAAAAGACCTTCTATTTCTATTGTACGACATTTTACTCTTAATTAATAATCTATAAAACAGAAAATGACACTTCTTATTCAAATCACTTCTTAATACTCCCGAAATCATCCAAACCCTTGGATAGGTTAATATTCAACACCGGGAAAAGGAAGAAGTATTGCATTTAAAAGAAAAAAATCCAAAAGTATAGTCATGCTAAAAGTAGCTCTAAGACTATAGCACTTAAGATCGTGTCACGAAATCACAATTCCAAATTGCAATGAAATCATGACTCCAAGTCACAAGTTTAAGCTACCCAAGTTGAACCCTTGTCTTGAAGACACAATTTTACTTTAGGTAGAAATCACGTCTTGAAGACAATTTTAACCTACAAACATTTTACAACAGCAATTGCTACAGCTTACTCTCCCTAATTTTTACAACACTTGCAATACAAAGTAATATGTTTCTTCACTATAACAAATAGCCAAAAAACATATCACCACCAGATAATAAGTTATCACAAAACCTAAACCTCACATCCATAATATAAGTTGTAATTCACTTTCCAAGACAACAACTCATCCCCAACCACCTACTAATATAAAGTTCCTCATCCATGACCGAGAATTAACAAATGTAAGCAATAATAGTTTAAGAGATGAAGTTTACTAGACAATAAGAGAAGAATAAAAAGCTTTCTACTAATAAATAATACGATATATCCAAATGCAACTGTATATCCAAATGTACAAAGTCAAAATAAAAACAAAAGGATAGAGCAAAGCATAAAGAAATCCAAGGCTACTATCGTTGGTGTCGCTTGAAGGTTTGTATCTCCTATGCACTTAACCGTATCTTACTAAGTGACTTAACTAACTTAAGTGCTTCCTTAGCATGCAGCAAGTAAGTCATGGGCAAGAGACACATGCATAGGTATAAGATCAAGCTCAACTTGTGTAACCCCTTTCCCACATCTTCTGCCCAAGGCCTATGTCGCCTCTTTTGTGAAGCTGGTGGAGTCTAAACATAAGTGTTAGAGCTCTGCCCAAAAGACATCTAGAACGACACCAATGGCAATGCTGAGGGGCTTGACTCTTGATATTAAGATGCAATGTATTGGTAGGAGATAGGTGAGAAAAGTATTTATGCATTAGCGACAAATCATCTCTAATCCCATTAAGGCTACGTTTATAAGCCCATCCCTAACCCTAACCTCGTCCTTAGCCTCTAAGACATCCTCCTAAGTAGTGAGGTGGCTCCATTGATGATGAGTAGTAACATCCAACATTATCAAACCTGCTAGTATTGCATCCTCAAAGGCGATGCCCTAAAATTGTACACTATTCCATCTACCTCCATATACATACATGCCCCTCTTACATAGTGGCTGGTTCAACCGACTATATTAAAATCGACTTAAAGGGGAAGAACTTGAGATGGACTAGGTTCTGTAAGTTATCTATGAATACCATCCCACAAATGAGCTGCAGGATGTGTGCTTTGACAAAACATTGGTGGGTAACCTCATCGGCATCATCCATAACTTGCTGAAGTTATTCTTCAACCATGACAACTTTAGCCGTACACCTAAGATGGAGACTTATGTAGGTCCAGCATCCAACAGTTGCTAACACACATCTCCCAAGTCCAAGTGTAAGATCCTTATCACTACTTACCCATCAATTGGGAGGCTTACAAATATGGATATTCCTATAGGGTGATCGTGATCTTGCTTGTAAGGAAGTAGAAGGTGTGTCTTCCACCACCACTAAGGTAGTGATCGAGTGCTAATCAAGTTAGACGAATGGTAGCTAGCTGACATCAATAAGTCGAACTACTACCAAAATGAGAAAAATGGACTGATTAATCTCAATCGAATGTCCCTTGTATTGTTGTAATGCAACCTTTCGTCAACAACAAGTCATCCATTTGCTCTCCTTTTTTCATAAATCAAGGGAACAAATGCCATACGAGGATATCAAGATGGGTCCAATAGGCCATGTCAACATATGATGTGAAAAAATGACCATACACTCACAATTGATGTGCAAATGCGTACCAATGGCCAACATACTAAAAACTATTCATGTACGTCTTGCCCATAGCTATCATTTCATCTAAGCATGGGATTTTGTATGTTTGTCACTTTCAGAATGTACATCTATGTGCTCTTAGCTCTATCATATGGGTATTGTCTCACACGATAAAGCCATGTACACATACTTCTAGCCATGCATAGTCAAGCATAGTGCTATAATAACCTCAAAAATCTATTGTTGCTAATTGAATAAAACTACATAGTGGCCACTAGCTATTTTCTACCACTTATCATACTTTTTTACTGCATATTCAATCAACACTTGACCATTAGTGATTGCATCAGATGTCTTGACCAGTTGTTTCTTGAAAAAGTCATTGCAATTATAAGTCCTCTTCACTAGTACGTTTACAGGCAAGTTCCTAACATCTTTTAAGTGCACTATTATAGCTCTCAATGATATTGGTAGTACCATGACCAAATCGAACCCTTTGTCATATACCAAGGTCCACATTTTTGGACGAAATTCTCTAAAATACTTAGGGTTATATCTTAAACTATTTGGTAGTATTGTAAGAACTTACGGGGCTGCACTTGCTTAGCCACTTTTGTCAACAAGTAATGTCCTGTTTACATTAATCCCTACAATCACTAACAAAGTGAATCATGTCAAACTTTTGGGAAAAAAAAAAGAAAGAATTTACTTTTTTAGGCAATTTTAGTTCGAATGTTCTTTGGTTTCCACGCAAAGTCACGCAAAATCGATGCCTAATCAATGATATGCAGCATCCAAACACATCTCCGATGTGATTGCAACAAGTTCTTGGGTGCAATTTCAAGTTTGATTGGGTAATTTTTCAATTTGGTAGAGTACGTTAGGCTTATACTTAAAAGAGAGAGAAAGGGGCAATGAAATGAAGAACATGGCTGCAGCATTTAAGTTATAACCCGATAAAATCATGACCTGGAAACACAATTTCACTTTTAAACTAAAATCGATACATGACTAAAATCATGACCTCGAGTCAGGATTTTATTTTGAATACTATGATTTTGAAATTACTTTTGGCGTGGCTGCAATTTTAGATTTTTCTTTTTAAATGCAGTTTTTTTTTTTTTTCCCTTTCCCCATTTAACTCGCACAAAAATCGATTAAGTCTTGTTCTTTTTTTCTTTTAATTTTAAAACCCTTGCTACCCTTATGCGTCAAGAACATACAATCAGTTCATATTAATTGAACAGTAACGATAATACATTGAAGTCCTAAGTTCTTATTTGATGTAAAACGCTTTAGATCCGATCTTCAGTTTCATTTCTTCCGATGATGTTTAGATATGGGGCGATCTCCATGTTATTTCAAAAGATATATTCAACTTGATCTTCACATCGATGGTGTGATCTCACAAGATTTACTCCATTAAATATTCAACACATTCTTATTCAATGTTGATTTGAAACGAGTAACAAACAAAATTAATTCATTTCAAGGAAGAATCACCAGATCCTCTCCGCAGTGAATAAATAACATCAATATTTAACAAACTTTCAAGCGAACTCGTAACTACCATCAACATTCCGTACTTTGGGCAAAACACAATCTTAAAAGTTGCTTTTAAGCACAATACAATCGCTAATTCAATCTGAATGAACCGAAGACAACAGCTGGAAAAAACCAATTTAAATTTGAGGAACAAATTTATAAATGAATTTAGGAATAGCATTTGATCTTTTCTTTAATTCGTCATTGGTTCTATATTAGTATTACACCCAATCTCAACAAGTTCATTGACACCATGATTTTTGCACACGATAACATGTTATAGACCTACTCTGCATAGATATTATTTACCAATCGTCTTTTAGTTAAGTATCCTATCTTTGAGATGACCTTCCACAAAAGTACTGCATTTTCATAGGGCATCAATTGTAGCGTGTAATTTCAAGATCATTCAAATAAGGATTTAAGATGGGGGTTTGAGAATGTTAATTTTCCAAGCCTTACCAAATGCTAAGCAGAAGATTCAAACTTTATCATAATAACTTGTACGCTGTTATTTAATCTCGCTGCAAAACGGTGCATCCTAATTCCCATTCCACATTGAGTAGCATTATCATAATATCCACCTCTCTAGTAATTACCAGAAAAGGTGTTTGGCGGATAAATCCCACTCAATAATAGTACAAGATGCAAAACCAGAGTACAACATGGATTGTCAAAAACATGTAGCCTCTTCCCCATACCCCAGCACCAACCGCCTAGAGAGAGCTCCCAAATGAGCTTGGAGGTTATTTTCAGGGAAGGAGAATGGATATAGGGAGATAATATACTGAAAAGCATCAGAACATTCATCACAGATTTCATTGATCATGTTAGAAAGAAGACAACCTCAAACAGTTAAGCATGGGAACTCACATTATAGCTTTTATCTCTGAAAATCAATGGCAAGCATAGCACATGCATGATGAACAGAGTCCACCATGTAGAACGCCCAAGGTGAGAACGTCTGTGAAACCTCAGTCCTGCAAGCCGCCAAGATCCGAAGATGAATAGGACAGCTAGGAACCTGTCACTAGTATGTGGATGACGCCAGCCCCTTAATGTCCCCCTTTAAAACAATCACCGACCACCGACTCCATCTAACTACATATTCAGCAGGAATTTCATTTATCACCCAGAAACTCTAGACAAGTCTCATTGTTCTCAAAAAACACGGAAACTATACTAAGATTATTAATTTCAGGAACACAATTTAAAAACATTCTCTCCTTTCTCCAGATGACATAAGATATAAGATGTTCCAACTTGAAATATAATAATATCAAAGGAAGTAGAAGAAACAAATCATAGGGCACGCCATAGCAACTACCCCAGCCTCCAATGATGATAAAAAATTGGAAGAAGCTACATATACACCATTACCAACAGCAAGACAGGATAGGGAAGTTTATAGTGCTCCAACCAAAAAGATCGATGACATTATGGCACCACTAATTTCCGATTGCAAATGTCAAAAGATCATTACATTGTTAGAACACAAAGACTACCAGATCAAATCACTATCTTGCAGAAGGCAAAGGAAAGAAACTTCACTGCATCATTATGCCTATTAAGCAAACAAATGTTAATCAAACATATGATGCATTCAGTAAAACCTCCACTTAAAGTCTGACCAGACTCCGTATTTCCCTAATCATTTACTTGCAACAATAATCAAACAGATGAAAGAAGAGAAGTGTCATCATGACAAAAACGTTTGACAAGTAAAACTGTATAGCACTTGGCATGTCTAGCTATGCCGCTGGGGTTAAAAAGAAAAAAAAGAATAAAATAAATCTAAAGGAACATGAACATCTACTGTAAGAAATATAATTTGTGAAAACAGAAGTTCTTGTGTTCTAAGTTCAAGGAATGGACCATGAAAAGTCGCCCAAAGGCAGTTGAACTGGACAAGCTTTTCCTATATTTGAAAATCACAAGTAGAAGAGAGAAATTAAAAAGAGAAGGAAAAAAATCAGTGAGTCTACAGCATTATTTATATAAAAGGACACTGCAACATTTGGAACTAATATGATACCAATGAGAACAGCAAAGTGGATACACAATTAGAACATGACCAAAAGAATTTCTATTGCATAAAGATAAACTGGCTATAAAGCAGCATTAATTTCAACTGAGATACATAACATTTTTTGACAGGTTTACCACAATTTTCATTATATGACCTACTTGGGACACAATTAATTGCAACTTCCATCCACAATATTAACTGCATAAGCAGAAAAAAAGGGGGGAAGCATTTGAAGCAACATGCCCTTTTCAAGATCAAGAAGCCAGACTTTCACCTTATAGAAGCTAAAGGAGTAATGAATGATCCATACTGCTGCCATTTCTATTCAACCTTCATATGAATATCCGATCACTTCTCAAAGAACTAAGCATCCTGTACATTTCATCCGATGCCAAGTATCCGAGATCTTCCAAGTGGCCACAAAGTTGAAAGGCTTTGAGGATAATGAGATGCTTTGACATTGCTTTGTAATAGGTACTCGAGATTGCTAAAAGACAAGAAAAATTTTCAGATAAGAAATGATAACCAGCAACATTTAATTTACAGACATCTATGTTGAAATTATTTGATTAGTGAAGGATCAGCAAAAGCAATCCCAAATGGATACAGTGATAAAAAATCAGACACACACAGCTATTTATAAGCAATGTCCTGTGCTTCATGCTTTACTTGGTCACAAGATAAGTTTACATCTGTAAATAAGAAAATTTTCCAACAGCTATACCAAGTATGAATGAGTTAAATCACAACAGCATACATCATTGATAGAAGAAAGAAACCACCTATAGAAAGTAATGTTCGCGAATAAACAATTATTTGATTAGTGACAGCAGTGCTCTCAATAATCATTGATCTCCCATGTGCTCTCAACCAATAAAGATGGAAGGTTTCAGGGTTTATCCTCCGAATACCCACTATGCATATGGCCACTGACTCCTTGCAAAAAAATGAGTGCAACCTGCAAATGCAAACCATTCCAAGAACAATTGGGTGCCCCAGGAAAAGCAGATGTATAAAGGAGAAAGCAACTACACTTTACTCATTTAGATCACCTTCAAGCTGCCATCACCTGAGATAATGTAGCCATATGAATTAGTCAGCACTTAATTTTTATAGATACACCAAAAACTTAATCAGCAGATTGTATAACTTCAAATTACACTTCTGATGCAATTTCTGAACCCCACTAGACAGCCAATAAGCAATCTATTGCTTGTCTATAAATGTGTGAATCAAAGAAATTCGGATACTGTCCAACATAACCTTAATTTCTAGGTGAGCCTGACAATAATGTTCCTAATAAGACGACTCCAAGAGACCAAGTGAATAACTAGATCAACTCTCTGCATCCAACCACATGCTTCTCTAATACCAAGGAGAACATCAGATCTTTAAAAGCAAGGGAAAGCATGATCATGGGATAGTTAATATTTTTGTTTCCTAATGTTCATTTTAGCTATATAAAATTCATAGAAGGAAAAAGTAGAGGGTTTCATAGAGTACTGTTTTCAACTTTTCACTGTATTTTTTTAGTAGCCATGCATTAGTGACATGAAAACAAGAAAGAATACAAGGCTATATGGGAAACCTTGAGCATTGACTGCATAAGATATGCCTAACATTGTTTCACAAACACGTCATTAACAAAGGCTTAAAATGGCTATTCATTCAACAAAAGATTCCCGAGATTGCTTTCCAAAACTAAGAATAACATTGGCAATGAAGAAAAATAATCATAGTCACCAATGTTGCACGAGACTTCCACAAACACAAGACCCTAATACCCCTGCCAGCATTCAAGTCTCATACACCAATCAGATAACATCTCCAGCAAGATTAAAGCCATTGGAAAGAAATTTTATCAGGTCAGACAACCAAAAGTTTCACTAGCCTCCTTGTATAAGTTCATGAAAAACCTGCTTCTGGAATTGATTGATTAAGCAGAGTCAACATCAATGATTATTCCACAAAAAGTAAAATCTCAGCCAACATTGCTAGTCACAATTTTGTACCACAACCATGAAAGTTAAATTGAGAGAAGCAAACCACCATGTATTGTCTCTTCTCATTATAGGTATTATATACTATAATTATGTACTTAATATATTAATAATGATTATTTACAGCATATAGTTTTACTATTACGTTAATAATATAATCTTTAATTTATGCAATATAAATATAATTTCATCAATATTATATCAAGAATATATTCTCTGATTAATATATTTATAAGATTATATTCATATTAATAGTATAGTATAATATAACATGCAATAGATAGCACATATTGTATAAATAATTTACCAGACCAACATACACCACTATGCATGTACTTATAGACCAACATATACCACTGTGCATGTACTTAAAAAAAAGGAGCTTCAAATTAGAGGTGATGTAAAAATTGTAATTTTAAGTTTTTGACACAGTGCATCTGCTCTAAAGAATGTGTATAGAAGAAACTACCTACCTCCATCTCAAACTGAATAACAGAAAAAAAAAAAAAAAAAACTGTCACATCCTCAATGTGTTTCCAAAAGTGATTTGGTTTTTTCAATTCAAACTCTTAAACCATAAATGGATTTTATTAAAACTGCCTAATAAATAAAAAGTGTACTTTCTAAAGTGTAAGATGAATGGCCATTTTGGCTTGATATATAAGATAATATATTGATAACACTTGCTTAATATATTGATTACATTAAACTATAATTAGCAACCTTATGATATATAATACATATTAAGCATTAATCCTATTAAATTACAATATTATGCATTAACAATTCATAATTGCATTGATATAAAATAATATCATATATTAATATTATATGACTATAACAATTAAATTACATCCAACATATGTATTATAATCAGATAAACATATATATTATTCGATTTATAATAAGATAAAACATGAAAAATATTTTCCTGATTATTCAACAAATGAGTTGAGCGCATGTAAACAAGCTGTTTTTTTTGGGAAAAGGTATTCTAGGGAAATTGTTCTCCAAAAACTCAAGGTTATCATGAAAAGAATGTAGCCTAAATGATAATATGGTTACTGAAGCACTTTGTCATTTAGCCATTTTTATCAACATAGTCAAATTACCACTCTGCTTCTATGCTTTGCGTACTCTGAAAACCAACATCAGCCTGTAAATTGCAAGTTAAATAATTAAATGTTCTTTTTTCATTCCTTAATTCAAAGAAAATTGCTTGATTCAAAGTGCCTGATTCACTAAATCATCATTGTTAGATCTGATCACTATTGGCAATTGGTCAATATTAATACACATAACTGAAGCATTATTAACTTCATTTGATGAATGATCCCTTCAGTGAATTTTTGTCTAGGCATGCTCCTTTACCAAAAAGAGCTTTTCAAATTATTCATGACAATAAATTTATATTTGCTCATTGCACTGAGTGAATATACAAAATTCAGGTTGCTTGAATGGAAGGAAGTGGGGTGGTCATTCCAAGATAAACAAAAACCATACACCATATTTCTAATTATTAGAAAACTATATGAATATTTGAAGTCTAAAAAATGACAAATCGCACCTATATTGCAACATTTCATTGCTAGTAGAAAGAGTAGGACTATTAAGCCCTCACCTTCAAAAAGAATGAAGTAATCCAAGGGCAAGGCAGCAGTAAAAGGTTTGGTGCCACCTAACTCCCCCCCCCATCACTGCAGATCCTGGTGCGACAAACTATCCAGCAAAGGAATAGTTATCTTCCCATCAATCCAACCTCATTGGTGCAAATACTGACATGTTTTAAGGGAAGAAACCATTGCAACACTCCAAGAACTCCCCATGTTGCAACTACCCTCAAGATAAGACATCTTCTTTTGTCAATTCCTTTGATCGTGGACTTGTAGCATCCCACAAAAATCCGTTTTCATTTTCAAGTGAAAGGTTGTTTGATGTATCATCTTGTGCGATGGACTGGCTAGAAGCATGCGCAATGTATTGATCTGCAATTTGTTAGGAAAGTAAAATGGGGCATAACTAACACACTTCAGAAAGTGATATACTGAAAGTACCTTAGCCAAGAAAGAACAAATTGCCTGAAACCTCACTCCAGAGTGAAAATAGCCAGCCGTCAAAATTATGGGGCATTTCATCTTAGCTAGTTATCATGTTTGGTCTCAAGTAGATAATTAATCCTAGACCTCATCATACCTATTGCATCTTTTAAACCTATCAGATAGGTACACAACAAAAGTGACCAAAAGGAAACAAATGTATCCTATCCTAACGCCATTCAACAGCTAGCTTTTGAAGCGAAAGTTCTAAATGATATTTAAGCACTACACAGATGACTTGAGAAGGACAGATGCTTGTACCAAGAAACACCTGCACAGCATTGCCTGCTGTCATAGTGAGACCAAACTCTAATACTACATAGCAACATAAATCTCATATCACAAACTAGCTTTGGAAATAAAAGGCCCATTCAAATATTTAAGCAACACAGGGAGAAGTTAGAAGGTGACATGCAACCCTGATGTAGCCACATTTGTAAAGCATCTGAGTGTGCCTTACAGAACAACCACCTACCTGCCAAGGTCTGAAGAGCATTAACAGCCGCTTGTTGTTGAGCATCCTTCCTCGTTTTACCCATTCCAACACCTATCTTCTCCCCAGCAAACAAAACCTAAACAAGCCAGAAAAAATTGCAATCATCCTGTAGGTTCTTAAACGTTTAGAGACTGATACCACTAACAAGCCAGGAGATGAGAATTCTACTACAAGCAAATATGCAAATCTCAAGGCCCCCCTTAATCATATAGGAAGTCCAATCGTATCAAGATGCATTAACTTGTCCAGTTTCCAACTTCAAGTATGTGAAGTGAAGATTCCCCCAGAAGCTTTATGGTTGTTCTTCAAAGATGCCATGTTTTATAAGTTTCTTATCCAAAAATCTAATCTACTAGTACAAAAATATTATCAGTCTCAGCCAGCTAAATAGGGCTTTCAACATAATTATGGACTACACCTAGTGGAAAGAAGGGTTAAGTGGTGCTGTTGTTGCATATACCATATTTGCACAAATAAGCAATAACATTTGGACTTTGAACACTTGAAAGTTAAGACATAACATATTGAGTCCTTGGTTCTGGAAGTAAATAAGTCACTCTTTCTTCTTGTACATATAAAATTACTAGATTTTCTTTCCACCTATACCAAGCACAAAGAAAAATAATTTCTGTTGGTCTTGTATGAAACACAAGCAATCATGTGGGAAAGGGACAAATATCTGGAAATTTTTTTATCTTTTTCATTACAATGGGTGACGGAGGATTCAAACCTGGTCTATCCTACTTTGGAGACCAGTGTCTTTGCCATTAGGCTACAAGGCCATTGGCTAATATCTGAAAATTCTTAAATTAATAACATGGAAAGAGATCACAATCCAATGCAAAAAATGATCACAGGTCTCAAAGCTCCCGTCTCTCATATTAGAAACAGAAACGAGAGCAGAATACACACAATGAGCCTACCAAATACAAACCTAGAGTAGTGGTTTTTTATTAACAGACTTTCATTCAACACGTACACTATGCTTCCAACCTTTTGCACTTCCTTGTGTAAACTGTGGTGTTAGGAGGCCATTGGGCATTTGGACCAGGCAAGACATGTTAATACCCACCCCTCAACCCCTCTTAAAGCTTTGTCTCCCAAGGCTGAACTCATGGAACTGCACACTGAACTCCTCTACATCCACCCAGATTGCATCCACTGTACAAACACTTGTAGGACATCAAATCCTTGCAATTTACTGACAGCAAAGAAAGAATCTTTTGAGGTTGAACAATAGAAACATTCTCTTGTGTTAAGATACATGAAAAGTTGGGTCAATTAAAGCCCTCTTAGGCAACTTCAACTTATATGCTACAAACCCAACCATCACAATGATTTGATAGAGTCAACCAAATTCAGGGCTTATTATGATACATTTTTATTTTTACAACTTTGTCGCCAGTGACAATTACAAGTACACCCAATCACTTAGCAAGTATATCACCTCCGTGTGAGGTTTGAACACAGTATCACATATGCTTATCTGGGTGCTATCCTCAGATTGTACAGAAGTTTGGCAAGGCTTTTTCTCTTGCCATCAACTGTTTATCCCAGCTTTTAAGAGAAGTTTCCCCAGGAACATATGAGGCATAGAAGGGAAGGATGCCCATAGACAATTTCAGATGGCGTGGTATGGAATGAGGTGTTATACCAATACTCATCCCAATGCAGCTAAAAGACCACATTTTCCGCTGTTTTGATGCAAGACATCTCAAATAAGTTTCAATGCCACAATTGAGTACCTCAGTTTTGCCCATCAGTCTTAGATCAAAAGCTAACACATGGCCAATTTCATCCCTTGCAATTGTAAGGTTTCTGACCAAAACATATTGATGAAAAATGGATCTATATCATTAAAATGATGCAGAGGATGCCACAGAGGTTTGCCACTTCCTGCGCAAATGCAGCAGCTACACTCATCATTGTGAACCGCCACTTTAATTAGAGGAAGGCCCTTATTTTGATGGTTGACCACTATCACAAAAATCCATCATAGCCTTTGCATTGGGGAAATCAGCAATAAGTCCATAGAGATATCATCCTAGATTGCACTCGAAATGGGCAAAGGCTGTAACCCATGGTTTTGGTGGCCTGATTTTAGCTTCTTAGAGGTATCCTTCTGCATTCGCTTCCCATGAACAATTTCAGCCAAACTTCATTAAGTTCAAAATGAATCCCAGTATCCCACTAATGGGTGACATGGAATTCCTATAGCAACAAAACTATCGATTGTTATGAGGCAAATAAGACTAGCTTCTCATCCAAAAAAAAAAAAAAAAAAAGCAACAAACTTGTAATGTATATCCTGGGTAGCTCTGAGAGTCAGCTAAGATTTAACTATTGATTTCTGATAACTTTGGGTCTATGTAATACTTCTTGGTCATTTTTCTCCAGGTCACAAAAATACCTCCCATTCTACTAATCCAAACATTATAGAAAATCTGAAGCCAGATTTGTATTGGGTCTCAAAGTCCCATTCAAATAATTCAGAGAGCCAAGTATATTAATCGGCACCATAATTAACTGTTAGAGTAGATGGCTTAAACTATTTTGATCAGTGTGCAATACAAACTTTTCCCAACATGTAGGACCTCCAAAGTTGTATACATCAACTCCTTTTAACAAGTAGACTTGGCAAGTGTTCTATCAAGTAATGCTTTGCTGAAATAGGCTATCTCAAAATGCCCCTCAGACCTTTGGTCAAAGCATCACACTCTAAAACAAACTCTTGACTAAAATCCAGCACAGCAAGGGTGGGAGAGTGGTCTTTTTAATTTTTGGATAAGCATAAGGAGTGTGGTTATTGTGCTTTGCAAAATGCAAAAAGCTTCATCAGCCTCATTTTCCACTTCAAACCTTCTTTCTTGATTACTACAGAGAGCAGTCTCACAATTTCCTATTATTTGTTTATAGATTTACGACTTATCCCCTCAGCAAGATAAGGTAAATGCCAGTCAAAAGTCTAGTCAAGTTTATCTCCAATCCTCTACCAGACAACACATGATCCAAGAATTCTATTAATTTTCTACCAAAGGAGCTTTTTGCGTTTGTGTGTGTTGGTTATGAACCCATATTTCAACCATTCCAACACAATCTCCAAATGATACAGATGCTTTTCCATCTTGCCCTGTAAACAAGTGGTCATGAAAGAAGATGAGTATATAATGGTGAAGATAAGGGCTAAATGCCTCATTCAACATGACATAGAATGCTGCAGGGAATACCCCCAACATTTTTCCAGGCACAAGCATACTGATAGAGAGAGACTTAAATCTGTCTGCAGCCTTCTTTTGTTGTCTCTATGAAGGAATAGCCCCAACTTTTCACAAAACACCACATTCTTAGCCATCACTTCATCATTTTGCTCCTTGAATAATTCATCCTCTCTGTTCTTCTCACTATCCTACATAAAATTCCACAAATCTCCACTTTACTTATTTTGAGCAGTGATTGCAATTGATGGAAAGTTTAGTCGAGGATACAATCCCCTTTAACATAACTTCTTTCCTTTTATGCTTCAATTTCACACATCAGCGGATCCATTTACACCTCATCAGATGTCTCAAGAGTCAAGCCACAACACTCACAGTATTAGATCTACTCCATCTAACCCAAGAGGTTAACAATCAGTGACTACAGTCAGCACCAAATCTCCATATTAAATCCTTGACAAATACCTTTGGACTTCACTCATAACCACCAATGTGACCCCAAACTTAGGGGTCTCCTCCACCACCAAAACTGAACATCTTGCAACTTCTTCAGACGTGAAATTATGGATAGTTGCCACTTTCCATCAACACTATAAGCAAGGAGTTCATCAATATACCTCATCCTTTTATGATCTTTGGTCCACCAATGCCACTAGCCATCATCAAGGATAACTCCATTACACACACTTCTCATTTAATAGTGGTTGCACATTTGTCACATCACCCACACTCTCCTCATCAATTCATCCCTAGAGCCCTCCAAAAATGCAGTTTGCTATGGTCTATTGTGGCATTGTATCAAGGTGATAAGGTTGGTAATATTTCACCCATTGCCCCTTTGCTGTCTTAGATAATAACTTTGCATAAGAGTAATCATGTAACTCAAAGACTTATTTTATTCATAAACAAGTAGTTACAACCCTAATCTGATAAATTTAGGGTTCAAGGACTCGTAAAACAGAGTTAATGCTCCTCAACCAAATTCCACAGCTTCTCGCCCTCTCTAGAGAAATATGAAATGAAAGAATGATTAATACTACCAACAGAACTCATACTCTTCTATTATATTCGCCACATGACAAGACACTATTGTACATGACTCTTTCCCCTTGACTAACCATGCCAATACAATTATCAATTATACAAATACTAACACTAATTATATCAGACACACAACAGCTTCCATTCTCCTTGCTCTAACTACCAAATTCTGACTTCCAACTCTAAAATCACAAGCAATACTCACCAGTGATCCTCTACTTACAAATTCCAGCCATAATTCCATTACTTTTCAACTGAAAAAGTTGGGATTCAGAATTGTTCCCATAATATATCCTCTCTTGTCCTCCTACAGCAACTCCAGATCTTCCACTAACCACCATGGTATCAACATGATATCAACAATGCGACAAAGAATAAGAACCAACATGGTTTTCATTTTCAATAACAACGTCCAACTACCTTGCTTTAGCCACAGCCACAGGAACATGAGTCCTAACTCTCCTCCTAGTCTCCTTCAATCTTGAGAAGGTACCCTAGGAACCACCAATCTTTCAGCGGATCTTACATTTGGGCAACAGGCTTTTAAGATTCTCAACATCTAACATAAGCCTCTTGCTTCACATCCACAAGCCTCTTCTATGAATTTATTGCTTTTCTACATCCAGGTTTCTTCATCATGCTCACAGCAACACTGCCCATGTCAACAGCAGAACTTTCCTCCTTAAGACTCTGCACCAATGTACAACTCGCCCTCCATAAATACTAAAGGCCATCGGCCCCTTTGTAAATGGCCTCCTACCATATATTTCAAAATATTGCTCAGCAAAAAAGATCCTGCCAATGGGATCTGATCCGTTGAATATTAGGAATTCGATTCACTTCTAACTCAAGCCTCCTTGAATATTTGTCCAAATAGCATTATGATTAGATGACACATCTCTAAGAAATTCTCCATTTGTATTTTGTAACATGATAAGTTGGTGAGGTTGAATTCATGTGCGCTTGATTTCCAGATCTAGAATTCACTCCTTTATTCTTCTTTGTCTACTTGATCTCAAAGGAAACGCTCCATCATCCATTTGAGCTCCTCTACTATATTCATCAGATTATAGATTTCATCCAGCTGGACTCAACTTATCTCATCACCAAGCTTTATCAGCCTTACATCCTTCGTCAACTCCCTAACCACCTTCTAATGCGTCTTGAAGTAGTTTTCCATCCCCATCATGAATTCTACTCTCTGATAAGGACTAAGTCGGTTGAATCAAATGGGTAGAGCAGGACAATTATGTGGAAATTATCGCATTAATAAGACTAAATAATATCAAGCTCCGGTGCTGAAAATGATCCCCAAAGCTCAAAGTTCCTCTCTCTCATGCAAGAAAGGGGAAATATTATACCCATAATGATTGCTATACTGACTTCCATAAATATATCTTCTACCCTAGCATTATGATGCCTCTAGTGACTTCTTATTAACAGACTTTCTTTCAACACATTCACTATTCTTTTAGACTTCTTAGTGTAAACTCAGGTGATAGGATGGCATTGGGCCTGCCCTAACAGAACATTTAAGCAATTTTTCTGCCAATTGCATATGCCTGATTGTTCATGAAAATCATTTAGTAAAAAAACGCTAAGTATATTCATGGATTACAGCTCTAACTTGAATATTTGTAACTAATTGAAAATTGAAATTCATACAAGATTCTGGATAGATTTGCCTATTTGCTAACCACTTCCAATATATGTCATGGACCCATTTACAAACACAAGCCCATTTTAAAGGAGTTTTTTATGGCTAAATGATGTACGGATTGGCACATACACAGGGGTAGCAGGTTCTTCATTCTTCTTTGCTGTCAATTTAGAAGGTCAAGTTCAATTAAACACATATCATTTTCATTGTGCTAAAAAACTATGGTCTAGCATGGTTGCACTCTTTCAAGAAACACAGCCCCCAGCATGTCCAAGACAAAAATCCATCTTTTTTCTTTTTTTTCCAAAATTTGGCATGCATTCATATTGTGCCTCATCAGCATCCATGTCAGCAAAGCAGATACATCATATGCTATTCAAAGAAGTGGCTTCAAACATTTAACACTATATAGAGTTACTTAAATTCATATCATGATATCACTGTACTTGATCGCAAAGTGAAAAGTACGTATAGAAGCTAAGAACTAAGGACATCCACTTGCCTCAACAGAAAATTGCAAGTCCTTACTAGTGCTCACAACTGTTCTAAACTCAATCTGAAAAGGTGAAAATTTTTTTTGGGTAAGTAAAAGGTGGAAAAATATAATATCACTATCAAAAATGATAAACAGTGAGAAACTTTATTGAAAAATTTTGTTGAGAATTATGTATTTGATAAAGACCTGGCCACTTGTCCATACACCATTTGAATTATAAAATCTAGAAAGTACTATTAATTCATTTTAAATTCTCAACAAAGTTTCTCAATAAATTTTCTTTAACATTTATCATTACTCTTTCACTATTATGCGAAAAAGATCAAAGATGAAAGGTAACAGTGAAAATCAACCAAAGGTAATAATACCTTGGAGCAGCATCTCCTTCCAATTTCCAGTAGCACTCCAATTGACAAGGATGGTTGCATATTTAGTTTTCCGCCCTCAGCTTGAAGGTCTCTGTCATTAGCATTAATCGCACTCTGAGATGCTCCAAGCCCTATTCAAGTAGTACAAAACAAATAAGTAAATAATGCATCTATGATGCTCAAAGATCTTAAAATTAGGACATTTTGACAAAAGGCCTACCCATAGAGACTCTTACTAACAGATGAACATCTTTCTAACATCTGAGGTAAAAGGATTAACTGGAGAAATTCTTAAAAAGCCAGCTCAAGATTGCTATCAGATTTTGTCAAAATTTTTGTCCCAACATTATAAGAAAACTCGTCTTTGCCATAAACAGACCAAGCATTTGAATGAGTTGCAGTAAATTATAAGCACAATTAAAATAGAAGGTCGTGAACTTTGATTTTAAAGAATGATACATGCAGGTATCCATTTCCTTCTATAGAGAAAAAAATGTGAAGCCTCCTTTCAAGCTCTAACAGGACAATATCCATATCTATATGTATGTTTATAAAAGGGGGGAGGACTTTCAGTCTTTACAGTCCACACCCTTTTAAAAAATTTAATAACCAATAATACATTAAACATGTACCACCTTTTGGTTTTTTACTTCATCACTATTCTAACCCACCAAAGGGGCCTATCCACTAGGAATCATCCTAATTCTTGCACCAAGTCTACACCCAAGAAAAACTGCCAATCAAAGCATAACCTTTCCTTTCTGAGTCTCTGAGAAACAATTTCAGGTATAAAATAGCAAATAAATAAATAAGTTACCCCCAAAAAAGAATAAGGCACAAAACTGCATGCAATAATTTTATTCTTATTTGGCAATGGTGCATAGTACAACAGTCATAAACTTGTCAATAAGCAAGTAAGCCAAAAACTGAAATACCTGATGATTGACTCCTAGAAGATACATTAGGAATGTGTTGATCATACCCAGCTGCAGCCTAGAAGTTCCATTACAGTCAGAACTGGCAGCTAAAAGCTAATGACTTCAGAACATATCCAAAACAAACCTCATCAGGCTTCACTCGAGGTACATTCGAAACATTAGGCATAATATGAATGGAGGGGTTTTGCATAGTCCGTTGTTTCTCCAGCTTCAATGCATCAGATTCTTGAGAAATGCAGGAGGGTCGATTAAGCATTTGCCCTTTATTCTTCTCTTCTTCCACCAACATGCCTGACTGTGGCGAAACTATAGCAGTAGGCAACTGTATAGGTGGTCGAGAGAGGAGGGGGGGTTCACTTGAGACCTGATTCCTCCCAGGCAGAATTTTCCTTTTGAAATCAGGATCCCTCTCAACAAAGATAAAATCTTGTCTGGCAGGAGTTCCCAGCAAACCAGGTTCTGAAACATCCAATGATAAATTAATAGTAAGTTGCATAACCAAGTCCTAGGTATCAACCTAAAAACTAGGAAAATTGCAGACAGTATTGCATACTCTGTGATGGCAGGAGTGTTCTCGATGATGTGGAACATGTGGTATTTGCACTAACCATCACAGAAGGTTGAGAGGATTCTGATCTTAAATCAGAATTATTTGTTCTGTGATCATCAACCTGAAATTGAATAAAGAATTAATCTCAGAATTGGAAATCCAACTGATGCATTTTTAGTTTTACATAAAGAGAATTCAATTTAGCTCTTCCACAGAAATCATAAGGTTCTCGTACAGTGGTCCTCTCACATAACTAATTAATCACCTACACTTCCAGCCATGTTTGGCACACTTATTCAAAACAAAAACATGCCAAACGCTACTTCGATAGTAAGATCAGAAACTCTCTCTCCCTTCTTACTCTTCCTCTCCCTCCCATCCCCTAACCTTCAAGTTGACAATGTATCATCCTTCAATGTTCCTACTTTGAAGGTCAAGGAACCATTATCTCATTTACCATCACTATTGTTTAGAGTTAGTTCCTTTCACATGAAGTGCATCCATTAGGGAAACTATTTTCGTTTGTTTTTTTTTCTTCCCCTCTCTTTCCATTTATAAAACTTTCTCTTCCTGCCCCACACAGACAATAATATTGGTGATTCTTGACAATGGTAATGGTGCTATGGTCAATGAGCAGAACGGAAGCAAATTACATTTACTTCTTATGTATTAGCCACATAAATGAGGATGAAGGCTAAAAATATGTTTTTGCATTTCATGGAGAGAAATTGTTTTTCCTCATTTAATACAATATTTTAAATGACTAGAGAATTTCTTCTAACAACGTATTTTCCACATAGAAGATGCATAGATTAATTCATAGAATCCATTTTTAAGAAAAAAGAAAAAGAAAAGGAAAAATAAAAAAATCTCACCGAAAATTTCCTGGAAACAAATACAATCACCAAAATCTATCTGCAATTTGGGGGAAGAAAACCCCCTTCATTTTCTCATGTAATTAGGTGACAACTCCTTTTTCTATACTTTTCTTTCTAAAAGCCTAGGCATGATAAAAGGAGCTATAACCAAGCTCTGTCTTCTATAGATTTCCATGAAAGAATAAACTTATATAAAGCAAAGGATTTGTTCAACAACCACCTCTTGATTAAGTCTCTTATTAAGTTCAGTTCCATGCATCCCTTCAGCAATTGGAGCATTGGCAATTCCATTTAGCACAAATCCAGAGTCCTGTATCCGAAATTAATTCACATGACAAATAGATATATAAATTCCATCAGCAATAAGAAAACTACACCAGTTCAATTACCTCAGCCATCAAGTAGTTGCTCACATCAGGAGCAGCTGGCAAACTGGCAACTTCATCCTCATAAGAGATCTCAGCAATTTTTCGTAACAGATTCTCATCAAATTCCCTATATAAGGTGTGCACCATTGTCACAGTTATAGTATCAAAATGTACACCAAAAATCAATCATGTGAAATTCAGTAAAGAAAAATTCAACAAGCTTACTTGAAAAAGTAACCTCTAACATTGCAAGCAACATTTCTAGCCACACAGAGGACTGGAACAATATTAGCAGTCTGAAATGCAATAAGAAGGATGTGCTCAGTTCTTGGGTTTAGAAACCACATACTATGCACTTTTGTTCAGATAGAGAACCACAAGAGACCTCTTGATGGAATGGTGGAAATCAAGAATGCGCTACCAAACCAAACCAACATACATTAGAAAATATATTTATTAATAAACCATAATACAGTACAAACATATTAACTATAACAAAACAAAAATTGAACAGTATATCAATGCTACATCTTCATAGAGGGCATAGTTATTGTTCTCATTGTAAGGTAATAAATATTACAGTACACACCAGATATACAAACTTAAATTTCAGATCAGCTGACTGCAGTACTATTTGTAACACGGTATTAGAGCAAGAGGTCTCAAGTTTGAATCTTTGCACTATCATTGCGTGCTATGTTTTGTCATTACTCCTATTGAATTTGGGTTTCCACTTAGTGGGCCTCAATCAAAGTTTCGACCCACAAGTAAGGGGAAGTGTTAGGTAATAAATATTATAGTACACACCAAATCTACAAGCTTAAATTTTCAGATCAGCTGGTTGTGGTGGTACTTGTAACACTTATAAACAGAATTCAATTCCATTCTTCCCAAGTATTCCACATGAAAAAATGGTGCTTCCATTCAACTTCCAATTCATTATTTTTGTTACTGAATGCTAACCATAAATAATCCAGAGAGATATTGGGTACAGGCATGAGTACATCCAAAGGAACTGAACTTTTCCAAATAATTTTCATGTTCTGACTCATCATATGAATTGGGAAAAGGGAAAAGCAAAAGAATTTCCTTTTGGATAATTATATGGGGAAAAAAGGCTAAGCTCTTAACACCATCAGGCCAAATGAAAATGTTCCAGACATCAAGGTTAAATAACTAATGGGCTTTCCTCCTCTTTCCAAAGGTAAGAAATTTCATAGTGAAAACCTAAATTACCCCAACGAAGTTCAAAACCAACTTACTTCGTTGGCCTCTGCCTGAGTTCCTTTCTTCATCCATGTACAAGTCTCCTTTGGCTCATCAAGTATTTTTCGTATCTTTTAAGGCAGGAATATAATCATCTCTCCTAAAACATTATATTCATTCAATGAAATAAGAAATTCAATACCATACCTCTGCCTGGGGAGCATAATAAGGAGTAAATGGAGGGACCACATGGACTCTGAGTTGATCTCTCTCTTCCCAAACCTTTGAGCGATCATCAATCACCATTGCCATCTTTGGATGGCAAATTCCATCTTGGAAAACATTCAACAAAGACTTCTTTGAACCTTTACATCAATAAAGACATAAAGGAAATCGGTACAAGGTGAAAGCAACAGAGCCCAAAATATAAGACACCAAGCACAATAGTACATGCTCTTTTGCCAATTCATAAAGCTTAAACACTTAAGCTTTGAAAAATTGACCAAAAAATTTTAGTGGCTTCAAAGGAAAGCTATCTAAATTTGCAGATAACCATCTTCCATCTTTTCATTTATTAAGAAATAACCACTCATGCATAACTAAATTTATTACTGGGCAAGGAAAGAATAATTTTCATAATGACATAGTAACATGTCTCCATGAATTTTTGTGCAGCAGTCACTTGCCTGATTTAACACAAACCACACGGTTCAGAAGCTGAGCAGAACCAATAAGGTGTGCTTCTGGGTCAAGCAGTCTCCATATCTCCAAGGCATAATCTCGTTCAGCCATAGTACATACATAAACTTCAAACCTTTTCCGTCCTTTTGCTGTTAAGTAATTCCTTAGCTCTTCCCATGCAGGCCGCAATCTCACAAGTACACTTGTATCACGGATCTGTTTCAAGCAAATAAAAGATTATGAAACAAATGCTTGAATGTTCTATTTTAAATTCTTATCCAACAAGTACATTCCTGATGAAAACTTCTGTTCAGATACTGAAGGACACACATAAGCATATGGGACTTCTATAGTTCTATGCACATTGCTAAGATCCAGGGGAACAAAATAAAAAGAAAGGTCAAAGTAAGCAGATCACGAATTCATTAACCAAGCATCGCATATGCCATCAAGCACAACATGAAAGAGCATTTAGAACAGCATCATCGTAAAGGACAAGACATAATTAGGGTCTTCCATAGTATCAAATAAAAAATATTTGACATTTACAAATTAATTCAACGTCTAAAATCAACTATGACAAGCTGAAAAATAACTAGACTCCAACCCTGTCCTACATCCAGTGGCTATTTAAATGAAACTGTACGTTTATTCATCTAGCATTCAAAGTCACATCACTGCATTAGCAGAGCTTTCATATGCTTAAGACATGAAAAACTGATGTCTCTAGTTTCGTATACATGTAAAAAAGCATATTTAAGCACAGGTATGCATACTTAAACATGAAGAGAAGTACTAAATGGGGCATTTACATACCTGTTGCCAAGCACAAGTTTGTGTCAATGATAAATGCTTGAGAGTACACAGACAACTTCCGTCAGGTCTCATCAACAATATATCAGAGATCATATCATGAATTTGACAAAAAACAAATGGTCATATGTATATCATGAATAAAAAGCCACCAAGCCATGTTTATTTAAAAGCATTAGGTGTTATACATCTTCTTCAGTTCCACTAGACAAGTTAGTCAAGAACCACTTTGCCCAAAAAAATTCTTTTGATAGCCTCATGAAATAGGCAAAGGTCATCACTTCACCAGTCCTTAATGCTTCTATGTATATCCACAAAATGCCAATTTCAACATTTTATTCAGTTTAAACAATCTGAGACAAAAATGAGGGATGTTCTCTTGTGATGAAGATGGATATTAATGTACAAGGCAGTTGTCTATTCAACTCTTTATTCCAGTTGCTATATTCATGAAAAATGGTTTATGACAGTATACCCCTTTAATTTTGAAAACAGAAATTTGTACAAAAATAGCATGAGAAAAAGAAGCTCCAGTTAACATGTCTTATATGTGCATGATCCAGCTTAAGCAACCTCATCAGAAAATATGTTCTTGTGGTTAATTGGAGTTGCATGTGCAAGAATTGAAAACAGTGATCATCTGCCCCTTCTAGTTACTCTGCTCTTGACTTCTTGAGGCAATTTTTATGAACTTCTATAAGTTTAGATTTTGAGAACAGAGGACAGAGAGCTTATATCAAAGATCACTCTTTAATATATCCTGTGATAGATTTAGTTGTAATGCAACAGACAAATTCTAAAGGGAAAGAAGTAGATACTCTTCTTGTATTCAATTTCTGTACTCTTATTTCCTTATCTTATTTGAGAGAGAGAGAGAGCACTAAGGAAGTGGACCTACCAACCACAATCTTGTAAATACTAGAAAATGAATAATAGAAAAACAAAATAAATAAATAATGCAAGGAAAGCCTAGCCTGTGATTGAGCTTACATTTCACAAGGATGACATGACACAAATGCCACTTACAACATGCTACACAGATGATAAGAGAGTCAAGAAATACAGTGGCTTTGACTGGCACTTTTAAATGTTTCCAGCTAAATCCTAAGCCCAAGCCTTCTTCATAAGATGCTACTTTCTTCATGTTATCTTTAGAAAAAGGAAAAAGTTTCCTAGATGTCATCTTTTTTTAATAAAAGACCAGCTGTCTGGCAAATGCCATTCTTATAAATCAGTAGAAAGCTGAATCTAGCTACCAAACTGCATCACCAAGATGCATCCTATAATGTTAAAAAAAGTAGTTCACACACCAGTACTTAACCATACAAAGAGAATATACATAAATAATTAAAGCATAAAAGCAGACGCTCTAACCTCAGGATTGATCCGAGTAAGGACAATATTCTTGTCTGGCAATCTAATTATAGGTCTAACAAGTTTCTCATGGCTATCTGAAAGCTTTGGAACATCCTCCATCTGAACCATGTACATTTTCCCATTATCCATGACACAATCACTTTCACAATACTGCTTCAATAGGGCTCGATCATCCACATAACGCATCAGTTCAGCTGACATTCCAGACAACCTAATGGGATCATTCTCACGTGTTATCCAACCTCTAAGAGCCTCAATCCTATCCTCGAAGGACTTCATTGTGTTCGCAACAATTAGTGTCTCATCAAGGTCAAATACAATAGCAAGGCAGCGCAAGTTAAGCAATCCTAAGGAGGAATTATACAGGCCTAGAGGAGCAGAATAGCACCAAAAACATGGAAACTTCTTCTGCTTACTCGGCATTGCCACTAAGTGTATTTCTTCATCACCAAGCAACACCACAGCAGTCTGTAGTAAACCAAGGCAAAATCATCAAACTCCAAGTATAATTACTAAATAAAACAGCACATTAGTCAAACTAACAATTAATTACATCATCTAATCAATCTCAACTCGAACCTACAAAAACCAGGAGATCAGAACACTTGATTCTGCACATTAACTACCTCTCAGATGCAGACTTTAGCTCCAACATAGCCGTGTAAGTACATCAATTAACTAGCAGCGAAGGAAACAGCAATTTATGAAAATTTGTGTGTACAAAAACGAACTTCACATCATGCCAATTGCTAGTCAACACAATTTTGAATCAATTTCATAACAAATCACTTGAGAGTGGATCTTAAACTCCACAAAATCTAAACTTCACAGCACTGCAATTCGATTTCGAAATCCAACACGATTCTAATTCTAAGACTTCCACACAACCAAAGAATACAACACATAAAATAAAACCAAGTAGAAAGAGAAAAAAAACAGTTGGACCTTCTGGTCGTAAAAGCAAGAAGCGTGAAGATTGATCAAATGAGACTGCTCATTAGGAGAAGAGGACTCGAGCTTGCAGCGAACTGAGTAAGAAGAGATTGTTTGGAGAATTGAAAGGGGAGGACATCGTTCACCGAGTGGAGATATATGGTGGATTCGAATCTCGTTGTTTGGGAACTGGAAGTTGGCGCCCGTTACCGGAATAACATCAAGCTCCCCCAAACGAGTCTCGCCGTGAAACACCACAGATTTCGTGGCGCTGTTAAACCCTAAACGACTCATAACACCACACTCGCTCAGTCAATAGCGAGAGCTATTAGAGACAATGCAGTTCGTCGGAATGTGTTTGGTTTCAGGGAAGAACAAAACTCCTGTACCTTGACTACTTGAATTTTCTCTTGCTCTAACACACACTGTTTATCTCTCCGGGTGTTCGCTCCCTCTACATCAGGCTTGGAACCTGAAAATTTGGGACTGGGTTGGGGTATTTATAGGGGGAGAAGGATGGAAGGCTATGTTGGAAAGCGTGGTTTTACGAAAGTACCCCTGGGTTTAAAGTGCTCAAAAGTCATGAATGATGATAAACTTTGCGATAAAGATGGAATCATGGGATGGAACAAGCGACCCGTGTTGTAAGTTGTAACTGTTCGGTTGTTTTTGTACCTTCGCTGCATTGGGCTTGCATGCATGGGTTCTTTTATATTGTCCAAGACTTCCTCGATACCAGGGTTTGCCCTATATTCATTATTTTTGCCGGGGCCTTGCCCTAATATCAGGACGTTGGACCAATTTTATTTTCATAGCCCACCCAAAAAGATAATGATTATTCATTTGTTTTTTTTTTTTCCTTTTCTGCCAGCACAGTGAGTTTGTTAATAAAAATTATTTACGACCTATACAGCTCTTCAATTTGTTTGCATGGGATAGTACCGCATTTAATAATTGAACTTTAAATAACTTTTTCAATAAGTATCCAAACATTTTTAAGTGTTAATTTAATATCTAATCAAACTTCTCGATGTTTATATTAGTAACTCACTTAACTCTATCTTCCCCCATCAATCAATCACATTGATGTTTTAGACTTATGAAAATATAATATCTATCCCATATGACTTATTTAATTTTGAAAAGCAATATTGGAAACAACTTATCGTACTCATCTTCCTCCATATGCCTTTATTGGTAGCATAAACAACAACTCAAAAAGTGTTAGTATGCCATGAGAGAACTAAAACACATAAAGTTAAACATTCTTTATCCCTTTTGTTGATAGGGGATTTTTCTCTAAGGCACTTAAGCCCCGAATTGACCTAGAGGAACACATATTTGACCTATTACTTTACATTAGGCCTCTTATATCACACACCCAACCTCCCCTATTAACTTCACCATTCAACCTTAACAACTTATAAAGTTGATGAGCTTGGAACACATCCAAATATCTAAAGGTAGGTTAGATTAGGCTCTATAAGCTTAAGTAAGTGGCATGGAGCTTAATAAGACTTAATCATACCTTAGGAGTTCAAATTTAAATAAGGGCATAAAGTGTTAGAAGTGCTTACGTGAATAACTGCCCACTAGCAATCATTAGGCTACCCACATTCCAAAAAATCAAGACATTGTCCTTAATTCAAATTCCCATACATATATATTTTAGAGGCAACAATTATAGAGTAGTTGATAGACCTCAGCTGCAAATATAGCTAAGCACACCACTATAAACTCTCTTCTAGCTACTTATACTCTACTCACTATCTTCCTCTTCATCTTTTTATTCACAATAACTTGACTTAAGTATTAAAGTGATAATGCTGGAGTCATCCTGGCACCTCCAAAGCCTAATTCATTTTTATTTTGCAATCTTTAGTCGACTAATGTCCAAAATTCCTTTAATCCATTTTCAGTGTCAACAATTTGGCATCATTTGTTTTCAAAAACCCAAATGGTGACTAAACAAGGACTAAAGAAAATAGCATGGCTCAAGAAAAAAGATCCCTACAACAGCACACTCCATAAGTATGTCCTATGGAGGTTAATGATGCACCCAAACAATTCTAAGTCCAAACCAATGATGTGTCACATATTGCATAGTTAGAAGCCTTGTGTACCAGATTCACCAAGGATCTTGAAAAAGTTAGGATTTATAATTAGGAATTGAGAAAGAAACTCCAAGAGCATGATGTTGCCCTTCTTCCACTCCTTTCTCAAAGGCAATTGAAGAAGAAATTAACCCAATTGTACATGATGATGAACAACGTTGAATGTATGGCAAAGCCCTTATGGCGAACAAAAATACCCAGCGACTACAATGAGAATTCCACATGGAAAAGGATCTCCAACAAACACCGCAACAAACTTAGGCTAGCAGGTATGCTTAAGCATGTATGGAAGGTAAGATTGAGCATTTAAATGCTCGCTTTCCTTAGAAAGTAATTGCAAACATGAGTCTACAAGACTTGGAGGAGTACATCAAAAAGTTAGCAGCAAAAGGGACCTTCAAGAAGGAAACAAATCCAAGGGATAGGAAGTCAAGCCCCTTTGTTTAGGAAATTGTTAAAGAAGTTCTCCTTTTAAGTTTACGATGGGAAGAAGGACCCAGATGACCATATGCATACTTTCCATACTCTAAAGGAATTGTATGAACTCGTTGACACTATTACATGCAAGGTACTCCCCTTTAATTTGAGGAAATCAATGAGCAATTGGTTCAACTTGCTGAAAGCAGCATTTATCTCCTCATTCGATCAGTTGGCCAATGAATTTAGACAATACTTTCTTACCAGTCAACCTCTTGCAAAAGACTCTTCGCTTCTAACCTGAATTTAGTAAAAGTCTGGAAAGGGCATTAGAGATTATGTTCACATATTTAATCAACTGATAATTGAAATTACCAATTATGACAAAAGCATTACATTACATACCACTTGACATCATCCTTGTTAAGAAGCTAAGAGATAGAAAATCCAGACTAACTAAGCCATCCTTGCTCGAATAAGCCCATCTGGCTGTACCTTTTGTTCACATCTCCTAACAACCTTGCTAATGCAGCATCGCCACGTATACAGTATCATATATAAAATCTGTAGCACCAATAATTGTTTTTCTTTGTATATTCATTTTTACCCTTTTGTATTGTGTACATTACTTCTTTAAGAAATGCCTTTATTGTCTTTTTCCTTTTGGGCAAGTTGCCCTAACTTACGGGTATAAATACTCTTGTACTTGTAGCTGTAACAGGTAGATTACCTTCAATACACTTGAGTACTTTATTCCTTATGTAAACACTGTTTGTTTACTCTCGGTATCGCTCTTATCTTTTCCCTTAAGCAAGGTTAGGTGGTGATTAATCTCATTGGACCAATTCGTGTGTTATATCGAATTGTGTTGTGAGTTCTCGGAAGTTCCATTGGTACGTCATATCCTTTGGAGCTATTCATAGGTTTTGCTTACTGTTTTCATTCTTTGCTTTCACCCTTTCGTACCTTTCCCCATTAACCCTTTTTAAGCTTTTTACGAGCTTAGACTCACCTAGCGATCGGCCTTGTTTGTTTTTTATTACAGTTTGCAACACAGCTCATGGTCCAAACTTTTCAAGACAGCTTGATGGGCCCTGCTTTGACCTGGTATGCCCAATTTGATTTGAATTAGATAAACACATGGGAAAAGTTGGCTAGGGCATTTTACGATCAATATAAGTTCAATATTGAAGTGGTACCAACTATGATGGACTTAGTTGCCTTGAGGAAAAGGTACAACAAATCTTTTAAAGAATACACCTAAAGGTAAAGGTCTCTAGCTACAAGGGTATCCACCCCCAAACCAAAAAAGAACTGACTTTAGCTTTTATTAAGACTCTTGAGAGACCCTACTTCTCTCACTTGATTAGGCAAGCCTCTTCTAGTTTTATAGAGGTAATAGTAGCAAGGTATCAGATTGAATGTACCATCTCCTCCGGCAAATTACAAGAACCATCAGGTAGAAAACCACCTTCTACTAAATGCACCACCAATAAGCCTAGAGAAGCTACTATCGGCATGGTTGGTCAATTTAAATACAAGGCCCAATGCTTGGGTTTTTTTAAGGACGAATCCTTTGCTAGCTCAGCAATAGTTGAGAAGCCAATTGCAAGTCAGCAAGGCCCCAAGGCAATTTGCCAAAATACTTATCCCTCTTAGTCAAATACTCAAAAAATTAAGAAAGGATAATCTGCTCCATTTTAACCCTCCTAATGAAAGGTACATGCCAAGATTTTTTTATCCCAATGCAAGGTATCAATATCATTTAAGATAAGTAGGCTGTTCAATAGACTCATGCTGGGGATTAAGAAATAAAATTTAGGATTTAATTGACGATGATACAGTTTAACTAGACTTTGTGGAGGCTCTAATTCCAAATGTCCATAACAACCCCTTGCCTAACAATAGACCCACCATCAATATGATATTTGATGACTTAAATCCCGCCATCAATATGATCGGTTCCAACCAAGAGCCCAAGGTCTATAGATTATACAAACAAGAGAAGAAGCATATTCTACAGATCGAAAGGTACACCTTCCATGTGCCTTTAGCCCCTAAAAGTTATAAAACTGCCTCTTTCAACTACTAGGCAATAAATCAAAGGCAATCAAGCTCACTTGTGGGAGAAATTACCTGCTCTAGTATAATTTATAACCCAAGGGAGGACCTAAAAGAGAAAGTTGTGTTGGAAAGGCTAAACAATCAACCAGCTGAATGTGATGAAGGATTGTCTGCCTTCACAAAAATAATCAAGTCTTGTGAGTATAAAATAATGGATCAGCTCACAAAGACTCCAACACAAATATCTCTCATGAGTTTATTGATAGCGTTGGAATCGCATTAGGACGCTTTGTTTAGAATCTCGGGGGAAGTCAAAGTCCCTCGTGAAATACCTACCAAAAGAATGGGATCTATGATGTACCTAGGAGCTTAGTTATCATTAGGACTTACCGTGGTTGATTTTGAACTGAAATGAGTCCTTCGAGATATCGAAGAAAATTATAGAAGAAATGGTCCACAATCGAACAAGAGTAGCTAACATGAAGTTGCTCGAACGATGTGACTCACCAACTGGTGTACCTAGGAGCTCAGTTATCACTAGAACTTACCGCAACTGATTTTAATTGAAATGGATCCTTCGAGATATTAAAGAAAATTAGAGAGGAAATGGTCCACAATCGAATAAGAGTAGCTGACGTGAAGTTACTCGGAGGATGTGACTCATCAATGAACACAACATGACTTGACACCTCACTTGATATGATGCACAAGTTGATGTCAAGGTTTACCCGCTACTAATCTTGAGCTACTCGGCAAGATTAGATAAGAATGTATGAAATATAAGCTTGGAGAAGGTTATCTCACAGGAACAGAGTATTCAGTATTGAAATGTAAGTTATGTATGGCTTACGAGAGAAAATGACTATTTATAGTAAGTCCTTAGGACAGTATTACAAATAATAAAATTACAAGAAAGTATATACAAAAAGAGGATTCTTAGTACATACCAAAAAGAGTAAAAAGGACAAAAGACCAAAAATGGAAAAGTAGTAAAATGTTAGACGAGGTAGATAGGTAGCAGTGCAACATTGGTCCCCTACGAATATTCTTTAAGTACAGCAGGCGAGAATGGTCAAAATGTTGCAATAATAAAGGGGCCTAGATGAGAGAGAAGGTGGTATGCTGAGAGAAAACTATTCGGCCATTTAAGTGAGTCTCTCATCACTCGGTAGGAACTTCTCAGCAGTGGTTAGTCGGATTACTTGGCACAGGCCCCTCAATAAGGGAATGGTCAGCATCATCACTCTTGAGTGTATAGATCAACATATGATAATTAGGAGAGATCAAGGAGTTCAGCCACACTCCTTCAGCGTAAACTTTCTCGTCATCAGTAGGTTGCCAAGAGAGAATTCGCCGGGTGAGGATTAGAGTCCTCGAAGCCAAGTGTGAGTAATGGGACCGTTAATCAACAATTCATCAATCTATCACCAACTCTATCTTTACTATGGATTAGATTTCTTTCTCTACTGAGGAACTGGGTGAAGAAAGTAATCAATACATTAAGCCCCTTTTTGTAATAGTAAGGGTAAACAACATTATCACGGCAAGAGTCCTCATCAACAATGGATCATCATTAAATGTCTACCCTCTTGCCACCTAGATTTATTAGGCATCAATGCGACTACAATTAAAACAAGCTCAACCATAGTTAAAGCTTTCGATGGGTCTAGAAGAGAAATTACAAGGGGATCAACTTACCAGTTGATATTGGCCTACAGACTTTCAATGTTCCATTACAGGTTCTAAACATCCCAAAGACCTTCAACCTGTTATTGGGAAGACCTTAGATACATTCAACAAGGGCTATACTTTTAAGCCTACATCAAAAGGTTAAGTTCATCTCAAATGGCAAGGTCATAATGATTCTAAGTGACCAAGATTATGAAATATATAAGGAAACAGCCATACCCTACATTAGCATTAAGGAGCAGGAGAACTTTGGACTCCAAATATTTGAAGAGGTGTATATGGTTACCGATCGGGAGAAATATGAAAGATCGAAATTCAAAGAAGGCTAGGTTGTAGGTATGGGCTCGGTTACATCCTAACTTCGATAGAAGAGTTGCGAAAAATGCAAGCTAGGGGTAGAAGATGATGAACTATCGACTAACAATCCCATTACTCGAGTACGGCTTTAAGGACTCCAATCCCTTACCCGGCGAATTCCCTCTTGGCAACCTACTAATGTCGAGAAAGTTTACGCTAAAGGAGTATGGCTAAACTCTTTGAGCTCTCTTAATTGTCATATGTTGATATGTACACTCGGTAGTGATGATGTCGACCATTCCCTTGTCGAGGACCCTGTACTGAATAATCCAACCAACCAATGCCGAAAAGTTCCTACCAAGTAATGAGAAACTCACTTAAATGGCTGAATAGTTTTCTCTCGGCATACCACCATCTCTCTCATCCTGACCCCTTTATTATCGCAACATTTTGACTCCTCTTACTTATTGTGCTCAGAAAATATTCTTAGGGGACCAATGTTGTACTATCACTTGTCCACCTCATTTGACATTTTACTATTTTTCCATTTTCGATCTTTTGTCCTTTTTACCTTTTTTAGTATATACTAGGAATCCCCTTTTTGTATATTCTTTCTTATAATTTCATTATTTATAATACTGCCCTAGGGACTTACTATAAATAGTCCTTTTTCTCTTGTAAGCCATAGATAACTTACATTTTAATACTGAATACTCTATTCTTGCGAGATAACCTTCTCCAAGCCCATATTTTATACACTCTTATCTAATCTTGCTGAGTAGCTTAGGATTAGTGGTGGGTGGATCTTAACATCAACTTGTGTGTTATATCAAGTGAGGTATCAAGTCATGTTGTGTTCGTTGGTGAGTCACATCCTCTGAGCAGCTTTACGTTAGTTATTCTTGTTCAATTGTGGACCCATTTCAATTCAAATCAGTCACAGTAAGTCCTAGTGATAACTGAGCTCATAGGCTCACCAAAAGAGGTAATTAGTTGTATTATACCCCGATGATCTTCCCACCATTGTCAAAAACTTTCATCTTAGTCGAAATCTATGATTCAAAGCTTGCAAAAGAAGATACTTCTAGCAAGAATGAAATAGCTGACCCATCTAATAAGTCCTAGCACCTGAATAATTGGTTCTCTATCCCTATGAATAATAATAAGTCTTCTTTAGAATAAACGATGAATCACGGTTTAGTATTTTACATAGTTTTGTAATAATTACCTTTATTCTACAATATTGTACTCAAAAGAATTTCCTCTAAATAAGAATCAATCTCCTTTCCCTTCACTTCTTCTTTACTTATACTCTTTCCTTTGTGTGCTTTTTGCCCAGATCCAATGCTTCAAATAAAAGCCATGGATACCTCGTGCAGATAGGCGATGAAAATATCGACATCATTTCTGACCCTATTGTGTTAGTTATCAGGAGTGATGTCAATGACCATAATGACATGTAAGAAAGCTGGCAAAGACATGAAATGAGTAGAATTTCCATTAATAGTTAATGTTGGGACTGACGACAACCCTAAAATATTGAAAATTGGAAGGAACTTGAAAAAAGAACAAAAGGCAAAAATGATTGCACTACTATCTAAATACCAAAATGTACTTGCATGTTCTTATGAAGATATGCTTAGATTAAATCCATCGATTATAGTTTACCGCTTACCTACACTAGAGGATATCAAACCTAAGAAGTAGAAGCTAAGAAAGTTCCAACCGGATGTCTTGTTCAAAATTAAGGAAGAAGTTAGAAAGTTACTAGAGGTTAGTTTTATCGAGATATCTGATTATCCAGAGTAGGTATGTAACATTGTGCCAGAAATGAAGAATAACGAAAAAGTTAGAGTACATGCAGATTTTCAAGACCTCAACTAAGCAACCCCTAAAAATAATTTCCCCTTATCCCATATCAATATCTTGGTCAATAACACAGTCGGGAACTATCTTTTCTCATTCATGGATAGGTTCTTCGGATATAATCAGATTTAAATATTTGAAGAGGATAAAGCCAATACCACATTTATCATAACTTAGGGCACATTTTACTATAAAGTAATGCTTTTTAGACTTAAAAATGTCAGGTTAACTTACCAAAGAGCCATGGTTGCGATCTTTCACAACATGATGCACAAATAAGTTGAGGTAAATGTTGATTATATGATTGTAAAGTCCAAGGAAGGATAAAATCATAAGAATAATCCGAGGAGATTGTTTGATAGGTTGAGAAAATTCCAATTGAAGCTCAACCTAGAGAAGTGTACCTTTAAAGTGACTTTAGGGAAATTATTAGGTTTCATAATTAGCTAAAGGAGCATTGAAGTAAACCCTAATAAACTTAAAGCAATAGTTGACTTGCCTCCTCCATACATACTCAAAGAAATTAGAGGCTAGTTGGGCTGTTTAAACTACATAGCCTAGTTCATATCTCAACTCACATATAAGTGCCATCCTTTGTTTAAGTTATTGAAAAAGAATGCCAAGATCAACTGGGATGAAGAATGCGAGCAAGCCTTCATAATGATCCAAGAGTACCTCATGAACTCTCTAAATTTAGTAGCTCCAAAACCTAGGAAGCCTTTATTTCTATACTTGACAATATTGTCATAATTCATGAGGTGTAAGTTTGGCCAAAAGGATGAGGAAGGGAAGGAATGAACCATATACTACTTGAGCAAGAAATTTAGTGAAGAGGAACAAAAATATTCGAAAGTTAAAAGAACATGCTATGCTTTGGTCTCAATAATGCATTGGCTCAGATAATACATACTCTATTACCAAGTTAAATTGTTGACTTAATACGATCCCTTAAAATACTTGGCAAACAAATGAAGCCTAATAAGCAAAATCTCAAAATGGCAAATGTTACTATCAAAGTTCGACATTATGTACGTAAACTGGAATTTAATTAAAGGGCAAGCTCTAACAGATTAGTTAGTGGAGAATCCCTCTAATTACACCCCTCAGGAGGTATAAGTTAATTTCCTCGATGAAAACATTTTAGCAATTGAAGGAAGCTCTAATAAAGGAGAAGATGATGAACCACCGAAGTAGAAGATGTTCTTTGATGGGGCAACTAACATGTTCAAGTATGGAATTGGGGCAATATTAATATCCCTTGAAGGTATGTAGTACCTTATGGCTATAAGGCTCGTTTTCCTGTACACCAATAATATCATTGAATACGAAGCATGCATTATAAGGCTTAAAATGGCCATAGATAAAGATATTTAAGAATTAGAAATGTATAGAGACTCTTCACTCATTATTGGCTAAGCTTGAGGAGAGTACAAGATGAAAGATTCTAAACTAATACCTTATCACTGGTACTTGACCAAATTGATGGAGAAATTCAAATAAATCACTTTCAATCATATATCGAGGACTCAAAATCAATTTGCCAATGCATTAGCCACTTTAGCATCTATGATTCAAATATCTGATAGAGTTGAGATTTAGCCCCTTACCATTGAAATTAAAGAAAAGCCTGCCTTCTATTTGGCAATTGAAGGTACCATGACAAAAAGCTGTGGTATCATGATATTAAAACGTTCCTACAACAAGGCATATACTCTGAAGAGGCCGAGAAAAAGGACAAAAGGATGATTAGGAGATTGGCTACCCAATTCTTAGTAAGCGAGTCTACTTTGTACCGATGATCTTTTGACAGCACACTTTTAAGGTATGTAGACGATAAGGAAGCCAAGATGTTAATGAAAGAAGTATACGAAGGAGTATGCGGCCCCCACATGAATGATTACATGCTGGCTAAGAAAATTATGAGGCTAGGGTATATACATCAAGAATGGAGAGCGATTGCATTAAACACGTTAGGCATTGTCACTTATACTAAGTTTATACAAATAAGATAAATGCCCTGCCTTAAGAATTATACGCGCTCTCAACACCGTGGCCTTTTTCAATGTAGGGAATAAGCATCATTGGCTTAATTACTTCAAAAGCATCCAATGGGCATCACTTTATACTAGTCGCCATTTATTATTTCAGTAAGTGAGTTGAGGCCTCATCATACTCAAGCATTACTAAAGAGGTTGTAATTAAGTTCATCAAGAGAGATATCCTGGCTCGATATGGGACTCCAAAAACAATCATCACTGACAATGGCACTAATCTCAACAACAAGCTTATGTTAGAGTTGTATCGACAGTTTAGGATCATTCACATAAACTATACTCCTTATCGACCCCAAATGAATGGAGCCATTGAAGCAGCCAGTAAAAACCTCAAAAAAATCATCGAAAAAATGGCTATTATATATAAGGACTAACATGAGATGTTGCCATTCGCACTTATGGCCTATCAAACTTCCATCAAAACGTCAATTGGGGCAACACCCTACTCTTTGGTACATGGCACTAAGGCGATGTTACTAATAAAAGTTGAGATCCTATCTCTCAAAGTACTATCAGAAACCTACTTGGACGAAGTTGATTGGGTAAAGAAATGCATTGAGCAACTAAATCTAATTGATGAGAGAAGATCGACGGCTTCATATTGTAATTAGTCTTATTAATAAAGAATGGCTTGGGCTTTCAACAAAAAGGTATGACCTTGGAACTTCAAAGAGGGTAATATGGTATTGAGAAAGGCTCTCCCTAATGCGCAAGACTCTAAAGGAAAATTTGTTCCCAATTACGGAAGCCCTTATGTCGTGAAGCGAGCATTACTAAGAGGGGCTTTAATTTTGTCTCAAATGGATGGTCTAGAATTGAGAAACCCTGTAAGTACTGAAGCTGTAAAGTTGCACTACCCATGAGAAGTCAATGGAAATCTTTACTCAGAATAGGAAAATGCTAGTCATGTTGAATATCATTATGGTCTAATTTTCATTATCTGCAAGCGAAGTTGGTATCCTTGGCAGTTGTCGACATTGGAATCACCACCCTCTCCATTAAAAGGTTCAACTCCCTTTACTTCATTTAAGTGGACCCATATATTAAAAACACAAGAGAAGTTGAGAAGTGAGATAGAGAACGTTGGTAATCGACAAAACTCTTTAAAATACTTTATTACAGATTTATACTCTTCGATGAGGAGTTTTTATTGTCTATTTTTTAAGGAAATGCAAAATCTAAATAAGTAATCACCTTTGAGCAGATATTTGTTAGTTAAGAATAAGGGCTTCAATTCATAAAAGTTTCAAAAAGACAAAAATAATGGGTGGCATTCTGTATCGAGTTAATTTTCGTGATTTCTCTAAATGAGTTGGTGTTACGCCCAAAGCCGTAGAGTTACAAAAGTCCCACCTTATAAATCAACCTATGACAGTAACTAACCTCATAGTCCTTATCATAGATATAATCTACATAAAGCGTTCACAACTCCTCATTTTGAAGTAAACAGTTCAATTAAAATTTAATCTAAAATTTACATAAAAGTTAGAACTATCATTTATATATATATATTTACATTCATAATATCGTAGAATTCCTAAGAGATTCTATATATTACAATAGTTTACTAAATTACATATCATACATCAATTCATATACCTAAAGTACTATCAAGATATTAAACAGACTCGATGATATAGCCCTTTGATCGTCACTCTCCATGGCTTCAAAAGAGAACTAACCTCCAAATAATTATATCGCGGCATGGTAATTAGAAGTCAGAACCTGTAAGAGAATCTATACGGGTATAAATAACTACAACTTAGTAAGTTAAATTAGAGACTTATGAAAGTATAACAAACACAAACAAGATCTTCAAACAATTAATTATATATAATGCAATAAGCAAGTGTCATCATACAACGTAGTCCAATTTGTTGTGAAATCAAAGTAATTTCTCTCACTTTAATCTGGGTTGAGAAGTTTTCGTTATGCAACAACTCATAACTAAACTTAAGTTTGTGTAATGGAGTCACTGCTCCCCCCAAGACTATCCTTCAAACCAATGCCCTCATCCTTACCGCGACCTCCTCTCTTATCACTTAGTTCGGCTAAAGATGAGGAAAAGACCATTATGTTATCTAGCGTTATCTTTTTTTAAGGCTTCAGTGTTTAGTTGGAGAATCTTAATGATTCTCTAAAGGGTTGCAATGTATGTTAAATTAAGGTATTTAGGTTAGCTATACTTAAGTATGGTTTGGGGTGATCAAACAATTTCACAACATTCCATTCACAACAATCACCAAATACAACATAGAATTTAGTATGAAATCAGATACATAAGTACATGTGCACATATCTACTTACAAACATAATTAAATACAATTCTAAGTCTTCGAATACTCTAAAATAGTACTGCAAATACAATTAAGTATTAAACTCAACTTATTTGGAATCTTGAGTCGCTCACTAAATCAGTCGCAGGTCAACTCGTCTTCATATATCTTATAATATAAATACACTCTTTATTATTTATACTTTGATGATATATGTATATTTTAGGTTATGATTTAGTTCAATTCTTCATATATACATATTAGTTATTATTGATTCCTCCTAGATTAGTTTAAGGTTCAATTTTCGAATCCAATTCTGATTCAAGTTTTAATTTAGTTATAACTACGACTATTTTACACAAATCCTAAAAAGCTGTTCCGAACCCTAAAGTGAATTTAATCACATCAAGCTCGAGTATCTTAGATATCATGCTTAGTCTTAAATCAGCATTCTAACCCACTTGGTACACTTTAATCCTCATTAGTGTATTGGATTTACTCTCGATATGAGAAAATTTTACTTTTTCGTATAATTATCTAAGATTAAGTTTTATACTAGATTTAATACGTATTAATATTATCATTATATTATCCAATTTAACCTATTATTTTATATCCATTATATTTACAACTTCATATATTATCAAATTACCTACATTTACTACATATTTCTATAATAATTACATTTAATACTCCAAGTGCTATGATTATATTACCACATTAGAGATTAACATCCATAAACATCAAATTGCTCTTTAAATCAATAATTAGTCATTTAATTACTTAATTAGTCTAAAATTACTCACTTTATCCATCATTTTAGGACTTAAAAATTACTTAAAATTTTTGAAAATTAATTTTAAAAAAATAGCTTCCTAGCAATGTTCTATATCACTTAAGTAATCTACAAAAAAAAAAAAAAAAAATTGAGCTCAAAACTATACTTTTAAGCCTATTTAATTCTAAATCAAAACATATTCAGTTTTGCTTGATTTCTTAAGCATCTTATATCTACAGATGTAATTAAATATAATCACTATTTTTTCCCCAAATCTACGTATAATAAAACATAAGAATAATAAAATTCATAATTTTCTAGATATAATTAATTTTAATAATTTTTACAAAATCGGTTGGAAAATTGGACTCGCTTATTTCTTAGGCTTCTGACCACTAATGTCGATCTAAGGTTTCTCGGCCGATCTAGATAGTCGATTTAGAGTGAGGTGGTAGCGGTGGTTTGGTTCCAGGTGGTGGTAGTGTGTGGGTTCAACCTAATTGCTCATACTACACAAAATTTTTGAAATTTTTATAAAACCCAAATTTTCCTCAAATTTTCAGTGCTTTATAATTTTCTAAAGTTTCAAATTGATCAAAATGAGCCTCTATAAAAATTTTGATATTTATAAAGCTCTAGGGTGATTTTAGTACACTAATAAGAGAAGACAATTGTCTTATCTCCTTTCATTTTGTCTTTACAAGTGTTTGAAATTTATTGGCCAATTTTTTTTTTCTTCATCCCCTAGCTACCACGACCCAAATTTGGACTCTTCCACACTTCTTTGATTTTTTTTAATTTTTCTTTAATTTTCTTTAATTATTTAGAAATTTTCTAGTAATTTTTAGGCATTTTAGATAATTTCGCATATTTTTACCTATACGTAAATACATATAGAGTATAAGTACATACTTTTAAATATTATTTATGTTACTCTATAATTTTTAGTGTGCGTATAATTTATTTTTAGCAATTCGTTAGTTATTAGAATGCATTTTATGCATTTCCGATAAATAACGAGTAATATATTTAAAATTTGAAAATTTTATATTCTATCATTTTATTCTTATTTTCTTAAATTCAAACTTACAGGATCATTTTTACTAATATTTCTAGTTTTTTTTTTTATAATTTAGGTTTATTTCGATCCTTTAACCAATCGTTCTAAACTTTGTATACTAAGTTCGATTCTACAGTTATAAGGCTTATATTTAGGGCTTATAGCTGGCGAAGTCTTAGAGGTTCTGTATCAAGATTAGTTAGGTTGACAACAACGACTCAAAGAATGAGTTAGTCGGTTTTGATGGGACTTTTCAAGAAAAGGTTTGACGGTTTGGATACTATTGACAAGACCAAATAAGTACTTCCATACGATATTAGCACAATTGATTTTGAACATTGCATTAACATTTAGACTATATGACCAGCTTTTACGATTCTTACTCTTATTAATCTTTTAAGTTGGCCTATAAGGCACTCGCCTTCTACACTATCTTTTTGTACTTAGTTAGCCTTTGAAGGCACTATCTTAACTCAATCTCTTTTTAGTTCCTCTTAGTAAGCCCATTAGGCTCTCTCTTTTACCAATTCCTCTTAACGAGCCCATAAGGTGATTCTTTTCATGAAATTCTTTTAGTGAGCCTAAAGGCTGCTTCCTTTCTTCATCGATTCCTTTCAACGAGCCCATAAGGGCGCTTCTTCTAAAGTAAATTTAAGGTTGCTAATTCCCAAGAGATGCTCCCACTTAGGTTAGTGAGCCCAAAAGGGCACATCCAAGTTTTCCAAATCGACTCTAGCTTAAGGTTGTTAGTCTCTAAGAGACGCTTTCGCTTAGGTTAGTGAGCCTAGAAGGGTACGACCAGGTTTTCCAAATTGATTTTAGCTTAGGGTTGCTAATCCTTGAGAGATACTTCCGCTTAAGTTAGTAAGCCCAGAAGAGTATAATTGGGTTTTCAAATTGATTCTAGATTAAGGTTGTTAATCCCTAAAAAATGCTTCCGCCTAGGTTAGTGAGCCTAGAAGCGTATGACTAGGTTTTCCAAATCGATTCTAGCTTAGGATTACTAGTTCCCAAGAGACGCTTTCACCTAAGTTAGTAAGCCTAGAAGAGTACAATCAGGTTTTCTAAATCGATTCTAGCTTAAGGTTACTAATCCTTAAGAGATGCTCTCGCCTAAATTAGTGAGCCTAAACGGACACGACCAAGTTTTCCAAATTAAATCCAACTTAGGGTTTCTAGTCCTCAAGAAATGCTTTCTCCTAGGTTAGTAAACCCAAAAGGGCACGATCGGGTTATTTAGATCAATTCCGGCTTAAGGTTGCTAATCCTCGAGAGACATTCCCACTTAGGTTAGTAAGTTGAGAAGGGTACGACCAGGTTCTCGAAATCAGTTCCAGTTAAAGATTGCTAATCCTCAAGAGACGTTCTTGCTTAGGTTAGTAAGCTTAAAAGAGCGCAACCGAGTTCTCCAAATTAATTCCAACTAAGAGTTGTTAGTCTCCTAGAGACACTCTCGCTTAGGTTAGTAAACTCAGAAGAGCATGACCAGGTTCTCCAAATCAGTTCTAGTTAAGGATTGTTAATCTCTTAGAAACGCTTTCACTTAGGTTAATCAACTCATCAGGGTATGATCGGGCTTCAATTTATCTTTCTAAACTCACTCGACTAGCCCTTAGAGCAACTTCTCTCCCTTTCATCAAATCCCTAGTGGACTGAACCTATGATAGCTAGCTACGGTGCTTCTTAGGATGAATTGCTCCCTTGGGGCAAAAATAGTATCTCTTTTGTCTTTATAGTAAAGTTTTGCTCAAATTTTGTCATAAAGAAGAGTAGCTGTAGACACCCCATTTTTGCGCCCCTTCCTTTTTCTTTTTAAAATTTTTAAGATAGGATAAAGGGTCATAAATTTAGAAATATACAAAAAAATTAGAAAATTTACGAAAAGTAAAAAATAAGAAATTTGGAAAAAAAATACAAAAAAATAGAAAATTTAAGAAAAGTAAAAAAATAAGAAATTTAGAAAAATATAAAAAAATAGAAAATTTAAGAAAAACCAAAAAATAAGAAAAATAGAAAATAGAGGATTTAGGAAATTTAGAAAATAATAAATTTTTAAATGGTTCAATAGAGTCTAATTTTTTTTTTTATTTAGAAGAAAAAATAAAGAAAGGATTATTGGACCTAAACTTAGATTTAAATCTAGTATAGGTTAACCTAGTTCATATGTGCATTGCACATATGGATAAGGTACAGGCTAATGACTTGATAATAATACATTTGCATAAACATAAAGGAGAGTTGAGTTTGAATCTCACCAAAGGTAAGAAATGCCTTTTATTCTTTTTTAGATCAAAACACATATGATACCTCGCCACTTATCATGAGTTTATTATACCATGTATCCTAGCACTTGACGCCGTCAGATTAAATGATCGTTGAAGTGGCATAGTACGTCATACCACATAGCATGACACATGGCATGCTACGTCAATTGCCCTTATGCTGCGTCAGTTGCCACGTATCGTGTGAAGATACATAGCATGATGTGGTTGGATGATACGGTTGACGTGGTGTTACGTCAACATTTTCCTTTTCTTTCTCCCCTCTTTCCTATGGTTTCCTTTGTTTTCCCCAATAAGATAGCTTCAACCCCTTCACTTTGGCTTCATTTTTTGCAATAATCTTAAGCTTAACTACACTAATTAATGAATGATTCTTGTCTTAGACATTGCCTGCTCCCAATTAAGATAAAAAACGTGTCTAGATACGATCATTTAATGAGTTAAATTAAGCTCTAAAAATCGGAAAAAAAAAACTGGTCATCTGAAATTTAATTTCCATGATTCAATATTTAGGATGATTTCCAAAGCTCCTACTTAATCATTTAGGCAAAAACAAAGGTTGGAGACTCGATTTTGACTAACATTTAACTTCGAATCACACCCAATTTAGAAATCAAGTGCGAATCGTTCTCCTTATTCAAATTCAAATTAATGGACATTGGACAATTTTCCTTCTTCGATTTAAGCTCCCAAGCTATAAAAGGAGTTCGAACAAGTAGTAGAACTAGACACAATTACTGACAAATGCTCTCATTCACTTCCTCGATCACAACTGCGACTTTTCTCTCTCTAGAACTTTCTCTTCCTAAGCTTCCTTGCCCAAAGCCACCACTACGACTAGCTTTGTGGAGGTTAAAAACCCAAACCTTAACCATCCATTTGACCCCAATAAACACCACCCAAGCACCGCATCAATCATTGTCGGCCATTATACCCAAACACTACCTTAACGTTGCAGCATCGTGTCTACTACCCTCCATGTCCAATACACCGCCTATAAAACCGCTCTCACTACTTCAAAAAACCAATTAGATAGAGCCCGAGCTTCCATCTTTGCTTCTCTTCTATGCAACCCGCGAACTATTGAAGTTGACCCGAAGAGCCGACCCAGATCCAACCTAAACCTGAGCCAACTCGAGTCTATACCCACAGGTCCGACTTACGCACTAATCTTACTTTAGCTTCTTAATTTGACTTTATTTCTTTTATATATATATATATATTTATTTATTTATTTAGTCTATGTAAGTGTAAATGTAAATGTAAAAAAAAAAAAAAGAAAAAAAAAGAGAAAGAAATAAAACTAAACAAAAAAGAGAGAGAGTAGAATAGCTTAGTTTTGTTTTTTATTTTATTTTTATTATTTACTGATTTTTAGTTAAGGCTTAAATAAGAAAAAATAAAAAAGGAACAATAACAATGAATAATAAAATAAAATAAAAATGAAAATAGAAAATAAAATAAATTAAATAGACCAAATAATAAAAAGGATTTTGCCACTTAGAAAGTTAAATTTTCCAAATAAACAAAAAATAAATCATCTTTTTCAAAATTAGGACCCTTTTATTTTAGAATTTCCAAAAGCCTCAATTAGAACCCTTTTTTAAAAAAATTTCCTCAAGTAAACTCAAATCAGTTTAAAAATGTAAACTTGGCCACTTTTATAAATTAAAAGCAATTAACTTGCTAAAGTTTTACAAAAAGAACTGCATATATCTGATCCCGAAAACTAGATACGTAGGCACGTAGGCATCTACAGGGCAACAGTAAAAAATGAAAAAACCTATTTTTTCATTTTTAGTTTGGGTTACTTAAATTATTCAATTCGATTAACTAATTATAGAGTTTTGCTTTATAGAATAATCTATTGAAAGGTGATTTTTAAGATTAAGATTAAAATTAAAAAGTTAATGGAACTCGTAAGGGTTTAAAAATCATAACCCCCTATTGAGCTTGGTTTTTCATCTCCCAATTCTTTTCTTTTTAAATTAGGTCTTTTTTAAACCGATTAGTACTAAACCCTACCCGTTTAGTAGACTAGGGTTTAAAGAAAACTGATTTTTTTTTTTAAATATTTTGAAATTACTTTAGAGTTGTCACCTAATCGTTGTCGAGAAAAAGAATTAAGTTATAACCAATTACGTGAATTGGTTATAACTTAGCTATTAGTCTATTGATTAAACCATTTTTGTAAAATGAATTTTTGAAAACTAGAGATTTAGATCCAAAGGCTAATTTATTAACCCTAAACGAGTACCATTTTTTAATTTTCCGAATTAACTTCATTTTTCCAATATGCCCTTTTTAATTTCTAAACGACTAATCATATAATACGTGACTAAATTAGTTAACTTACATAAATTTTTACAAAGATGGAAAAAAAAAACTTCCATATTTTAAGTCGCCTCGTATTGACGTACGGGTGCCTACATACTCACTATTCGGGATCAGACTTCTGTAGTTCATTTGTGAAAATATTAACAGGTTGTTAATTTTAATTCTTGAAAACCAGTCGAGTTTACGTTTTTAACCCAAATTGGTTTATTTAAAGAATTTTTCTAAAGAGCCCTAAATCGATATTTGTGGAAAGTTCTAGAAATGTCCTAATTTAGGAGTGATCCACTTGTTTTTATTTATTTTTGGAAAACCCGAGTTTTTCTAAGTGTTAAAAACAATTTATATTCACCAACTTATCTATTTATTTTTATTTTTTTATATCATCTTATTTATTTATTACTTATTCTATGTTATCTATTCTTAAAATAAATAAATAAATAAAATACATTACTTTTCTCCCTTTTCTTTTTCTCTTTTTCCCTTTTCTTTTTCTCTTTTTCTCTTTTCTTTTTTCTTTCTTACTTTTTTTTCCTTTTTCTTTTTCTCTTGTTTTGGATTTTTTTTTACAACATCCTATAAGGATTAAACAACTAAACAAACAAACAAATAAATAAATACAAAAAACAAAACAAAGTCAAACCAAATAGGGACACAGGTCGGATTTTGTTAAGTCAGGTTGGGTCGATGGATCGAATCTAGTTTGACCCAACTCGAACATGTGCTAGGCATGTGAGTGACTAAGAAGTGGCTGGGAAGATAAAGGTGACGACGAGTGACGCACTATAGGTTGTTTCAGCTACTAATTTAAGTGGGAAAAACCGTTTTTATGTGGTTTTTTATTGATAAAAGGGCTAATGGTGGTTGTGTTTTGGTGTTCAATGGTATTTGTAAAGGTATCTGGAGTTGGGTATGGTTGTAGATGAGAGAGAAAGCTACGCATGGCCTAATCTGGTAGTGTTTGTCGGTAGAGGGTTTACTGGGCTTCAAAAGGTGGTTGAGATGTGGGTTCACGAAGGTGGAGAGGCCAGCCGTATTGGAGGTTCACGCTCAAGTGGCTGCACTGTGGGCTTACTAGGTAGCGCCGTCATGATCGTAAATAAGGGCTGAGAGTGGTCGAAGGATGGGGATGCTGCGCTATATTGAAGTGAGAAGGAATGTAGCCAAGTATGTGTTGGTAGCTATGTATGTGTGGGGATGAGGTGATCAGTAGCAGTAGTAGCGTCCGTATGTATGGTTACGTTTTATGTGTATGAGGGAGGTGATGAAGGTCTAATCGTGTGAGAATCTAAGAAAGAGAAAGTGATAGTAGACAACGAGAGAGAAAGTAGATTGAGAGTAAGAGAGAAATGTCAATAGTAGAGAGAGAGAGAGAGAGAGAGAGAGAGAGACTCAAGTTGAGAGAGAGGGATTCATTTGTTTTTTCCCTTAAAGTGGGTTCCCCTTGTGTATGTATGTGTTCCTAATGTCCAATCCCCTCCTCTGTTTTTTATGTTTCGAAAATAAGAACTGCCCCCTTTGTGTGTTTTGAAATCTCCTTTTAATTGTTGATTTTTTTCATTAAAAAAAAAAAAGAAAGTGAAAGGAAGAAGAAGAAAGGGGAGAAAAAAATGGGGGGAAAGAAAAATGTGCTGTCTAAGTGAATCATAGGGTGCTTCGTGTCATGAGCAAACACATGGCCTAATGATTCTTTGACATGTAGCAGTATGTGAGATATAGGGAAAAAAAATAAAAATAAAAGGCATTCTCTGCTTTTGATGCGACTCAAACCTAAGACCCCAAACCAAACCCTAAAGTTATGTCCATATGTTTATCCGTTAGGTCGTTGCCCTGTGCCTTATTTATATGTGCAATTAAACCTGGTGAGCTTGAGTTAGATTCAAATCTAAGCTCAGGTCTAACGGTTTTTTATTTAAGTTTATTTAAATTTAAAAATCTATTCTATTTAAACTACCTTAAAAAATAAAAAAAATTATTATTTTCTAAATTCCTTATTTTTTCAATTTTTTTATGACTTTTCAATTTTTTTATATATTTTTCTAAATTTTCCCATTTTTGTATTTTTTCTAAATTTCTTATGTTTTTGTGCTTTTTCTTATTTTTCTATTTTTTTCCTAAATCTTTTATTTTGGAGGGTTTTCTTTAATTTTCTTTTTTTTTTTTGTATTTTTTCTAATTTAGAACCCTATAACCTATTTTGCAAAACAAAAGGGAGGCAAAAATTAGGTATCTACACCCCCAAACCCGTTTCTCTAGTTTTAAAATTGTTTTGAAAATCAGTTTTATCGAAAGACCAATAGCTAAATTATAACCAATCCGTCTAATTGATTATAATTTAATTTTTTTTCCCAATTATGGTAGGGTGGTGACTCTAAAAACATTTTCAAAATATAAAGAACCGGTTTTCTTTAAACCTTAGTCAATGGTTAGTATTAAACAGGTAGGGTTTAATATTGATCAGTTTAAAAAAGACTTATTTATAAAAAACCAAGAAAAAACTAGGCTTGTCACCAACCTAATGCCTTACTCGAGCCAAACCCTCTTGCACTTCTCAATAGTCCCTAACTGTTAACTAAAGGTATACTTGGATAATAGCTCGGCCAACCCAACCATCTACCCAACTAACTTGAATTCAAGCTATATTGAGTACGTTTAAGCTAAATTCACCTTGGAAGAGTTACCTGCTCAGCTCAGCAATGCTGAAATGTTAGCTTAAATTGGCATCATTACTTAGCAACAACTAAGTTAGCTATACAATTTGTCTATTTTGCAGGGCACATGACCATTAATCACTTGCTATGTATCTAAGTGCCCAAACAACATAATCTTCCTTACCAAACACATGCTTTTGCTGATTTTTCATTTCTATTCATTGAACATCCCTTGTATCATACTTATTTTGGACATTACCATTTTTAGTCTTTTCCATTTGTAGTAAATGCCCTAATATTTTGAGTATAAATACACATTATAAATGTAGCCACAATAAAATCAAATGTTGAATATACTTCTCTTTTTGTAAGCATTGCTCTTTGTTTTGTTTACTTATTTCACTCTTATCCTATCCCTTAAGCAAGATTAGGTGGTAAGTACCCTCGCTAAGTTAGCCTGTACGTCATATCGAGTTTATTGTATGTAATAGGTATCTTAAACCAATTACGCACTTCTAAGCTTGAGGACTTGCTCATAGGGTTCTCCAATCTTTTCAAGGATAGTTAAACTAAGATAAACGGTGCATTCCCTAGTATGACCTATCGAGTTACTTTGCTCTCTACCTCATCCAAGAAGCTGCCGAGGTGATTGAATTGTATACCCAGCTAACCTCTCTACAACACCTTTACCTAAGGCTAAATATCGAATTAGTATATTGTCGATCTGATGCTTTCCAAAGCTAAGCTAACACCTAGTTAGAGCTAACATCCCGAGGTTAACTTGACAATAAGTCACCTTTTAAAAAGACCCTTTTTTTAGTGCCAAACATCCAAGTTACTGAGCCATCAAACTACCAAACCCAACCTGACCTATTCAAAACTAGTTTACTCTGCCCGCAGTATCAATAGGACTACAAAATGGATAGCTGACATGCATGTTGATTTTCTTGACATTTATACTGTACTTTTCTACCAGTAGATACTCTTTTTGCTTATTTATAACATTGCCTTTATAAATTATTTCTTTCCCTTTACTAATAGAAATCCTTTTTGTAATTTACACTAACCTAAAACTTACTCTAATTGGGTCATAGAAATACTTGTGTATTGTAATAGTCGTAATAGATATACAGTGATATTCAGACATCTTCTTCTTGCATAAGCTAAATGTATCTTACTTTCAATTACTCTTATCTAGCCCATTGTACATGGACTAGTGGCGAATGACATCCCGCCACACTTATACGTCATATCAAGGGTAACCTGAGCTTATGTGAAGCATTAGTGCGTCATATCTACTATCGATGCACAAGGACCCTTGCTCAACCTTTCGACTTTCATTTATCCTTCGGATCATCTTGAGGTTCGGACCTATCCCCTTAGTTTATGCGATACTTGATGTCGTGTGTTTACCCATGTTGGACCTTATCATCTTGATATCAGAGCTTGGCTACATTTAAGCCAGCCCTTGTTACTTATACTTTGAGTGGTTTACTACTGCTATAAGTGTTTCAGAGTCAATTATTATTGTTATGAGTGTTCAAAGAGTGTTTAGAGTAAATAGATTTTGTACTTTATTTTCCCCTATTTCTTACTTGTAAAATAGAGTGTGTGAGTTTGCTTGGTTTGTTGTGTGTTAGTTGAATTAGTTGTTAGTGTATTTGGCACTGTTCTGTTCCTAATTCGTGGAAGGATGTTTTGAATAGTATCTCAACTGTTATTGTCTTGTAAAAGACGACAATGTCCAATTTTAGTGTTCAAGAAATTCTGGGTAACTAAGAAAGTGGCGCTCAAAATAGCTAAGGTCAATAGGGAAGTTCCACACCCCAATCAGTAGGTAACAGACTCGATAGACTCACCGACCTAGTGGTTAGCCTGGTGACTATCATAAATGAAGATAAGCACTGAGCCAGAGAAGATCCATACAGAGGACGAACTAATAAACTGCCAGAGAGAAGCAATGGTCAGTGTAGTTGAGTTAATACCCCAGTTCGACCACCCTGAGTTGGAGGAGTAGATAGAGTTGCTAGACATAAGCTAACAATCAATGAAATTAAAGAACCAAATGAGGAAGAAGGTGATGCAACAGAGTACGATGAGTTAGAAGAGAGGAATGTTTCAACTTTAAGAGTAAAGGGGTCGAGGATACGTATCTTAAGTTTTTCTAGAAGTGGTGATGCAGGGGACTACCTGGATTGGGTAGATAAAATTGAGATACAGTTTGAATGCCTTGAGGTGCTTGAGAATGCAAAGGTTAGACTTATTGTATTAGAGTTTACTAGTTATGCTGCCTTATGGTGGAAGAACATGCAGCCTACTCGAAGAAGAGAAGGAGAATATGAAGTTAGGATTTAGGGTGAGATGAAGAGAGTCATGAGGAGAAGGTTTATTTTAAGTTGTTATTTATAGGATACCTTTAAAAGGTTACAAGAGTTGAGACAAGGAGGACCGAGTGTTGATACATAAGTCAAAGAATTTCATATGCTAATGATCCGATGTGAAGTTGTTGAGCCCGAAGACCGAACTGTGTCTCGATTCATTAGTAGGTTGAAGTACGAGATCGGAGATATTCTAGAAACCATAGATATTAGATCATTTGATTACACCATCTAAGCTACCTAGAGGATCAAGAGGCGCCAAACAGGGAGATTCCAACCCCCTATCAGTCAACCTAGTAATAGCTAAATAATTTTGAGTAGACTTATGTGATCAAAACCAAGTAAGGTTGCTGAGACTCAACTTACTCAAACTACTTGAGTAAAGGAAAGGGAGATCTTAAGGAAGTTTGAGAAAGGCTAAAGCTTAGGAAGAAAGACAAATGAGATTAAGTGTTTCAGATGTCAAGGATTTAGAAACATGGCCCCTCTGTGTCTGAACAGAAGAATTATGGTGACCCGAGGTGAGGTGTTGACTATTGAGATAGATAATACTAATGAGGAAGTAGAAGAGTTGAAAGAGGCTGGACATACCAAACTGATCAAGGAGGATGAAGTCATCTATAGTAAGGAGGGTAATTTTATGCCTGCCACCTTAATATTAAGAAGAACATTGAGTGTGACTCATGTGCTTGAAGAAGAATAGCAAGAGAATCCATTCCACATTAGATGTAAGGTGAATGGGTTATTAGGTGCAATGATTGTTGACAGTAGCAGTTACACTAATGCAACATCTGCTTTTATAGTCTAGCAATTAAATTTACCAACTAAGCCCCATCTCAAACCTTATATACTGTACTAGCTTAGTGATAAGGGAGCCTTACAAGTAAACAAGCAAGTGACTGTGCCAATTTGTATTGGAAATTATTGGGATGAGGTGCTCTGTAATGTGTTGCCCATTAGTACGTCCTATATTCTGCTTAGACAATCGTAGATGTTTGACTGGAGTGTAATGTATGATGGAAGGAAGTATACATGTTCCCTAGAGCACAAGGGTAGGAAGGCGAAGTTGAGCCCTATGATTGCTGAACAAGTTAAAAGGATGCAAACTCAATTAAGCTGACTCTTGAAGAAAGAGGCTTTAGTGATGACTCGAGTCGAGTTGAAAAGAGAGATGGAGGTCGAAGAGTTGACCTATCTGTTAGTCATAAGGTTACTTGAGATGAGGGGATCTGAGGAGGAATTGTTACCTGTTGAGGTGAAGACCTTGTTAGATGAATTTGTCGACTTATTTCTAAGTGAGCTACCGAAAGGTCTACCTCCCATTCGAGGCGTTGAACATGCAATTGAGTTACAACCAAGAGCCGCATTGCCAAACAAGCTTGCTTATAGGTTGAACCTTAAATAGGTTATCAAACTGCAAAGATAGGTAGATGAGTTGAGGAAGAAAGGGTATATACAAGAATCCCTTAGCCCTTATGTCATACCAGCCTTGTTAGTATTAAAGAAAGATGAGTCATGGAGGATATGTATGGATAGCTGAGCAATCAATCACATTACCATCAAATATAAGCATCCCCTACTAAGGCTTGATGATATGTTGGACGAGTTGAATGAAGTTAGATTATTCTCCGAGATTGACCTCAAATTTGGATTCCATCATATCTGAATGTAAGAAGGCAATGAGTGGAAAACCATATTTAAGACTTGCCAAGGATTGTATGAATGGTTTGTGATGCCATTTGGACTATCAAATGTGTTACGGACATTTATGTGATTGATTAATCATGTGCTTTGAGAACTAATAGGGAAATTTGTGGTGGTTTATTTTAACGACATCCTAGTACATAGCCTTGATTTGGAGACTTACCAAGAGCATCTCGGAGTAGTTTTTGCAAAACTCCGAGCTGAACGACTTTATTCCAATATGAAAAAGTGTGACTTTTGTTGACCTGAAGTAATCTTCTTGGGGTTTGTTGTAAGTGGTGGTAGAATATGAGTTAATGATGAAAAGATAAGGGCGATCACTGAATGGCCTGTGCCGACCACTTTGGCCAATGTAAGAAGCTTCCATAGCCTAGCATTATTCTATCATAGATTTATAAGGAATTTTAGTACAATTGTGGCCCCACTCATTGAACTGTCAAAGAAGAATGTTAAGTTCAGATAAGGAGAAAAGGAATAAAGGAGTTTTGAGGAGGTGAAGGAGAAGCTAACTACAACGCTTATCTTAGCTTTGCCAAGCTTTAACAAAGTAATCAAATTAGAGTATGATGCGCTCATACTAGACATAGGTGCAATACTGATGCAGGAAGGATGGCCTATTGCTTACTTTAGTAAGAAGCTTAGAGGAGCTATGCTTAATTATTTTGTTTATGATAATGAGTTTTACTCTTTGATCTGAGCCCTCATTGTATGGTAGCACTATCTATCTACTACCTAAAGAGTTTCTGATCTACATTGATCAAGAATCCTTGAGATATTTGAAAGGCCAAGCCATGTTGTCTTGAAGACAAGCCAAATGGGTTGAGTTCATAGAGGGATTTTCATATGTCGTAAAATACAAGAATGGAAAGAACAATGTGGTGGCTAATGCCCTATTAAGACAATATTCCCTCCTAACTGAGCTACAGACTAGGTTGGTTGGTTTTTCAATGATGAAACATTTATATGCTAAGGATCCACATTTTGGTCCTATCTATGCTAGGTTTGAGGAAGGCCAAACACTTGATGACTATCACAAAGAGGACGGATACTTGTTTTAGAAGAGGAGACTATATATGCCAACCTATTCCATGATAGAGCTATTAGTGTACAAGGTGCATGGAGGAGGATTGTTTGGACACTTTAGCCAACATCAAACTCATGAGTTACTATCCTTAAGATTCTTTTGCTAGAAAATGAAGAGGGATGTTCGATTTGTGTTAGAAAGGTATATTACTTGCAGAAAAGTGAAGAGCTGAGCAAGGACATTACTTACCATTGCCTATACCAAGTAAACCATGGTCTAAGCTGAGTATAGACTTTATGTTAGGGTTGTCAAGGACATCCCGAGAGAAAGACTCCATTATGGTAACCGTGGATCAATTTAGTAAGATAGCACACTTCGTGCCCTATTCTTAAACTAACAACGCTTTGGCTATCTCTTTTCTTTTCTTATAGGAAACAGTTAAAATTCATGGAGTACCTAAAACCATTGTTTCAGACTAGGACCTAAATTTCATGAGCCACTTCTGGAGAACGTTATGGAGACGAATGAGGACCAAGCTATTGTACAGTATGTCCTATCATCCACAAAGGGACAAACATATCGAGGTTGTAAATAGGATAGTGGGAACTTTACTTTAGGTTGCCATTGGTCATAATACAGTTGATTAGGATTTATAACTATTAATCATAGAATTCGTGTACAATAAGATTGCCTACAATGTAATAAGCATGTTACCATTTGAGGTTGCCTATGGGTTCAACCCTACACTCCTAATGGACTAAACACCGCTTCTAAGTCAAGAAGATGACTAGCTCGCTGTAAAAGGAGTCGAAGCCATCATAGCCATGCATTAAAAGGTTGTAGAACAATTAAGCTAAGCTACTACCAACCTCAAGAGACGGGGCTGAAGACGGAAGAACAGGGAATTTCAGCTAGGCGATCTAGTCTGGATCCACCCAATAAGGAATGGTTTCCATACTTAAGGAAGAGTAAGTTATCTCCTAAGGTTGACTAGCCATTCAAAGTACTTGAAAAGATCAATCTTAATGCCTATAGGATTGAACTACCAGAAGAGTATCGTTGTCGACCTCCATTCGCATGCTCTTGAAAACAAGCAACATTGAGCCAAATTAGATTTGATCTTAAATCTCAAACAACCCTGAGGGGACTATAGGGATTACAGATCAATCATACGCTCCTAAACTTGAAGACTTGCTTAAATGGTTCACTGAGCTCTTTAAAGAGAGTTAAACTCAGAAGAATAGTGCAATCTCCAGTCCGACTTGTTGAGTTACTTTGCTCTCCACCTCATCCAAGAAGCTACCAAGATAACCGAATTGTGTGTCGAGCCAACCTGTCCACAACACCCCTACCCAAGGCTAAATGTTGAATCGGTATAATGCCGACTTGATACATGTTGAGGCCAAGCTGACACTTGTCCAAAGCTAATCTCTCGAGGCTGACCTAACAATAGGTCACCTTCTAAAACGACCTTTTTTAGCCCCAAACATGCAAGTTGTCGAGCTGTTGAATTGCCAAACCTAACCTAACCTATCTAAAACCTGCACTAATTAACCCACAGTGTTAATGGGACCACAAAATGGACAACTAATACACGTGTTGATTTTCTTAACATCCATATTGTCCTTTTGTATTACCAGATATTCTTTTTGCTTGTTTACAACTTTACCATTGTAAATTATTCATTTTCCTTTACTAGTAGGAATCCTTTTTGTAATTTACACAAACTTAGAACTTACTTTAATTGGGTCATATAAATACTTGTATATTGTAATAGCCGTAACGGATTTGCAATGATATTCAGACATTTTCTTCTTATGTGAGCTAAGTGTATCTCACATACTCTCGATTACTCTTATCTAGCCCATTGTACGTGGACTAATGGTGAGTGACTTACAGCCATACTTGTATGTCATATTAAGTGTGACCTGAGCTTGTGTGAGGCGTTGGTGCATTATATCTACCGTCAGTACACGAGGACCCCCGTTCAACCTTTTGACTATCATTTATCCTTCGGCTCGTCTTGAGGTTCGAACCCATCCCCTTACTTTATGCAATATCGAATGTCGTGTGTTCATTGATGTCGGATCGTATCACTATGAGTCCTCAATAGTTCCTCAGTGTGTAATATCCTTAGAGCAGATCAAGGTTTGCTTGTTGGTTTCTTCATTCTCATGCATTTCCATCCTTATTTTCAAGCTTTTTGCAAACTTAGACCTACCCCAATATAGTTGCTCTTATCAGTCCTTGGCACGAATCATATCATTTTGGTATCAGAGCAAAGGTTCATTTAGGTAAATTGTTGTTCAGTTATGATTATTTCTATGTAGTGTGTCATACTATTATCAAGTGTGCTGTTAATATAAGAAGGATTAGCTTAAGTATTTTAGAGGGAGTTTTGAAGTTTTACTATTGCTATTAGACCTTTGTTGCAAAGAACTCTGTTTTGCCTTATTTTGAACATATGAAAATAAAGCAATTTTCAATTAGGTTTATTGTTCTTCAGAGCAGTTGTTGTGTTTAAAGTTAGTTGAACTTTCATATTGAGAAGTGTAGGTATGTATGAGTTATTTGGCTTATAAGACAAAGTCTACCGTTTCTTAGATTCTAAGTTTGTCCCTAAGATTAGTTAAGAGAATGATGGATTTAAATGTAAACGTTAGTATTGGGGATGATAATAACAGTATTGTCTATAATGGACAATAACCCTAGAACACCCCTAGACATATAGATGAATGAATTGATGAGATGGCTAACCTTATAGCCAATATAACCAGAGCTATTCGTGCATTGGCCTTTCAACTTACTGAGGCTATACAGAATACTCCCCAAGCTTTTCTACCTGGTAGAGGATAGATCCAAGTTTCAATGGTTTTGGGGATGTAGATGACCATTTGGATTGGGAGGAGAAGCTTGAATGTGTCTTTGATTATTATCAATATGAGGACTATGAAAAGGTGAAAGTTGCTATTGTAAAATTCTCAAGTTATGTTGTATTATAGTGGAAAAACTTCCAGACCATGAGGAGGCGAGAAGGATATAGAGAAGTCAACACCTGGATCGAGATGAAAAGAATTCTCAGAAATAGATTCGTGCTAAATACCTACCTACAAGATACTTTTGCTAGACTTTAGGAGTTATAATAAGGAAGTTGAACTATTAATGAGTATGTTTTCGGGAATTTTAAATGCTTATGATCCGATGTGAAGTGGATGAACCATCAGCTCAAACAATGTTTAGGTTTCTTATTAAATTGAGAAGTGAAATCTGAAATATTGTGGAACTTCAACAGTTTACTACATTGGATGAGGCTATAAGAATAACCAGCATGTAGAAAATAGAGGAGGAATAGGCCGAGTTAACCTCTAATAAACTGACTTATCCAAACAAGCTGACTTGCTCAAGGTAATTATCGAGCTCAACAAAGTTCCCAACTGAGTAGAAGAATAGATGTTAGAGCTAAACAGAAAAGCCAACTAGTTGATGTGAGGTGCAATTAAGAACTTATGAGAAGGTATAAGGAACTGGAATAAAGGAGAAAAGAGAATTGGAAGAAGAGGTTGAGGTTATGACGAACTAGTTGAGGAAGTAGATAGTGGAAGTTATACTAATGTAGTATCTATTGACTTGGTTAAGAAGCTTAAGTTGCCAACTATCTCAGACCCAAAGCCATATAAATTGCATTAACTAAATGAGAAGGGAGCACTGCATGTCATTCAGCAAGTGTTGCTACTGATCTCTATTGGGAACTATTTGATGAAATCCCTTGTGACATGTTACCTATGTGTGCATCTCACGTATTACTAGGCCGACCTTGGCTTCTTTATTAGAGGGTAATTCATTATGGGTTTCAAAACACATATGTATTTGAGAAGGATGGTAGGAAGATTATCTTGAACCCTATGACGTCGAGCTAAGTTAGCAAACTACAAGCAAACCTTACTTGAAGATCTAAGAAGGCTTTGTAAGTAAGTAAAGTTATGCTCCGAGAAGCTATTAAAGCTAACATACGGACTTTTCTATTGATTCGATGACTATTAGAGTTGAAGAAATAGATTGAGCTACCCTAAAAGATCAAAGAGCTATTGGATGGGTATTCTAACCTGTTTCTGGAGCAGTTATTAGAAGGGTTACCCCCTTTTTAAGGCATAGAGCATTACATTGATTTGATACCCGATACCAACTTGTCGAACAAACTAGCTTATCAAATGAATCCTGAATAAGCTACCAAGCTTCAAAGACAAGTCAATAAATTATTAGAGAAAGGATATGTAAGAGAAAGTCTTAGTCCTTGTACTGTGCTTGCATTGCTTATGCTGAAGAAGGATGGTATGTAGTGAATGTACATGGATAGCAAAGTAGTGAATAAAATCACAATCAAGTATGGGTACCCCATCTTGAGGCTAGATGACATGTTAGACGAATTAAGTGGTGCTAGAGTGTTAAGCAAGATTGACTTGAAATTAGGATACCACCAAATTCGTATCAAATAAGGAAATGAATGGAAAACTACCTTTAAGACTTGACATGGCTTATATGAGTGGATGGTCATGCCATTTAGGCTATCAAACACCCCAAGCACTTTTATGAGATTAACGAATCATGTTTTGAGGAATCTGATTGAGAAGTTTGTCATTATTTACTTTGATGACATCCTTATCTATAGTGTTGACCTGACTAGTCATATCGACCATCACTGAGCTGTATTCGATGTCCTCGAGTAGAGAAATTGTTCAGAAACATGAAGAAGTGTTGTTTTTGTTAGGAAGAGGTGATCTCCCTAGGCTATGTGGTTAATGGAGGAGGATTAAGAGTCGATGAAGAGAAAGTTTGAGCCATTGTTAAGTGGTTGACCCTAACTTCATGTATAGAGGTGAGAAGTTTCCATAGATTAGCATCCTTCTACCAATGCTTTATCTATGTATTTAGTACTGTAGTTTAGCCTCTGACTGAGTTCATAAAGAAGAATGTAGACTTCAAGTGGGAAGAGAAAGAAGAGAAGAGTTTTACCTAAGTGAAAGCAAAGTTAACCTCTACCCAGTCTTACCTCTACTAGATTTTGCTAAAGTGTTTGAGCTGAATGTAATGCATCAGGTGTCGTATTAGAGTTGTATTAATGTAAGAAGGCTGATTTCACTTATCATAGTGAAAAGCTCAGAAGAGCACAACCGAACTATTCTGTATATGATAAAAAACTCTTAGCATTAATTATAGCCCTTTACATGCGACAACATTATCTTCTACCAAAGGAATTTGTCAAATACATGGATTATAAGTCCTTGAGGTATCTGCAGAGCTAATCAAAGCTTTCTAAATGCCAAGCTCAATAAATTGAAATTCTAGAAGGGTTTAATCTCATTATTAGATATAAGCAAGGCAAGAGTAATGTAGTTGCCGATGCTCTATCAAGAAGATAGGTTCTTCTTATCGAGTTGTAGACTAGACTTTTAGGGTTTGTAAGCATTAAATAATAATATCAACATGATTCTCATTTTGGTCATATATATAGGCACTATGGAGAAGGAAGAATAGTGGATGAATACTACGTAGAAGATGGTTATCTGTTCTAAGATGGCAAATTATGTGTGTCGACCCATTCAATGAGGGAACTATTGTTGAAATAAGCACATAGTGGAGGACTCTTTAGCTACTTTGGAGAGTAAAAGACATATGAGCTACTGAATGATAGGTTCTTCTATCCTAAATTGAAACATGATGCGCATTGTGTAATTGAGGGATGTGCCATTTGTAAGAAAGAAAAAAATTGAGTTAAATAAGGGAAGGCAACATCTTTGCTTATTTTGACCAAACCATAGGTTGGCCTAAGTATGGATTTTGTTCTCAGATTGCCTTGAACCACCCTAGGCAAAGACTCTGTGATGGTTGTTGTAGATAAGTTCAGTAAGATGGCACACTTTGTACTTTGTACTAAGACTGATGATGCTTCGACTATTACTTCTTTGTTTTTGCAAAAAAGATGAGTCGTAGAGAATGTATATTGGTAGCCGTACCATCAACAAAATTACCATTAAGTACCGATATCCGATCCCACGGTTAGATAATATGCTCGATGAGTTGCATGGTGCTTACATCTTCTTGAAGATTGACCTAAAGAGTAGTTACTACCAAATACGAATGAGACTTGGAGATAAATGAAAGTCGACCTTCAAGATAAAGGATAATCGGTTCGAATGGATGGTAATGCCATTTGGCCTAACTAATGCATCGAGTACATTTATGTAGCTAATGAATCGTGTGCTTAGAACATTGATTAGCAAATGCATTATGGTTTATTTTGATGACATTCTGATCTACAATATTGACATCATCACTCATGTTGAGCATTTAAGATTGGTGTTTAACATCTTCCATGCCGAGAGATTATTCAGCAACTTGAAGAAATGTGTGTTCTGTCGAAACAAGATTGTATTCCTCGAATATATTGTTTCAAGGAAAGGAGTTCGAGTTAATGACAAGAAAGTTAGAGCTATTCTTAAGTAGCTTACGCCGACTAGTGCTACTGAAGCAGGAGCTTCCATGGCTTAGCTTTGTTCTATTTGAGATTCATTCGAAACTTCAGTTCCAAAACTGCGACTTTAACTGAATTGACTAGGAAGAACATTGAGTTTAGGTGGTTAGAGAAAGCTCAAAAGAGTTTTGAAGATGTGAAATCTAAGTTGACATCTGTTTTAGTACTTACCCTACCAAATTTCAAGAAAGTTTTTGAGGTAAAGTATAATGCCCCTACCATCAGCATTGGTACTGCCCTTATGCAGGAATGCCGACTAATTGCCTATTTCAGTAAGAAACTCCGAGGTGTTGTCCTAAATTATTGAGCATATGATAAGGAGTTCTATTCCTTTATCCAAACACTACAGAATCGATAGCATTATTTGTTGCCTATATAATTCATCATCTGCTCAGATCATGAGTATCTTAAACATCTTCGTAAGCAATAGAAGCTTTCTCGACATCATATAAAATGGGTTGAATTCTTAGAGTCTTTTTGCTACGTCATTCGGTATAAGAAAGGGAGCACTAACATTATGGCAGATGCTCTTTCTCGCAGTCATACCCTTATTACAACTATATAAGCCAAGGTACTTAGATTCAGTACCCTGCCCGATCAATATTTTAGGGCTTTATTAGCTAAGTGCAATGTTAGAAGCATTGTGGATGGGTTCTACTTGGGTTAGGAGTTCCTGATGAATGGTAAGCAAGTTTGTGTGCCAAGTAGCTTAGCTAGAGAACTACTTGTTCATGAAGCTCATGCATAGGGCTTGGTCGACCATTTTAGAGAAAAGCAGATAACTGAAATACTAAAGGAGCATTTCTATTAGCTTGGGATAATGAAGGATGTGCACCGAATTCTTGAGACATGCGCGGTGTGTAAGTATGCAAAAGGAAGGAGAGAGCTGTATGGAGAGTATACACCCCTACCCATACCTGAGCACCCATGGATTGACCTAAGCATGGATTTTATGCTCAGCCTTCCACGAACTAAGAAGACATGACTTAATTATGGTGGTAGTCGATCAGTTCGGCAAGATGAGCCACTTCATTCCTTATCACAAAACTAATGATGCTTTATTTGTCGCTAACCTCTTTTTGCAGAAAATTGTACATTTGCATGGGTTGCTAAGAAGTATTGTAGCCTTGAAGTTTACAAGTTTCTTTTGGAAAACCCTATAGACAAAACTCAGCACTAAGCTTATGTACAATACTTCTTGTCCCCCTTAGATAGATGGCTAGACCGAGGTAGTAAACAGGACAGTTGACAACCTTCTACGAGCAGCTATGGGGAAGAACTTGTACGATTAGTACCTATGGCTACCTATCATTAAGTTCGCTTATAATCGATCAATTTACAACTTGACAGGAAGGTTACCTTTTGAGGTCGTTTATAGACTTAACCTGAACTTACCCCTGGATATGGCTATTAACCTTACCGTACAATAGGAAAGTCGATCTGGCTTACAACATGTCGAAGAATTCTAGAAGTTGCATCAAAGGGTTGTCGAACAATTGGCACAGACTGTAGCCTAGCAGAAGGAGCAAGGAAGCCGAAGAAAGAGATGAATGGTTTATAGCCCCAAAGATCATGTCTGAGTCTACCTCAGCAAGGAGTGTTTCTTAAGGAAGAGAACAAGCAAGCTTTCCCCCAAATTAGATGGACCTTTTTAAGATCCTTAAGCACATCAACGATAATGCCTATGAGTTTAATTTGCTAGACAAATATCGTGTATCTGCTACTTTTAATGTGGTTGATCTGACACCTTATGTACCCGATGAAGAAAAGGGCCAAGATTTGAAAGCAAATCTTCAACAACCCTAAGGAATTGATAAGCTGCCAACCACTAGTCTTCTTACTTGCGTACGGCTTCGAGGCCTTCAATCCCTTACTTGAAGAATTCTCTCTTATCAACCTACCGATGACGAGAAACTGTATGCAGAAGAAAGATGGCTGAATTCCTTGACAAGAAACTCTATGCATAAAGATGTACTTAGGAGCTTAATTATCACTAGGACTTACCGTAGCAAATTTAAACCAATGGATCCTTCTAAATATCAAAGAAACTTAAAGTGAGTAGGCTAACAAACTGACTAGAATAGCTGACGTAAAGCTGCTCAGAGGATATGACCTATCTACGAACACAACACGACTTGACACTTCACTTAACATGACGCATAAGTTAATGTTAAGGTCCACTCGTCGCTAATCTTGAGCTACTTGGCAAGATTAGATAAGAGTGTATGAAAATGGACTTGAAGTGGGTTGTCTCGTAAGAACAGTATATTAAATGTCTATTTGTAAAATAAGATGATTCCAGCTTACAAGGAGAATAGATTGTTTATAGTAAGTCCTTAAGGCAACATTACAAATAAAGAAATTACAAAAAGGAATACATAAAAAGGGGATTCCTAGTACATATGAAAAAAGGTAAAGAGGACAAACGACTAAAAGGGAAAAATAGTATAGTGTCAAATGAAATAGACAAGTGGTAGCATAACATTGCTTATGTACAAAGATTCTCTAGGTACAATAGCTGAGTGGAAATAAGTTGTGGTGGTATCAAGGATTGCTGAGACGAGAATAGGAGGTAGTAAGTATTAGTAGGAGGCTAGAAGAGAAGTACTCAGTCGGTAAGAGAGTGTCTCATCACTCAATAAGAAGCTCTCGACAACTAGAGGTTTGATCATTCTATACAAGAGGGAGAAAACAAAACATAGTCTCTGAAGTGTTTAATGTTGCTAACCTCAGCCCTTACTAACCTAAGGAGGACTTGGATGAGGACCAGTTGAATTTGATCCCAAATCCTAATCAACTTAGCAAGGATGATAAGAATTAGGCAATCGAACCCCTTACTTCGGCTTAAACTTGAGGACTAAAGAGCATAACAAGGCGAGTTCTCTCTTTACACCCAACAATTGAAGAGTCTGAGCTACTGTAGTCTACTGACCTGATGCCCTACTGAACTAAACCTTCTTGCACTTATCAATAGTCTTTAGCTGTCAACTAGAGGTACATTTAGACAACAGCTTGGTCCACTTAACCATCTGCCCAACCGACCTAAATTTGAGCTATACCAAGTATGTCGAAGCTGAATTCACCTCGGAAGAGTTACCTATTCTGCTCGGTAATGTCGAACTATCAACTTAGATAAGCATCATTACTCAACAATAACCAAGCTAGTCATACAATTTGTTTATTTTGCCAAGCGCATGACCACTGATTACCCTCCATGTATCCGAGCACCTTAAATGACAGAATCTTTTGTATATAACGCCTTCTTTTGCTAATTTTTCATTTATAACCTTAGGACATTCCTTATATCATACTTATTTTGGATATTACTCCTTATTCTTTTCCATTTGCAGTAGATGCCCTAATATTTCGAGTATAAATACCCATTGTAAATGCAGGTGTTTGCAACATAATTAGATAGTGAATATACTTCTCTTTTCATGAGTATTGCTCTCTATTTTTCTTAATTACTTCACTCTTATCCTATCCCATAAGTAAGGTTAGGTGGCAAGTACCTTTACTGAGTTAGCTCGTGCATCATATCGAGTTCACTCTATGAATCCTCAATAGTTCCCTAGTGCATAATACCCTTGGAGCAGATAGAGGTTTACTTATTGGTTTCTTCGTTCTTATGCATTTTCATCCTTATTTTCAAGCTTTCTACAAGCTTAGACCTATGCCAATATGATCGCCCTTATCAATCCTTAGTAGGGATTATATCAAAGGTTACAAAGCTCATATTTAGATAACTTTATAGTCAAATTTACTAAAAGTGAATAATTAACTACTTCGAGTGAAGACTCGACCTAGATTTTATATGTTGATGGTTCATTAACTTGTAAAGGCAGTGATGCTAGCCTAATACTAAAACGCCTATTGGGAGGATAGATTTCCTATGCTCTACAGTTCGGATTCTTAGCAAGCAATAATGAATCAAAATATGAGGTGCTCTTAGTAGGAATGAAGTTGGCTAAAGAAGTTGAAGCTAAGCATTTGCATGTTTATTGGTTTCCTAGATAATTGTTAACCAAGTTAAGGGCAATAGTATGGCAAAAGATGAGAACATAGCTAAGTATTTACAATTAGTCAAATAGCTCAAAACAAGCTTAAATTCCTTGCAATTGGTTAAGATCCTAAGGATGCAAATAATGTTACGAACAAGTTAGCAAAACTAGCCTCCATGAGTCTACCAAATTGGGAAGAGAGAATTTTTATAGAGTACTTATTGGAGAAGAGTACAACAAGTGACCTGTGGAGTGTTTGGAAGTACAGGAGAAGGAAATGGAACCCTGTTGGATAAATCCCATCCTTAACTACTTAGACAATGTAGTCCTACCTCAAGACAGTAAAGAGGCTTGAAGACTCATCTATAAGGTCACAAATTTTACAGTGATTGAAGGAAGGCTTTACAAAAGAGGGTTAAGTATGCCCTACCTAACGTGTTTACAATCTATTGAAGCAAAACAAGTCCTTTTCAACCTATATGCCAGGGTTTACAACAATCATGTTAGGGTTGGAGCTTTATTGCTTAGATATTGGTGGCCCATAATGAAAAAATCATCTGATTAGACTTCAAAGGAACGCTTTAATTAAGAGAGCACTAAGTGCATATCTGATTCTACTTACTAGCCCCTAGCCTTTTGCCCCATAAGGAGTAGATATTTTAGGCATATTCTTGAAGACCACCAAATAGAGACAATACACTATTGTTGTGGTAGACTACTTTACAAAATAGGTTAAAGCAAAAGCGAAGGCAAGTATTATAAAGCGAAGCATTAAGGCATTGATGGTCAGTAGTATTTTGACCAGATTTAGTATACGTTATGCAATCATTACAGATAAATAGACCACAATTTGACAACAACAAATTTAGAAAATTTTGTGATACTCAGCAGTTCAAATTATGCAATACATTGGTCACACATCCTCAGAGCAATGGGTAGGCAAAAGCCGTGGACAAAGTTATTCTTAAAGCTTAAGGAAGAAGGTAAATCAATATAGTTAAAGCTTAAGCATTAGTTAAAGCTCATTTAACTACCTACTAATAGTGGTAACTTAGTATTTTGACAAGCATGTTAAGGGTAAGTGCTTCTAACCTAGCGATTTGGTCTGTAAAAAGTTAGAGGCCATAGGAGCTTAGGAAAGTTGACTTCGACTTAAGAAGACCCTGTGAGAGTGAAGGAGGTTGTTGGAAATGGGCAATCTTACAAATTAGAGAGGCTTGATGGATAACCTATTGCTCGAGCATGGAATATAGACAACCTCAGGCCTTACTTCAACTAGTCGACTTCTTGAAAAAGATAGGTTATTTAAGTTTGTAGTTTTAATTTTTTTGTTTGTTGTTTGTTGTTTTTTCATGTTTATTAATTATCAGCGTTGATATGCTGACTTATATGCTTATATTTCATGGTTTATGCTTATTTCACATCAATCTCCCTAATGAAGTATTTAGTTGCATAATGTCTTTTGATCTCATTTTGTGCTTAGTTGACATTGCCTTTGATCTCATATATGTAATTTGAAAAATGATCAACTTAAGGTTCTTTATCGGCCCACACAAATTCACATGGTTAGCAGGTTCTTTTTCTGACGTCACTTATGATGTAAAGGCCAAAATATCTCTAAACCCTACTTACAAAAGGTGATGACCAAATCACATAAAACGTTATCTATAAATCCGATATTTGACAAATGACTGGAAATGGATATCTTCAAATCTCTAAGTCCAGAGAAAAGCTTGGACGAGGAGACATAAAAACTTAATTCTTTTAAGACTAACTTGCATAATCACTCTAACTCTTAAGAAAGGGTTGTAGGTCCTAGTTAAGTAATCAAGAGGAGGGGTAAATTAGTCACTTTTAAAATTTTAGACAAATATGATTTCTTGAAGAAAACTTATCCCTTTGATTACTTAATTTATCGGCTAGAAGATAAATAGATAGACAATATAAATAAAGTGCATAAATGTAAAGAGATGAAGGATAGAAAATCAAGCAAACGAATTATAGTGCTTTAGCCTAATGCTTACTATACCATTATAGCTTCACTGTCAGGGACCCAGTTCACTTTTTAGAGTTGTTCTACTATCCACAATATCTAACACTTTGAGAGATTACAAACAATATACTTTGCTTTGACTCACTTACCCTCACACTTAAGCTAACACTTAGAACTATAGAGATTAAAAATCTCTCTAAATCAAAACTTATATCAAGAGTACAAAAAAATGAGGAATAATAACAAAATGGTTCCTCGACAAATAAGAACTAAGATAAAGAAAAGTATGCAAGCTTTTGGTCTATCCTCTATTCTTAGAATAGGATATATGCAGCACTTTTGGATGATAGCCAAAATTCCTTCATCTTTTTTGTATTTGTGTAGTGAAGATCTTGCTTCCTTTATATACTAGAAATTGCAACGGCTAAAAGCTTTGATTTAAGGCAAGTCTTATCAAAAAAATTATTCCAAGCTTTTTCTTTGCAAAAAAATACTTTGTCTACTATCTCCTTGTTAACCTTCTATATTTGTGAGATCTTTTCCATAATACAGTGCAACAAAAGAGATGAGATTTCCTTTCCTTTCTCTAAATATTTTGATCATGTATGTAAGGCAAACATTTTCTATCATTATTTGAATCTTTTGACCCTAATTGATTTTGAGATATTTTGATCAAAATCTCCTTAATGTTAATTTGCAAAACTTTCCAAACTTGACAGATTTTATAATAAGAAAGGTTTGGTTTTATCCCCATAGATTTTAATCCTACTTAGTGGAACGTACTGAATATATTTCCCAAATATATTCCGTAAATGAAGTTGGGTCTTCTTGTAACAATGATTTTAATTTGTGATTCTTATATCTTAAAACATATTTCTTGTTTTTAGTTTTTGTACCTTCTGATTCGTCCTATGACTTATCTTCTGTTAGATCTTAGGAGACATGTTCAAATACCTGAGAAACTGATAAACAAATATAGCAATATCCAAACAAAGTAAACATGTATACCATATGTAAACCTATTAGATAACATCTCATTATCATCCCTTTTCGTTATCATCTTTTGTTATTATCAAAACATAATAAAGGGATTAATAAGGGCGATGAGCTATTCGAAAAGTTTAAGCCACTAATTGGCAATGGCCAAAGCTCACTAAGTTCGAAAATACTATAGACAACGAGCTATTACAAACCTAATTGCTCTAAGTTTAACTAATAGATGGTGAGCTACTTGGAAGCCTTAAGCCATCAATTGGCGACAGATACCATGCTTTAAGTCCAACAATAAATAGGGATGACATGCTAAACAGAAGCCTTAAACTATTTAATGGCGAGTTAGAAGGCCGTTTAAAGGTCTTGAAGTAAATAGGAGCAATATATCAACAAGTGCCCTAAGTTAACAAATAACAATAGGCAAATAAAGTAGGAGTTAAATCTTAAATGTAGGAAATAAATAAGTCCATGTAAGAGAACTTCAACAGTAAGTGCATAAACAATTTTTACAGCAGTTTAAGGTCGGCATTCTAACTTGAAGATAATAAAAGTTTGGAAGAAAAGTAGTAAATGGAACATGAAAAGAAAGGCATTCTAAGTTGAAGATAATAAAAGTCTGGAAGAAAAGCAGTAAATGGAACATGAAAAGAGAGATCATGTCAATTCTTAACATTTGAATTGTCAAAAGTTTGGACTTGGTCAACAGAAGATTGGTTGAGAACAGTAAGGGGATCAAATGAAGGATTTGAAATAACAGCCTCAAGAATCTCTAGAGCATCAAAACCTTCTTAAACATCCTCAAGAGTAACCACAGGGACGTTAGTGCCTTCAATAGGTTGGTCCTTCACCTTAGGTTCAATAGTATTTTCCTCATTTACAGAGGCCTCCTCCTTCTAACCTCATTTAGCAAAATCCAAATAGCTCAAGTTGTAATTTAGGTAATGAATAAGATTTCACTTCGACTTAAATTTACCCCATCCAGCACTTTCTTTGACATGGGTTTTATGTACTCTTGACCATCTTAGATGTCCTGAAAAGCTTTTTTATAGGCTTTTTCATAGCCCACTGATAACTCTGATTTTAAACATATTTTATATGGTGATTTTATGGCATTTCCCATACATTTTTGGTTTTCTTTAAAGAAAATGATACTTAATTGAGTAAAATGTTGATTTCAGGGTTTAAACGCGTTCTAGGCTCGAAAACGAAGAAAACGAAGAAAACGAATCAAGTTTCACTCAATTCCGAGTTCAAACGAAGAAGTTATGAAATTTTGAAGTTGTCCAGAAATTTTGCCTTTGTGCAGAAAGTTACACGACCTGGGGACACGGCCGTGTTCCAGGCCGTGTCTGGTGACGAAAATAAAATCCGTGTAATACACATATATAAGGGGATCTTAGGGTTCAAAAGGAAGAGAGACATTACAGAAACAAAGAGAGACAAGAGACAAGAAGGGACTTAAGGAGAAACAACATCAAGAAGCGATAACGACATCGATTTCAAGATTAGAGATTGTTCATCAAATCAAGAGGGGTTTCATGCTTTATTTTACGTTTTTGATGGAACTCGTTTTTAGATTCGTTATGATAGCTTAGAATTCCAGTATTTAGGATTATGGAACCTAGGGTTTCATGTAACCCTTGGATTGAATTATAATTTCAAGAAAGTTTCTATCTTTTCTTGATTCAATTATGTCGTTTAGATATGGATTGATAATTCTAGAGTATCAATATATGATATTATGCATGTTGATTGAGAAATTGCATGTGTAATTAGATCTTAACATAATTAAAGAGAATTACATGTATACTTAGAGATAAGATACATGTTTCTTTCGGAAAGTTGATTGTTTGTGTGGGAATTCATTATACATTAATGCAATTCTAAGTTATATTACTAAGTGAAGAGATTCCGGTAAATAATTTAGAATTAGGGTTAATATGCTTGAGAAAGATATTAGCTTTAATTGTGAATCCCTCCGGTCAAGAATTATAGAAATTGAATTGAATATATTTTAAAAGGTTACATGTTAAACACTAGGGGAAATAATTCCTAAATATATTATTGCATACTCGAAGTCGTTAGTAGTTTATTGCTTTCTAAATTGCTTAGTTAAGTCTCATAATTAGTTTAGTTTATTAATTTCAATATTTTTAATTCATTCAACTCGACATAATTTTCCGGTTAGATAATAAAGCTAAAGTTAATATTAGTACTCAAAATCTCTGAGGGATCGACTCGGACTCATATTCGACTATATTAAAATTGATAGGTGCGCTTGCCTGATATCACCTACACTTCGCTCCTTCTCAAGATTTGTAGCTTTGGCCTTTAGCTTGTCATATGAGCTCTACAGTTGGGTTATCTCCCCAATGTATTTTCTCTTGAGGCTCTCCACCTCATTTTATGCCCCCTATAGGTCAAAGACAAGTTGATAGTTCTTTCTTTTCTCCTTTACCAAAGTAATCTCCTTTTCTTCCTTCAATTAGACCTCCATATCGGCTTTCTCCTTTAAGCTTTTCATCTCTTCCTCTACCCTGACCTTCTCTTCTCCCCACTTTTACCAAAGCTTCAAATACTTGGCTTTAGCACTTGCCATTTGATTTTTAGATTCTTCAACAATCTAAAAAAGAAGATATAAAATGTATTAAATAAGAACAAGACTCTAAGGATAAGGCTTGATTGAGTAAGGATCTTACAACCTTCTTTTCCTCTACCAGAGTTTCAATAATCATTATCAAATATTAAGAGCTCTACAAAACAAAAGCAGGGTCAAAAGAAGATATGAAAACATTATTTCTTGTAATCAACAATTAAGCGCTTACATCATAGATCTTTAAGGTAGCCAACTGCAACAAATTATTAGAACCTAAATTTTGGCAAAATTTAACGGCATTGGTAAGAGGACCAACATCCCTTAGAAGATGAATACCCTTCACCAATTCTAAGGCTACCTTCCCATATTTAAGAGCATGGTTAGCAATATGCACATTCCAAAAAGGAAAAAAATTGAAGGACCTTTTTGTTCTCCTTTTTGGAAGGAGATTTGGATCTTAGCAAAGCAAAAGAGCTTCTTTAGGCTTAGGACCTTTGGAACCTCCTTTAGGTTAGCCATCTTTATTCCAACCATCATCAGGGACTTTTCCATACAATTTTCTCTTTAGTGTAACTTTTGGAGCCTACGTCTCCTTAGTACTTTTGGTTGTGGTGGTGGTGATGAATGACTTCATTGGAGCATTCTTAACATCTCCATCCTTTCTTCTTACATTGCCGACCTTCAATAGAGAAAAGAGATCCCTTGAGTTGTGGTCTTTAAGAGGAATATCTACAAAGAAGGGTTGAATAATTATGTCGGGAAAGTCTTAAAACATAAATAAAATGACTTACAGGTGCTGTGCTACGTACAGACAAGGAAGGCTACTCAACTTTTGAAGTATACATGAAGGTCTCTCCTCATGCAAGCCTACCCAACATAGTGGAACTACAAGTAGCTTGTACCTTGCTCTACAATAATACCTTCATTAGTAGCCTCAAGTAATGCTTAATTGTAAGGACTAGATTGGACAAAAAGAACTAAATATGACAATTACAAGGAGAATTGGACAATACAAATCTATTGTAACATATTTGGTTTGCATAATACTGGATGCAAAATTTCTATTAAAAAATTGATTATTTATATTATAAAATAAATATTTTTTTGTAATATTTAATAAAAATGATATTAATTAACTCAATATTATAACATGAAAGGGTATTTTTGAGAATGCAAAATAATTTTGTTTTTGTCTAGTAAATTTCATTTTTGTAACATGGTATAGATAGGACAAAATTTGAGCTTTTTATCTAGTCCATCGATCCAATTTCTTATCTCAAAAATACCCTTTCATGTTATAATATTGAGTTAATTAATATCATTTTTATTAAATATTACAAAAAAATATTTATTTTATAATATAAATAATCAATCGATCCAATTTCTTATCTAATCATTAAGCAAAGTTACAAACCAAACATGGAACAAAATTTTTTGTTCAATTCAGCGTCACAAAAATTGTACAATAAAATGTTACCTCAATGTCTTCACCTTAGATGACATTAGCATACTCTAAAGCCTTGACCTCATCCTTAAGAAAAATCATAGCCTCGTAAGAATACTTATCAATGATTGTATTGGCATCTTAGTGAAACTAGTTGTTTTTGTAAGCCTTTATGATAGTATCATAGGTGACTTGATCATTGGGGAATAACTCTTTGATGTTAGTCTGCCTAATGGGCTGGCTTCAAATTATAAGGAAGTCCAAGTCGGTTTTAAACCTAACCGCAACCCATTTCTTCTTCCATTCATGGATAGAGGACTCTAACCTAAACAAAATTTTTCTTTGAAGTCGAGCACAAATATAAAACTACCTAACACCTCTTTTGATAGTGAAAAAATAACATAATAAGGTCATAGTAGCCTTAACTTCTAAGTCCTTACAAATATACTCAAAGGCAACAATTAACCTCTCTATGAGTTGAGGTTCAACACAAATGGACAAATGCAATGATAAGTAAAAAAGGATCTCTCAAAAAGTAAAAAAAGGAATCTTAAATTGACCTTGAAGAACTTCTCAAAGAGGGCGAATTTGCGTTCACCTAATGAAGTAATGTGCTTATGCAATTGAGGCCTTTCAATCTTCTAACTTTAGTAGGTAGATTGGAAGTTGAATTTTAGCGCATTGAACTCCTTTTCGATCATCGTGCTTGCAATCCCATTAGGGTTCATATTGTACTCTTTGCTAAAGTACAGTGGGATAGCCAAAGACTTACCTTCATTATCGAATTGGTAGTCATCAAAACGAAGTTTCTTGATTCTCCAAGACCTAAGGGTACGAGTCCTAATTAACCTAATGACTCTCAATAAATCCTAAAGGTAGTCCCTGTCCATGTTTGCCATACTAGTAGGTTCTTCGTAAGGAGATGAACTGCCTACTCTATATATGGTCGCCAATTCCTATACCCTTTGTCGGGCATTAGTCGTGTCGTCTAATTGTATCGTAGACATAATTATCTCAATAGAATATTTGAAAGGAGAAGGAAGAACTAAGAATTTGGATGAAGAAGAATAGGGGAATTATTAAAGCGAAGAAGTTTCTAATTAAGAGTAATCGAAAGTGGAAGTTACGAAAAGAGAAGAAAGGGAAAAAGAATGAGGTTAAGAGAATAAAAGGAGTAGGAAGTTTGAGTATAAATTTTGTGATCTATGTGAAATATAACTATGAACAAATAGTGACCATTTGATTACATTAGCTTGGTAAGAACTGAACAACTATGGTTGACTTGCATTATCAAGGGTACACATGGGGTTTGACACAAGTATACGTTTTCCAATAGTTGAAATGTGATGCATCACTGATGAGACACAAAACTTCTCCAATACGCCAAGTAAAAAACAAATCGACTTCAAAAGAAAATACCGAGACCTCATAGATGAGATCAAATTAATTAGCTCAAATATAAGAAAGATCGAATGTCTCAAAACTCATTTGTACTAGATTAAGAATTCATAGTGGTAAGTCGCCTTGATGAAATACTTTTCTTCCCCTTAATGATCTAATCAAGGAGAATTAGAGGGTAAATGTTGATGGGGTTTTTCTCTAAGGTGCTTAAGCCCTAAACCAACCTAGAAGAACATACATATCTAACTTATTGCTTTACATTAGGTCTCTTATATCGTGCATTCGACTTTCCATATGAACTCTACAGTTTAGCCCTAATAGCTCAAGAAGCTAATGAGCTTGGAACATATTCGAATACTTAGATGTAGGTTGGATTAGCCTCTATTAGCTCGACTAAGTAGCATGGAGCTTAGTAAAACTTAGTCGAACCTAAGGAATTCAAATTTGAATAAGGCAGAACAGTTAAGAGCACTTACATGAATAATTGCCCACTAACCGCCATTAAGCCACTTAGTCTTAGATAAGCAAGACATTATCCTTAATTCAAATTCCTGTACATATATATTTTAGAGGCAATAGTTATGGAGCAATTGGCACACCCCAACTATAAATATAGCTCAACACACCACGTTAAGCTCTCTTTTAGCCACTTACACTCTGCTCACTATCTTCCTCTCCATGCTTCTATTTATGATAACTTAACTTAGGTATTGGAATGGCTAAGCTTGAGTCACCTAGCACCCCCATAGCCTAATTCGTTTCTATTTTGTAGTCTTTAGCTGATAAGGGTCTATAATTCCTTTGATCCAATTTGTACAGTCAACAACTTCCACATAAAAAGTAACTTATGTTTAAAACAAAAATGTAATCTAAAATTCCTAAAGCTTCCAAATCTTAATTTTACTATGAAACACTCAAAACCCCAAAATTACCTAGAAGGTTCTAAAACCTAGTATGTATTGAAATTCCTAAATAAAAAAAAAAAAAGGAAAACAAAAGGAACCACCATGGTTCAAGAAAAACTTATTGGAAAACTTTAAGGAAGTTTTGTATGTAATGAAGGGAGCTTATCAATTATCCTTATGTTATTGAGCATTCATCATACTATAGTCATGACCTAGCTTTCTATAGATGTAGGTTGAAGGCTAAGGTTTAAATTGCAAAGACAATTATCTTATTGATAATTATATAGATAGAGTTGACTGAGTTTTAGTTCTTGTGAATGTTATACTTATGCCATTGAAGAGACCATGGCAATATCATAAATGAATGAAATATAATCTGTACACAAACATGTACTTATCCATAAAGAATAGATGACAATTCACTTTATTATCTATGAATTTAAAAGAGTTGCACAAAGATTAAGTTGTAATGAGAAAGCTGAAGAAAGGAAAGAGGAACTTGTTTATGAATTTTGGGTTTTGGATTTTCGAAATAGGCAAGTGTAAAACTCTAAAGCTCATTAAGAAATTAGATTCGGGGGCAAATCATTGTCAACCTTGAGAGTTGATGCGTTTAGAGATCTAAATGAGTTTAGATAGGGTTTTACACCACTAAAAATGTAAATAGTTGACATTAATAAGATCTACTAAGATGATGTTGTCCAAAAGGACAACTATAAGAAGACGAGGAGTAAGGTTGATTAGCTTATGTGCAACTAACCTTAGGTTACTTTAGCTTTTATATATTAGTAAAACCTACAAAATTTTACAAAGAGAAGATAATTTTATAATTAAGGGTGTTGATAGTGGATTTTCATCCCTTCAACCATGTGTTCGGTACGATGTTGACTTATCCTAATTAGAGTCACATCAAGTGTAATGATTACACTCCTAATTGAGCCTTACTATGGCTCTTACTTAATTGGCACTATTAGATCGACACTTCTACTACCAACCTTTTGCTAAAGCTTCTATAGCTCACTATAACTCTTTCAACCAATACTTTCTTTGGTCGAATCACTTAGGCCCAACCCATCAAGTTTAAATATTCAAATTTTAAAATAAGGATGCAAATAGTTTGATAATTATCTAGGCAATAAGTGCTCAACAACCCACTTTTCCTTACATTTTGCACATGGCTAAATCTACAAGATGATAATAATTGCTTAATAGCCTACTCCTCCCCACGATTTGCACATGGCTAAATCCAGGAGATGCTATATGTCATTAGTGATTCAACTAATTTTCAATATAGTTATCAAACAAAAGTTTATAAATACAGGAGAATAACCTTTATAAGAACTCTTTATGCACTTTGCTCACTTTATTGCCCACTCTTTTATACTCTAACACATGTGTGACTTAAGCATTGGAGTGGCTATGTTCGATTAGCTCCGTTACCTCTAAAGTCTTTCTTTTGTTCTTTTTGCAAATTACAACACTAACCTAAGTTTAATCAACAATAAGAAGCACTCAAGTAATTAGGGTTTTTTTAAGCTAATGGTAGTTTTGGGAAAGAAGGAATTTAGGGAACCCTTCATTTAAACACCTCTTAGTCATTCTTTTCTCTTATTGGTAATGATAAAACCTCTTTGTTAATAGAAACCTCAATGTGAAAGCAATATATCTAAAAGGTAAACACAACTTCTCTATTAGCAGCTCTAGTGGAAATCAAAACTAATCTTAGAGGTTGTTTCTTTTGAAGGTTTATCGAAGTGTAGGGTAAAGGTTTATATTAGTATTTGACCTAAAGCCCTAATCAAGCAATCAATCAAGGTTTTGTGAGAATTAAGGCATAAGAAAGGTTAGATCTTGTCACAAATTGATTTAGTAACTACTTGAGGTACCATGTTTATTGTCAAAATGTTGTTGGATTTACAATTTTGTTGTTTTGGAAAAACACACCTGAGTGTTTTCTGTATACAAGGGTACATAGAGACTTAAGAAGGGAATTTTCACAGTGTTTGGTATGCTAAAGGTAGGATGGAAAGGGTTAGAGAAAGGTTGGATTGAAAGAGAGGAAGAGTGTTTTTTCAAGTGAAGCACAAGAGAAGCACGATGTGCTTTAAGTGTAGTATGGTTGTGTTATTAGTGTGCTTGTTAGCATGACTAAGTAAATGGCTGTGAACTAGGTCGTATTCTCATCAACTTCTTTTTCCCCATTTTTATATGGCCGTATTCTTCCATGGCTAGGTCATATACTTCCTTTTTTTCTCTTTTTTATATTTCAATAGTTATTTTATCCCTTCCTTAGGCCTTAAAACCATAATATGATAGCTCAAATACCTAATAAGATAAGTTTAAGCACTTAACAGACTAAATTTAAGATCTTTCATCTCGGGTTTGACCTTAGAAGATTTGAGAGCTAATATAGGTTGTCTAGTTATAAAGTTGATGAAGGTTAATAACTTTGTTACTCTTTAACTCAAGTATAAAGTCGTTTAAATATAATTGTAAGGTCTGGTTTAACGATTTCCGTGGTTAACCTTGTTCGCTACTTATGCTTGTGTAGTTATTAAAAAATAAAATAGAACTAATAAATATCTGAAATGGTAACTAGTTGTTGCTTATACTTAGCTAGGCTTAAGATGTTGCATTACTAGCATCCTTAAGGTGGTACCTTGATGATCCTTGAGTAATTGTTCCTAATAGAATCATCATTGGAAATGATTTGAGATAGATTAGGTTGGTATTTGTGTGTCATTACTATTAGTATCCTATTACCACTTAGGTTAAGGGTATCTAGGGGCCGTAGTACCGATGTCCCAGTACTAGTTTAGATCTAAGGGCAGCAATGCTAGTGTCTTAACTTAGGAACTATGTATGGAGTCATAAGTTACTTTAAGTTTGGGTTTAGTTTCAAATCATCCTAAATTATATTGGTTGTTGGCTAATAAAAAGATAAAAGCTAGACTATTTGATATTTTTGTTTTCTATTGCAATAATGCATGTAAATTTGTATGATGCATGACATGCATATATATATTTGTGGTTTTACGTATTGGGCTCCACGTCATTCCTTTATTTTTCAGCTATAGGATCTTAAGGTAAGCAAAAAGACTATAATGATTATGGAGACTCTTACTACTTTTACCAACATGGGGAGAACAACGATTAAGTACACTACTTTGAGGATGACATATGAATGAAGATAGTTAAGAGTTTTAGTTTAATGGATATTATTTCTTATTTAAGGAGCCATTTGAATTTACTTGGAGAGTTATTTTTATGAGAATATTTAGAGTTAATAACTATCATATGGAGATTGTAGTTTAATATTTACGCTTTAAGATGTTATTAGCTAGTAGTGACACGTAGTGGTCTATGATGTCCTAAGTTTGGGACGTTGTAATATTTTTTGCCTTTTATTTTACTTAGATAATTAGGTCCTTTTATATTTATTTATCTTTATTTTATTTTCATTTTAGAAAGTTTCTTTATTATGTTATTAATTAAGTTATTGCTTTTAAGCCTATAAACATGTGAAGTAATATAATAGACCATCTATTGATACCTTTTATTGATAAATGAGTATTTTGCAGGACCTTAAGTCTTTTCAATGAAGATTTAATACCTCATTTTTTTACTCTTGAATTCTAATCAGTCTCTAATTAGATTTAGATGAATCGCGTTATTTAGAATTAGGTACATAACATTGAATTCCATTTAATATCCAAATTTCTTTGACAATTGCAAGCCATAAATTCCATAAAAATTTAAATACCAATTATTGAGAATTATTGATTGATTAAGATATTGAAAAGCAAAATTGATCCCCAATCATAAGTGCATAAACATATAATAGTCATGAGGGACATATGGTAGTGAAAATTTGATTCCATGGACATGAACACACATAAACTAACGTTATCTTTCTCATGTTGTAAGATTCACACAAGGACATAAAAATGGCATAAATAATCAATAAGGTGAACATAAAAGTATAACAGGTAAACACATAGGTTCATGTAAAATGTAATACAAAAGGGATATAAGCAAACACAAAGCTAAAAAGAGTGATTATTTTCCCTTTCTAAAGCAAAATTAAAGGAGATCCATATAGTCAAAATTAGAACTACTTTTGAAGTCTATTCTCTTGAGTAAGAACATAACATCTATCACTATAACCACTCAATTTTTGTAAACTAAGGAAAAACAAGCTCTTATTCTTTGCTACTTTAAAAAAATGTAATCATTAATATCCTCTTGGTATTGTGCCTTCAAACCAATTTCTCCTTTTCTTTGCTATCTCTTACCTTTTTTGGATTAAATGCATTATGTTGCTCTTAGTTATCCCATGTCTTATGTAACTGAACTTTATGTGTAGTCGTTTATTATTTATGTCATTCACTATGCTTGTACTAAGTATAGGCTCCTTTATTGTAGGCAAAAATGGAGATGAAATGTATTATTAGTACCCCGTGATATTTTGTGAGCAAAAGTTAGCTCATATAATAATAATAAAAAAATCATAAGTAACTCATGCAACTAACTTTTTTTTTAACCTAATTATTTTCTTTTCCTATTTATGTTTGAGGTTATAGCTCACAAGGCACAGCTCCTGGGTGCATTGAGAGGATTCGTCATGCAGTCAAAGGGTTGCAACTCTAATCAAGGTCATGTGAGCTATCGGGAAGTGCTCAACAACATGGGTAGTTGTCTCAAAGACAGGGTATATGTTGTGTTATGCACTACTAGAGGAGTTAGTTGCTCAATTACTTGTAGGATTAGAGTATAAGAGGGGCTTTTAGTTGCTTTAAAGGGGCGTTAGATACTAGGGGTCATCTATGCAAACCAAATTCCTAACTCCATATTCCTTACGCAAATATTTGCTTTAACATTTTAACTTTTGGATTTGTATCACTGGCTCTTTCTCTTTCCCTTCTAAAAAAACAACAACATGCTCAAGACTTTATCATAGCTTTAAACATATGAATAAAAAAAGAAACAAGTTTTACTTGTAAGTATTGTATATCTTTGATATTGAGCTTGGAATTTTACTTTTTCCTTCATTTTTAACTTATATTAAACCTGACCTATTTAATATGAATTTCTCGACTAAAAATTAAGGAACATATAATATAAATATTTAGAAAGATATTTTAGTGTTGCCATCGATTAAAATTGAAAAAAGAAATAAATGTATATTTAAATTAAATGGGTGGATTAATTTTAACCAGCATCACCACTCTTTGAAATATTAGAGAAATTCAACGTCTAGGAACATTACATTTAAAGTAAAAAATTGCTACCAAGTAAGGTTTTTAAAATAAAGATTTAAAAAAAAAATTTTGACTAAATAAAGTAGAAACCATAATTTGTAGGTCAAACAATTATTTATTTTTATGAATTTTTTTTTAACTTTTTGTTTGAAAATCTTTTTTTTTTTTAATATCTTAGGGAAATATATTTTATTTTATTTTTAGGATCAACCTTAAAAGATACCTATGCACTTGTCATTTAGGATCAAGCCACACTTTGGCGAGTTGTTATCTTTTCTTTTTTTCTCCTCTTAATTCTTCAAGTTTATATATATATATATATATTATTAAAGCTCTTTTGGGCTTAAGTAACCGTCAACGTTATATTTATCTATTTAACCTTTATTTAAATTATATTAATAAAAAAACTAATATTAAAATTATAAACAATGGCTAAAACATGTCACTTCCTTTTTTTCCTCTTTCCTTTTGACACTCCTTTTCATAAATCACACCTCTGTTATCTATTTCCTTTTCCAACCATCTACTTCTCTCTCACTCTCTCTTTACGTTTCCATGTTCTTCGCTTCTCTCTCTCACTCTCTCTCTCTCTTCACCTTTTCATGTTCTAAAATTGCTTTTCATATCCTATAAGAACTATCTCCACTTTCTTCTCTTTTACCAACTTATAATTTCATTTCCCCATATTCTCTAGACTTCTTTGTTACCGCTCTCCTTTTTTAATACTATACGGTTACTCTAATGTGCATTAGTGATGAGCTTTTTTATGGTAAAATCCCCTCTAAGGTGGCTTTTTTTAAGCCTAAGTCGATGAAGTTTTGATCATTAGTGCTACTAATTCTCTTGCTTTTGTAATTGATGATAGTTGGACATGGCTTGAGATTGATTCCCATAAGTCCCTCTATTGCTTAAATTGTTTTTGCCTTTCCCTTTTTATTTTTTTCCCTCTGTTGGGATGTTCTTTATGATTAAAATGCCACTATGAAGTTGAAATATAATTTTTAGGTATTTGGTGCTATCTTCATTATTAATCCCCCAAATGCTATCAGACTTCTACGAAAAGGGTCTACAAATAGTAGGAATATGTTTCTAAAGCATGGTTTTATCATCAATGTGCTGGTGATTGTACCTTTTAATCTTCTTGGATTCATTGATAATGTTGTGGTGTATCTCTCTATACTATGTAGTAAGCACTTTGAAGATGTTGGATCAAATTCCCCAATGAAGTGGTTAGTTTATTCCTCATTGTGCTTCACAATGTACTTCTTCCTTGCTCCATCTATATATGTTACCATCTTGACCTAAAAAGCCTTTTTACATATAAGGACACTCACGGTAGAGGAAGACAAGTCAATGACAATTACGATAACAATTTCTTTGTCCCATCATCATCTTCTTACTCTGTTAGTTATCATAACCTCAATGATGGCCTGGGTGCCATATCATATGGCATCATTATGCGAGTAAATATGTGTTGTTAAAAAAGGACTGTTGTAGTAGTTGAGAGTTTAGCCATGTTTGTGCTTCCATGTTCTTAACTTAAGTTTTATTATTATATTCTCACAATATTTCGTTATTACCTTCATGCTCTATTTTTTGCTATAGGAAGTTCAAGATATTTTATAACTTTGGAGGTTATTAATGATCACTTTGTCCTCAGCTTAAGCTCCCTCTTTGATGCAATCATATACTCATAGAAACGAAAAATTAGAAAAAAAGGGTTTACAACTTTTAAAGAAAATTCCGAACAAAAGTTTTGTTTTTCTTTTTTCTTTTTTTTTTCCTATATCCTTGATAAAGATTCAAAATATTTGCTCTAAATTTCCCCATCAAGGAGATCCTTACGGCTTTTTTAGATAAAAGTATATTTCTTTTATTTTTTTTTTTTGTTAATGTTCAATTTTGTGTGTTTTCTTTTCCCACCCCAAATGAATTCGTATGTTTGTAATATTTTTTATACATCCAATAAGCTTCTTTTGATGCTCATGTAATTTCTTGAGCAAACCTTTAGTATCATCTACTTCCATTGATGATTGTGGCTTTTCTCCATCTCACTCTCTATTTTGTGATCTCTCGATTAGAACTGGTAAGCTCCTTTTTGTTTTGAGTTTTTTGCTTTCTTTTATTATCTAACATGTTTACATTTTAAGGTTACATATGTATAAAAACTTTATCTAACAAGTCAACCACGTTTCGATTATGCTCTATTAATTTTTATAAAAGTTCACAATTTTAAGGTTACATATGCAAGTTCTTGGTTGGTGATTTCTTTTTATTTTCCATTTTCGGACAATGGATGCTTTGAGTAAGGTGCAATTGAAAAAGAAAAACAAGGGTTAATGTAAAATTTTTATAGAAGTATTCTATTTGGGTTTTAATTTCTTTATATAGAGTGATTAACCTTAGTTGTGCTAGAGGTTTAAACTGAGGTAATTTAGTTGTTTAGTCGGCCAAAGTTTTCATGGCCATTATATGATTTGTTATCAAATGAATTTTGAAATAATGATGATTTTATCTTACTTTCTTTATGTCTTTGTTACCAGCAAAATTATCTCATCCCCTGATAAGCTTAAGTAAAGCTATGATAGATGATTAGTAAAGCAAAATATCCATATTTGCGAAAAGAGTGCAAAAGAGTATGTCTATAATGTTCTTAATTTGCATAAATATAAGTTATATGTAATGTATGGAAGAAAGGATAACAATGTATAAAATAGTTTCTTAATTTCTTCTATTGTTGACTTACCATGGTTAAAGTTATTTTAGATTAAAACTGTTTATGTATACTCTTCTTTAGTTACATACTTTTTCTCAGTTACATTTTATTTTTCAAATTTAAATTTGCACAAAGCACATGGAAAAATAAAATTTTATATACATTTGAGATGCTTCATCATAGTTGTTTCTCGATAAACTATCCATTATGGATGCTATCTAAAGTGGACAACATTATTTCCATCAATACAACAATAGCATTACCTTTTGAAGACAATCACATTCTTTTAAATAATTAAATACCATAATTGTTTAGATGAAATCATCATTTTCAACAATAAATTGTAGTTTATGCAACACAACATGATTGGAGAAATAGTAAATTAAAATGAATCAACAAACACCCTATTTCCTTGGTTGGGGAAAAAAAATCCCTATCTATATCCACACAAAGGCTATCTAAGTATTACAAATGATTATAATACATAAACCTCAAGAAATATTAGATTATTGGGGCATTTGCTACTCTTATAGTTATAGGTTGTTTTGCCAATTGATTTATATGATTAGTTAATCTATTTTGGAAATTTTAATTGTTTAAATATTAAAATTATGGTCATAATCATACTTTTCATGGCACCTTTAACTTTTATAGTTTCTATTTTTATATTAAAATTTTCATCATGAAATTGACGTACGATAATCTTAATTAATTAGTTGTCATGTTATTGTATTTATGACTATCTAAATATATTACCTTATCCATTATCATGTCCCTTAAATATTAATATATCTTTTATTATTTTTATTTATAGGTGACAACTTTTTAATGAAATAATATAAAAGTAATTAGCATAAAATTATATTTTTCTAAACTTAACTATAACTCTTGATTTATACTAATTTTCTATTTTATATTATTCTTGCTCTTAAGAATTCTTATTTCATACAGATTATTAATCTTCATAAGCAATTTAGTAGTTAATAATGGATAAAGGTAAAGTTGATGATAACCAAAGTGCCAACCATTTATCTTAATCAAATGCCTTTTGAGTGCAAAAATTAAATAAAGTAACATAAAATTACATGATCTTTTTTTTTTATGCTATTTAATTTTCGTATGTGTAACATAGGAGCATAATTACCATCTATTATATTAAAGGAAAAATCCTTTTTTAATTGTTTATAACTAACAACTATTAAATATTTTTTCATGGCAATTATAAAAAAAAATCCAAACACATCCCACAATCATTTTCTACTATCACACAAACAATTTTCTCCATGTAGACATTAAGCACATTATACATTCATAAAAGATACATCCTATTATTCATACAACCATATTTTCAACTCATGACCATATATAAATTTAAATTCACTATATATCCATAACAAAGAACACATTCAATTGTGTATCTTTATTTTCAACTTCTGGTGTATTATTCATATATCATAGATGTTATTTGCTATTCATATATATATAACGGTACATTATTTGTTTGCCATGGATATTATTTACTATTTGTCACCTTCGAATATTATTATTTGCTCTTCTTTTATTTATTTTCTCTTTCTTTTTTTTTTCATAGATTTTCTTAATCTTTTTTTTTTTAATATCACTCAATTTAATTCTTTGCACATGGAGCGCAGGTGCGCCAACTGTTATTATATATACGTATGCTTGTAGTGTGTGTATGTATATATATATACATATATGTATGTGTGTGTGTCTATATATATATATATATATAAACTTCTCTTTCTTAAAAGAAAAACTATCATAATTAGTTTTTAAGAAAAGCATTTATTAGATAAGACCAATTATATTTTAACAATGGTATACAACTACATTGCTAACGGTTACACAAGGTCTTATGTAGTTATTTTATTTGTCAAAATCTAAGTATTCTAAAGAAAAAACTCTAATTTATTTAAACTCTAACTTTGTGAAACTTAAACTAAATTCTAAAACCTACTAAAACACAATTGTTTTCTAATTATTTATTCATTGGTTTTCTCTTTTCACATAAAAGCATTAACTAACCCAAACAGAAAAATAAGCAAAGGAAAAAAAAATTACTTAATGCTATGGTGTAGATCGGGGTTTAAAGAAAATTCCAATTCAAACAATAGATTCACACTAGATATGAGTCGAATTAGTACCTTCATGCATGTTTGAATTGGAAAAATTGGCCTTCATTCGGACAAGCTAGTGGCTATTGGAGCAATGGAAAGTGTCAAACTTAGGTTTCAAGGGGTGTATAACACATTAATGATGGTGGTTTTCCTTCTAATGGCTTATAGGTAGTGGTTTCGGACAACCACAGTTCAATCGCAAGTGGGTTCTTCAATGAGGGTTGTTTTTTTGTTGATTTTCACTTGAGTTAGGGTTTTTATGAATAATTATAAACCCTATTCCGACCAAAATCTAGGCTTGACTTTGCCTAAATTTGAAACAATTTTAGAGAAAAGTGCAAGAATAGGTTTTTGCTTAAAATTAAAAGGAGTTTAGTGCTTTTGGAATTGATTCTTATTTGTTTCAAATTTTCTAAGTCCTCCTATTTATAGTTAAAGCTTGGAAATGTTGGATTAAGCATGAATGCTATTGATACTTCAAAAGCTTCAAGCTTCATCTTGTTCTTTTAATTCATGTCAACAAGCTAAATAAATGGTTTTAAGCGTACATCCATGTACATAATCACTCTTGGCATTTATTAGTGTAGTTTAAAAATGAAAATGAAAAGAAAAAGTTAATGAAAGATATTGAAAATGGATGAGAATACATAAAGAGAATCAAAATCCTAAGTTTAGTGAAATAAAGCCATGAAAGGAGCCAACCTCAAGAAATCATGGTTGAAGTTCTGATTATTCGCAACAAGATATCAAATGATAAGTTATGAATCCTAAAAGGGCTATTTATAAGAATGGAGTTAGTCAAGATTTTGGTTTGAGAAGTAGGTCTATTGAAGATCAAGCTTTAAAGCAAAAAAGAATTCCAACAAAAAGCCTATTTGGTTCACAGAGAAGAGCTCTTATTAGTTTTGATTCTAAGTGCAAATTAGCTTTTAGATCAATAGGAGGTTCTCATTTTGAAGGAAGAGTTGGCATTACTTTTGTTAATAAGTTGAAAGCCTTGTAGAATGATGCTTTTGACCTATGCACTAGAAGCAGCTTCTCATAGCCACTTCCAAAAGAAGTTATTTATGCAAGCAAATCTGTCTTTTGGATAAGGAAAGATAATTATATAGAACCCATCAAATTAGAATATAGCTATTTCTATAGTTGTTTTTCTTCCTCTTAGATTGCTATTTCCTTTTTTATGACAGTTATCTCTATTATTTTCTAATATTTTCCTTTTATGACAGTTATTAGTGATTGTGTTTAAATATTATATTATGTAACCCTATGAATTAAAAGATGAGTCAGTAGTCTTTTGAATGAATATTGTTATTTGCTTTTTCTAAGTAATTGTACAACACCTTTCATCTTTATTGAAGGCATTTGTTCTTATTGATCTAATCAATCAAAATGCCCAGTGATCCTTAATTGTTTCTAATCGTATATCATAAATTCAATTAAACCCTTTTTGATTGTCATTAACTGTAGGTAATATCACTCGTAGGATTTAAAATCTAAAATCTTAGTTCGATCATTTAATTATAAATTCTCTAATTTGATAATTATTCATAGCTCATATTTTATATGTTTATCATAAGAATCATAAAAAATTGTTTATTTTTTAATTAATTTAAACCTAGAAAATATAAAAGCTCTGATTAGTACTCTTGTGTTGCGCATTTGATTTCTGCTACATTCTTTTTTAAGGATTTAGGCATATTAAGCATGGGATCTCCAAACACATTTAACATGATAGCAACGTAAAAAAAAACAAGTTTTTCTTGTGCCTAACTTATGGTTAAGTGGTTGTAGTGATGTAATTGCATTCTTACAGCTAAGTCGAAGTTTGTTGTTAGTTTAAGTGTAGTGCTAAATTACTTGAGCTTCACTTTGCTATGTTGATTTAGGTCCAAATTAGACTTTTAGGCCAAGAATCAACTCGATTCATTGTTTATTGGAAACTTTATTTTGCACCATATGTAGTAAATGAGTCTAGTACACGTTTGTGAAAATAAAATTTCTAACAAATCAATTTGAAAAAATTTGAGCCCCATCTCTTTCATGGCCTAGTTTTCATCAAAACTTATTTGTACATAAAATGACCAATTTAAATTCAAATGAAAACCATTTAAATATTTTATTTTAATTGATTTTATTTTATGTTTTTAAAGAGAAATGAACCATATTGGACTCCAAAAAGACTTAATTTTTAATAAATACAAGTGTTTTTTAACAAAAAACTCAAAAACCATCAAATTGTTTGTGTATATTCCAACTTTAAAATTTGTTTTTGATTATGAAAAATTATTTTCCACCTTGATAGACCACTTTTCACATTTGTAAAGTGCTTTTATTCTATTTTGACTTATTTGGTTTTTTCTTTTTTTAACTTTTAGTTTCTCTTTTTTTTTTTTTCAAATTCCCTCATTTTTTGAGCTTTTTCATTTTTTTTTTTAATTTTTGGACCTTTTAGCTTTGTAATTTCCTATATATTTTCTTTTTAAAATTTTTTTTTTAGATTTTAAATAAATGGGTTGCATAGAGATATTCCTCCTTAGATGTTTAATTAAAACTTCATTGTAAAGACAAAAGAAATGCCTACTTTTGTCCATTTGAGTTTTAGTTTGGTCACTTTATCTTATAGGTTTTGAAACTTAGGCCATCTTTTGGAGTTTTTGGTATAGGTGAGCTGACTCATCTAAGGAGGTGCCAAAAAGCTATCTTGAATGGATAAAACTTGCCATAGCGGTCGTCTTCAATGGATGGAGCTCTTTAATTCATCTCAGATGCACGAAATATGTCATAAGTGTCATTTTATATAGATGGAGGTTACTATAGGATTTTGTCACGATCCTAAACCCTAATGGCAACAATAATTTGCCACATATCCTATGTATAAAAGGTAGATAAAGTTGTATACTCCTTAGTGGGCTACTAAACTAGTTTTATATTTTTGAAATCCTTCATTAATCTCGTAAAATCGTGCTTGGATAATACCCAAATTTATATTTTGAAATTGTTTGATTAATTGTGAGAAAACTTGCCAAAGGTTCGCTTGATAGTTGGATAAGTGATAGCGCTTTGGGAGTGCCTTGCAAAAATATTAAGGTGATACATGCATAACATTATAAGTGCTAAGCAACAAGGCAACATAAGCACAAAACCAAACCGCAGTCCACAATCCTATATAATTCATAATAGAAGAAAGTCCCAGCAGTTTAGATAAACATAAAAAGATAAAAGGACCAACAATTATCCGAGTATAGTCCAAACAAAAGGAATTGCATTCTAGGCTCATCATAAACAATGTCGCACTTGCCACCCCATAAATCTTCATCATAACATACCCATACTCTAGGTAGTCATAGGAATAATCAACATATAAATTATCATCACAAGAAAAGATAAGGAATAAATGAGCTACAAGAACTCAATACGTACTTATCATAAACTCGCACGATGCTTTTTGCACACATTCATAATTTTAGTACAACATCTAAGGTTCATTGAAGTATAATTTGAGTGTTATGAACAATATAGAAGTACTCATGAGTGTAGACAACATTATAGGGAACACGAGTTTGATCCTATCCAGTAAACATCAAAGTTGATGGGTATAACAGATTATCGGGTCCTTAAATAATAATCATTTACAAAGCAATCTCATACAAAGTTCAATACTGTCATCTAGCCATCAATGATTATAGTTCATCTACATCATATCACATACCATGTCTCATAACCCCAAATAACCTCACACATAATTTTCTTATCTGGTGTAGTTCCCTCTTATCAACTACCTGCTAAGCCACCCATGGTGGATTAACCACCTACTTGCCATGTCGCTTCAGTAATTAACCCTGTAGATGTGGTCTTAGTCTAAGGTTATCAATCATTGGTTGAAGACAACTAAGTAGCAAAAAATACACATTTATCATTAGATGAGTTTACTTATTAGTCCATTTTAATTTCCAACTATGACATCGATAATACGCAAGGCTTTCGTACTTGTATGCTAGAGCATCATGGACTAAAGTTTGATTAACGTATTGCTAACTCATCAGCTGCATTATGTGCAGTTACCAAATATAAAAGTTATTATTTGATTAATATAAGATTATGAAATTTATTACTTAGTAATATGTAGTAATCCAATTACCAAGTCAAAACTTAAGTTTATTATGCATAGGGCTACAGATTATGCCTAATAGGCTTCTATTTGTATCATCTTCTAAGCGTGATCCATTAAACTAGTAGTCCCATTTAATTGTATAGTCAAATTGTGTCCCTTAGTTAATTGGATCCTTAATTCAATTGTTACTTATAAAGGCCAATTAATAAATCCATTATGCATTATTGTTGATTTATTCATTTAGATATTGTCCCTAATACTACCTTAATTTTGGTTGAAGATTCAATTTGCTACCTAAATATCCAATTTGGTACCTAATTGAAACTTTTTGTATCACTGATCTTACATGCTTAGTCTAACCACCAATCAAAGTGAGATGCCTATTGTATGTATGTGCAACAAGTAGTGATAATGACTTGAAAATTTTCAATTAGGTACTTAATAAATTAAAAGTTTAGGTAATAAATTAATACTTTTTGACCAAAGTTCAAATAATGTTAATGATGCTATCCCTTATTAATTTAAGTGTCTCAGCTATAATTAATTGAACCAATTTATGAGGTGGTGAAACAATTTGGATTAGTTAAATTGGTTTTGAAGGTAATTCAAACTGATTTAACCTAAAGGGGTTTTGGCCTAACTTAATTTATTTATTATTTAATTAATTTTATGAAGTTTCACTAAATTAGGTTGGTTTTAGCTTAACCAGTGAGGTAAGGATTGGTTTGGTCTAATTGGACCAGCTTAGATTGGTTCTCCTTAAAGGGAAGCTACCTAATGAATTTTACTTAGTTATTTATTTATTGTTGTTGTTGTTATTGTTATATCCATTTATTATAAACACCTTTTCAACATAATACACTAAATTATGATCAAACCACTTCTAATATCAATTTTAATTCACAACTTTATGTCATGCCCTTACTCCTCTATGGTGATCACAATCAAAAGCCCATCTCACTTAAGTAAAATACACTAAGGCTATTACTAAAGTAGGTTTCTAACCAATTTTAGTTTAAAAATCATTTATTACTTTGAAAATAGAAATTTTTGTCAGTTGTTGGAAAGAATAAAGTAAATATGATTTATAATCATTCGATAGATATAAAAATACTTTGGAAAGATCTTAGAATATCAAAATAGACATCTCATAACATTTCATAGAAAATTATCAAAATATCAAGGTCTAGAGCATCTATTCCAAATAGTAACCAGTGCCTATGCCTAAAATAGTCCATAATAGTCTATAAGAAGCATCTTAAAACATGATCAAACAAAATGTTCGAATTAGATAGAGAATATCCATAAACGGCATCCATAAATCCAACAAAACAACTCCATTTGCTCATATTCCCAACATCGCTAGTCCTATAACCCATATCATCATAATAGAAGTCATTTGAATAAATGTTATCACTTGAAAATGATAAGGAGGGAAATGAACCATACTAACTTAGTATGAAATAGCCATAACAAAAAACCTATGTATTATACGTATATAGTTATAATGCAACAAGAAATATTCATTGAAACATTTAATTTAAGCATAACAAATAGCTAGGTAATACTTATAACTAGTTAAATTGGAATCTTAAGGGTCTAACCCAAAGGAGAATTACGATGAAGGGATCAACGTTTAGGGGTAAATTTAAATTAGGGATTAATATTTTTAAAAATTCAATAGGGAATCAACATTTGATAAAGTAGTTCAAATAATGAATCAATATTTCGAAAAATTTGAATAGTAGATTAATGTTTCATAAAGTAATTTAAATAATTTTATAAAACAACCATTATATTATAGTCTTATAACAACCGGATCCCTTATTTGAATAACATTATGAAATATTGATCCCTTATTTGAACCTATCGAAATATTAATCCTCTATTTGAACTTAACCCCGAACATTAATCCCTTTCGTTGTAATTTTCCTGTAGAACACTATTACAGCAAGTGTTAAGGGTTGACAAGTATATCTAACTACCATGTCCCTAGAAGGAAATGAAAAGGTCGTAGTTCGTCTACTCTACATTATCTAAAGTCCCATACCTTAGATAATACATCATGGCTTCCTTTTATTATAAAACCGTTTAACGTGTCATTCCTTATGACTACCTACTACTCCAAAGTGACTTACGCTATTTTAAGTGCCACACCACCTCTATAGCTTAGGATATCCAATGCCATACTACCATTGTGGCTCAAGCTAAAAAATATACAATCACCACACCATGTTGGCCAATGCACTTAGGCCTAAAACCTAGTCTAAGCTTGTTATCCTCTAGATAAGTAACCATGCACAAGCAACAAACAACTATTTTTTCCCAACTTTATGTAATAGTCCATTTTAATTTCCTAAGATCTAACATGTAAGCTATCTCATACATGCGTGTGAAGCAAAGTGAATGATAATTTATTGGTTGTTCTCCTACTCGATTAAGGATTCATAAGCAATTAAAATAGATAAGTTACTACTTGATCAACATTATTGAATTAACTTAGTTAACTTAAGCTCATAATGAGTTAAGAAAGCTCATCACTTAACTTTACTATTTAAGACCAACGATTATTAGCTTAATTATTTACTAAGTATAATTTATTAAGCTTAGCAATCCTATCTAGTATTTATTAGACCAGCCTACTATTTAAGGCAAGTTTATTAGTCTAATTATTAACTATATTCATTTGATAAAGCTTATTAAGTATTTTTTTGTTATTATTCAATTAACATCTTTACTTAATCAATCGAACCAGTTCAACCGATTAAGGATAAGTCAAATTGGCTTAGAGTTATTTTTGATTTATTCCAATTGAAAGGGTTTAACCTTAGTTTTATTCGATTAAGATGTCTTATAAGTTAATTAGTTCATCTAAGCTGAAAGCTGGTTTTTGATGAACTAACATGAGGAGAATCAGTTGGTTCAATTGATCTCGTTTTATTGTTGGTTCAATCATCAAAGAGAAATCACTTAACAAGTCTACTTATTAGTTATTTACTTATTAATTCACATATTATAGCTATTGTTACATATAATATGATTATTAACCACAGTTTAGTGTTAGTCACAATAATTACCACTAAATACCTTTTAGTACTTATATCATTTCTTATGAAGATCAAACTTGTTATTGAAACAAATTTGATCCAAAACTTTGATTTGATTTTAGGAGAAAAGATTTTTGATTTGAGTATTTGAATTGTCAAAATAAATTCAAGAGACAGAAATGCATTTGATTCAATAATAATCTCAAAACTTATCAAAAAAAGTTTTTGACGATTTTTTGTGCTAAAAATATATCAACTGAAAATATATCAAAGTTGCATTTTTATCAAGAAAAGTCGAATGTTGATGATAAACATTTGAATATAATTAAATTAAAATCCAAAAAATCAAGTTCAATGAATAAACTTAATATTTCAATGTATTTCAAGAATTAAAATACAACATGGCATAAACTTTAACAAAAATAGCATTTAAGCATTTCAACAACACCATAATCATTATCAATGCATTCAACTAATATTAAGAACATACTCAAATTTTCTTGAAAATCAAATTAATAATAATTACTTCTAAATCAAAACATCACATCATTTAAAAGTTTCTAAACAACTCCACATCAATTTCAACTTCTTCTGACTAATTAAGTGTCAAACTTTCACCAAATTAAATTTCAATTGAGCATTAAGATTGTCAACTCAAGTAATAAGACCTTCGACATACACAAATTATCCACTTAAACATCATCAAATCCAATTAAATTTGATTTTGTTCAATTATTTATCAATTTAAACTAATAATTATCAAATAAATGCCACTAGAAACATGAGATTAACCCCAAGTAGTTCTAAGGTTACTAACAAAATGAGAACCCACTAATCAAAACTCTTTGATCCAATTTGTTGAATAAAAAATTGAATACATGCTTTATGTATCACAAATTAATAATCAAATATCATTAGAATAGCAAAGTCACTTAAAATCAAAACCAAAACCCACATAGTAACCATACATCCTCTCGAATTCGTTATCCATCAATTCATTTCATAAAAACTTAATCCATATAATCAAACTTCAATTAAACATTAGATCAACACCTAAATCAAAGTAAAAATCAAACTAAACCATTAATTACATACTTCAATGTGTTACACCACACACACATATATGAATAGTTATTCTAACTTCAATTTAGCTTTTAGCTATGTATATAAATATCAAATCAACAAATCTTAGCAATATATTTAAATTGATAAGAGAATTACATTAATCTTTCCAATAGAAGCTCTTAAACCAGCTGTAGTGTTTGAAAACTTAATTGAACTTTTAAAAGGCTTGATAATTCTTCTAAGTACCTAAATGATCTTCCAAATGATAAAATTAACCCTCAGTACTATAATAAACTTATAGATCCAAAGAAATTACATCACATATATTAACTTAAACTTCAATTCTTGAATTAAATTTGAACTTACCTATAAGAGTAGAGCTTCATGGCATTAAGACTCTAACAAAATCTTTAATCTCTTTTTCTAAATCTTTAATTCATCAATCAACACTTCATAATTAATGTTCTTATAGATTGAAACCTAAAGTTGAGCTTATAACTAGAACTAAGCATGATTCTTATCAATTGGTGTCTTCCTCTTGATTTGAGTTTTTAATTGTACTTAAGAACTTCTAAGAATTACTTTATTGATTAAAAAAAAATCTACAAAACCCACTTAAAGTTCTTCACTAGCACATGCCGCTTCAATTGATGAGAGAGGGATATTCTCTCTCTAATTGTCTACATAGTTGTCATAATTCCATTTAAATTTAAATTAGGAGCCTAATTACCCCCCTACCCCTTTTAGATAAATGCTAAAGCATAGACATATAAGACATACTGCAAATTAATTTTTAATACATACTTATTTCTAATTTCATTTTACTAAAATACCTATTAGTCATTAATGTAATATCTCATGGTTCCAAGTTACTAAACTAGGACCTAGAGTGAAGTTTTTCAAATTAAACCAAACTTTGTGATACAATCACAAAAGTTAGTTAAAATGACTCTATGAAGTTGGTTTCATAAAATATAGATTATTAATGAATTAATTTTATTATAAATACAAAACTACAGTTTGAATCATTAATTAACGGAAACTTGAATATTGACATAACGAAATGTGAGAGACAACTAAATTAGTCTATACAATCAATATTTATTAATGAAAAATATGTTATTGAAATATAAAAACATGACAAGTACATAATCATAACATAACTAATATAGTTGTAGACATATGCTACATTACTTAATTTAAAATAGTTATATATACCAATAGTGGCTAATTAATTAAAACAACAAAATTAATCTTAAGTCTAGCCATAAAGACATTTGGTGGAGGCTGGCCTTATATTTTAAAAGTGGTATATTAGAGATCGAGAGGAATAATATAATAGGTATTATTATCACGTCTAGAGAGTATTACCATTCATTACAAAAAATTCTTTATTCTCGAAGGAAAAACCATCCAACCCTCATTCAAGGATTCTTTTCAAAATCACCTACACGCAATTCTTGATAGGTATCCACTTTTGGTTTTAGACAATTAAGCAAATAAAGTTTTGAAGAATTTTGAAGAAAATTGGGAGAGGTTTCTAGCCTAGTTGTTATGTGGAGTTAGGTGAAGTCTGCTGTTGAGCTATTTAAGTGGTAGAAGAAGTAGGTAACACTTGCAGAACCAACATACTTGAATTGGCAAAGGGCACTAAAGTTGCATTGATAATAAGGTTCACTTTCTTGCCTTGCTTTTTGTTTATTTTCTTAAAAATATTAAAGCTGCACGTAAAATTCTAGAAAATTGTATCTTGGCTATTTTTTTTCTTTTTGATATAGAATAACGTAGTACTTCTATATATGAGAGATTTAAAGTAATTATAATTGATCCTTAAGAAATCATTACATTCAAAACCAATATCGATTTAATTCTTGAAACTTTTTTACTTGATTTTTGGTTTGTAGATTCCTATTATAATATATTAAATTTACATAGATAGAATTTTTGATAAAGTTCATAAGTATTTATTATATTAATTCTGTTAAAATTGCCTCGTCTTACATAATCATGAAATAATGTGTTTTTCACTAAATTTTCTAATATACTCTATTTGTGATGCTTGCTAGTGCCTAATTTTGATGCATGGAATATTATACTTTGATTTTATATGAAACTTTCGTTGATTATGTAATCTACTATAATTTAAAGCAAAAAACGAGGTGAAAATTGAAATTTCAATAAACATATCCAACAAATTAGTTTAGGACCTCTATTGATTAGTGTAGATAGTACAAACTATCACAAGTTTATAGTAATTTTTAGAAATCTATTCGGACCTACATACTATTTATTATGTATTTTAGTTCATATTAGATATACATTTGCTAAATTGATTAATTGCGATTTATTTTATACCAATTTGGATAATTAGGAGGCTTTGGCTTAATGTTTTGATGAAGCATACCTACTAATTAGTCATGATTTAGGGTGAACATGCATTAATGTTTGACCTCAAGTAAGATACAAACTTAGTATTGGCTAAAAATGTGGATATTACAACTTGGGAGTGAATTAATGTCATTAAAAGTGTAATTTGGTAATCCTATCTAATGTGATCGAGTTAGTATTTTAACATCATCATTTACTTTCTAAAGAAACAATGATTTAAAGTTTATTAGATATGAATAAGAGATGGTTAAGTTATGGCGATTAGTAGTTAAGGGTATGATTTGCAAACTTAGTGTAATGTATTAATCTATTTGTATTTAATTTGAAATAGACCTTAATGGAATCTACTTATAAATATAATAGGTAAAGAAGGGACTTGGTTATGATATGCTTTGTCTAAGTGAATATTTAGGACTTTTTTTTTATTGGATAAGGTGGCTCACTATTGTTTATTGTTGTAATGTAGCTAGCTATAGTACATAACTAACTATTTGATGATGTTGTGCTTGATTAATGATGGAAATGAGTTAGTGAAGCTTTGTAGGAATGCATTGTATTTCAACTCTCAAGTACATACAATCTTTCTTCAAACTTTATTCAAGTAAACTGTTAAATGGGGTTCTTGATTAGTATTTTGTAGTTGAATTAAAGATTCATCCAATACTCCTACATTGTTGAGTAAAGTTTATTTAGTTACTCTTATATTAGTAATAAATCACCATAAATTCATGCATGGCTATTTTTAGGTGTTTTCTTGGTTAAGATTATGTAATTATTCAATTATCTTAATTATGTTTTTTTTTTAGTTGGTTATCTAATTTCTTAGAATAAATACTTAGAAGTGTACAATTGCATTCATGATCTAACATTAGTAGTTGCATATGCTTTTACCCGAGTGTTAGATATTTGAGTTAATATACAAGTAATATTATTTTGACGTAAGGTTGAATAATGGCAATTTTGGGAGTCATTAGTGCTAAGTGTGCCCATGTATTGATAGAGTATAAATGTCTATGTAGTAGTTCTTATGTGTGCCTTTAAGGTTAATAACATGATGCTTACGTGGTAGATAGTATATATGCTTATACAAAGCATTTAACCCTTGCACGTATGTGGCAAATAATACAAATATTGATATGACTAGAAGATTATGTTTAAATTAGGATGCCTTGGATGATAATTTGAAATAGGAGATTCTTAGCCCTAGAGAATCATTGTTTTACTTAGGAAATCTCACAATGAGTTTTAGTAAAGCATTTGAGAAGCAATACTCATTATTATGATCATCACAAGGCACATTGCATTGCACCATTTAAACTATTTTATGACTTCAGTTTGTGACATGTCATTCTTTTATGTTTTGCTTTCTCCACTTTTATCATTATGTTGCATGCTTACTATATTTTGCCTACTTAGATACAAAATGAGCTTGGGGGGTTTTTGTAGAGGGTCATTTCGGTAATTGGGCTTTTAACCCAATTTAATGTCATGGGCCGATAGCTCTAACTAGTGATAGAATCTATGAAATTGGCCCGATTAGGGATATTTTAGGGAGATTTGGCTTGGTGAGCTTAGGATGGAAATCATCGGACTAGATATTCCACTCTTAGTCTTACTCAGTTTTCTTGTGCGCGAAAAGAAGACTTAGAAACAATGCTTTTGGGCCTATTTAAACTTTATTTGGGCTTCATTTGGGCATATTAGGCCTTAAGAAGACTTAGTTGGTCTTTAAGATAAATAATAATAATAGCGGGCCTTCTCTAGTTAATAAAAGCCTTAAACATACTTAAGGCCATAACCAAGCCCATGAAGGTTAAAGGAAATGATAACCTTTAATAATATGGCTTAATCTTAGCTATCCATCTTATAGCCATTTGGCGGATAAGATTAATTTCCACACTCTATAAATATGAGACTTCTTCTCTCATTTGGCTCATTCAAAACATTGGCAAGTTTAAGACAAACTTTAAAGTTTTGTTAAAATCACTTTGGAGAAGATCAAATAAGCAATTCGATCAAGAATGATTAAGAACATGGTGTCTGATCCATTGTCACATATACGCATTTGAGATACTAAGCTTGCCTATTCTTCCTCCTAAGCTTCTTCCTAACGATGTCCCTCTACATGTCATTTGCTCAAGATGCCTATTAGGTCAACCGGCACACCAGTTGCACGTAATCGACTAGCTACTGCAACCTCCCCCCTACATATTATTTGGTGACTCCATTGGGGAAGTAAAGACTTGGCAAAATGGCAACAGTACGTAAGAAGAGCAAAAATGATGGATAAGTTCAGGAAAACGAGAACCAATACGAGAGGGTTGAACAAACCTAAGTGACACAAGATACCAATGTATTAATAGCTGTGCAAGCACTAAGAATTATGCAAGGATTTGGTGCTACTCAAGTACATGTATGATATCAGGCAAGTGCACCTATCAATTTTAATATAGCGTATGTGAGTCCAAGTCGATCCCTCATAGATTTTGAGTACTAATATTAACCTTAGCTCTATTATTTAACTGGAAAATTGTGATAAGTTGAATGAATTAAAAATACTGAAATTGACAAACTAAACTAATTATGAGACTTGATTAAACAATTTAGAAAGCAATAAAACTAAGAACGACTTCAAGTATGCAATAACGTATTTAGGAATTATTTCCCCTAGTGTTTAACATGTGACCGCTTAAAATATATTCAATTCAATTTCTATTATTATTGACCGGAGGGATTCACAATTAAAGTTAATACCTTTCTCAAGCATATTAACCCTAATCCTAAATTATTTACCGAAATCTCTTCACTTAGTAATATAACTTAGAATTGCATTAATGCATAATGAATTCCCACACAAATAATTAACTTTCCGGAAGAAATACGTATCTTATCTCTAAGTATACATATAATTCTCTCTAATCATGCCAAGATCTAATTACACATGCAATTTTTCAATCATCATGCATAATATTATAAATTGATACTCTAGAAATATCAATTAACAATTAAACAACATAATTGAATCAAGAAAAGATAGAAACTTTATTAAAAATTATAAATCAACTCAAGAGTCATATGAAACCCTAGGTTCCATAATCCTAAATACACAAATTTTAAACTATCATAATGAATCTAAAAACGAGTTCCATAAAAAACATAAAATAAAATATGAAAAACCCCTTTGATTGATGAAAAATCTCTCCAATCTTGAAGTTAGTGTTGCTATCACCTTTTTCTTCTCCTTATCCTCAAGTCTTTTCTCTTCTCCAATGTCTCTTCTGTCTTGAAACCTTTATATGTCCTTTTATATATGTATTATAAGGATTCTGTTTTCATCACCAGACATAGCCTGGGATATGGCCGTGTTCCCAGGTCGTGTAACTTTTTAACCGTGGCAAATTTTCCTGCATGGATACAGCCTAGAGACATGGTCATGTCCCAGACTGTGTAACTTCAAAACTTCATAACTCCTTCATTTGAATTCCAAATTGAGTGAAACTTGATTCCTTTTCTTCGTTTTCAATCCTAGAACGCGTTCAAACCTTAAAATCAAAATTTTACTCAATTAAGTATCAATTTCTTTAAAGAAAACAAAAAATGTAAGGGAAATACTATAAAATCATCATGTGAAATATATTTAAAATAAGAGTTATCAATGTTGCTACGCAAGCACTCAGAACTATGCAATTGCCTGCTACTAATTCACTTGCATTATGCATAATATAGGAAAATACCCATATGATGAACCAGCTCTTTATCGCTTTCATGCAATTTATGCCAGGCATGGCAACTGCATTATTGCGAATACTGGTACATTACTTGGTATGGCTCTACCAGCACTAGTTATGGCAACTACCTCATCGGCAAACGCTACTGCATTTCCTAAGGTGAACCTATAGGCACCTTCTGCTATCATTGCCTCGGTTAGTGCATCATCTAGGATGGATGTACTTATATTAAGCATGCAAGTCTCGGGATTTGTACCTATTGCTTTCACCTCAGAAGATGCCCAACAACATGAACAAATTAACCTAGCCCCTCCAGAAGGTGAAGGAGGGCATCAAGAGGACCTATCAAACACCTGCAATTGAGGAAATAAGGGTGCATCTTAGATGGTCCTCCTCTTCGAGATGTAACCTATAGCTACTAACAACTAGCATGGTTACATCTTGCGCATGGTTACATCTCGCAACCTTACACCAACGCTCCAAGCAATAGCTAATCCCATACTTGCTACTTTGTCTTATGTGACGAAGGAAGACATGGAGAGGTTTATGAGACAAATGCAAGCAGCACCTTCTACCAACATGCTCAATTTGAAGTTTCCATTCCCGCAAAGGGTTGTAGTAGGTCTTATCTGAGGGACTATACCAGTCCCAAGTTCACTAAATTTAATGGAAAGCAAGGAAGTGCGAAAGAGCATCTCCTTAAGTTTGTTGAGACATAATCTTGATGACGATCTGAAGTTGAAAGAGTTCTACAAGTTACTCATTGAAAAGGCATATACGTTGTATGTTAACCTATCCCTAGGCTTTGTAGATTTGTGGGGAACAATGTGCAGAGTGTTCCTTGAAAAATTCTTTGAAACTTAGGAACAAGTCACAATTACAGATATGGGATGCATCAGGCAACATCCAAAAGAGGATCTTATGGATTTCATTAAGTGTTTCAGGGAACGCTCCTTAGACATCCAAGACATATGCGACGAGAAAGAGTTAATCAAGATCTATATTAAGGGGATGTTTATAGAATATGTTGTACATCTGATTAATTTATCCCTTAAGTCCTTCTTTACACTGGTATAAAATACACAAAGAATTAATAACTTTGTCACCAAGTAGAGAGGTGACCTTGGCAAGAGCCAGCAACCATCTATGGATGTCATGTAAGGAGAAAGTTATAAGGGAAACAAAAAGACTAAGAGGGACGATGCTGTCAAAGTCTCGCCTTTTCCATGTCCAATGGACAAAGTGCATGCTATCCTCAATCGATGGATCAATGATGGGAATATCAAATTACCAAGGGTAAACAGAGAGCCTACTGCACAAGAGAAGAATGATCTCGAATATTGCCGGTATCATAGAGTTGTTAATCATGCCACTAAGGATTGTAGGAATCTAAGATGGATATTCCAAAAGAGAATACAAAGCGACGAATTGGTTGTTGAAAATAATGACATTTGCATGATGGAGAATGAGGACAATAACAGCAAATAAACTTTTGTAAAGTAATTGATTGTGTAATAAAGGTAAAATCTACCCGTCATTTGTATTCATGCTCTAGAAGGAAGAAATGAATTCAACTTTATTCATGAAGTGATGTTTTCTTTTTTCTTTCACCCATATGTCATTATTGTCTACATTTATCTTTTGACAATTGGCTTAAATAAAGGAAAAATCCGTGAGCATCACCTCACCCTTTAAAGCTAGGATAATCCCTTCATGCTGGCATAGCTAACATTGTTGCCTCATCAGGTGCAATAAATATTGCCACCTATTATCTCTTATTGATAGTCTCTATAAAACAAAAATTAGCGTAGCTAACATTGTCGCCTCATTAGGTGTAGCTAACATTGCCACCTACTGTCTATTATTAATAGTCTCTATAAAACCAAAATTGGCATTAATGTAGCTAACATTTCCACCACAATCCTTTGATAGATAAGTTTGTTTAGGGTTACTGTTTGGTGTTCCTCAATCATAGGATCGAAGCAATCTCAACTGTGATGGGTCAAAGCGATCTTACAGTAGGCATGGCAACCATAATGCCTTTCCACAAAGTTAAGGTTGTAGTAACCTCATCCATGAATGGATGAAGCAAACAAATCATGGTAGCTATAGTTGCCCAGTAGAAGCATATGCTCCTAAGCACGCAACGGGCACAATACCTATTTTTGTGACATTACTCATGAGATCGAAGCGATCTCAACTACAATGGATCAAAGCTATCCTACAGTAGGCTTGGCAGCCGTAACGCCCTTTTGTGGAATCAAGGTCAAAGCAACCTTATCCACGAATGATTGAAGTAATCATATCATGGCAGTTGTATTCACTTGATGTAAGTATACGTTCTTGAGTACACGGTAGGTACAACGTCCATTATGCAACATCATTCATGAATTCAAAGCAGTCTTTGTTATGATAGGTCAAAGTGATTTTGTAACATCTATAACGCCTTTTCATAGATGTCATGGTTAAAGGACCTCATCGATGCATGATTGAAGTAATCACCTCATCATAGCTATTCTTGCTTTGTAGAAGCATCTACTCCTAAGTACACAAAGAACACAATACCTTTATGCGACTTCATTTAATCACAAGGTTAAAGTAACCTCAACAGTGATGGAACAGAGCGATCTCACTGTTGGCTTGATAGATATAACACTGCTTAATCTAATGATGAGATTGAAGCAATATTAGCCTAATCATTTGAGTAGAGCTAACAAAGCCGTCAATAGAGTTGAAGCAACTCTATGACACACTCTACTTAGTGATCCATGAAGTATACAGGTAAGTACAAAAGGATTAACATGATAAGATGAGGTAGTATCTTGTGAATCATGAGTTGTTGCCTTGTCATGTTATGATGTGCCATCAATTGGGGGAGAAAAACAATTCTTCAACATGGCATGCTAATTTTAAATAATAAACATCTTAGCATGATGATAACTTACACAACACTGGAACTTTTGTACAAGGCTCAACAATCTTGTGCTTGTTGTTGATGAATACATTCAACTAAGGCATGATACTCCAAAGTGGGTGCTTACACATGTCAAAAGTCCAAACATTTGTCTTTCCTCGAGAATTCTTACAATCTTACTAGTGGTACTCCTTAGAAAACTAGCCTTCCTTAGCAATGTTTCCTTTCTTCATGTTGCTTGACAACTAGATGATGTATGGCTTGTTTGCATATGGATCCCTTTGATACGTAACCCGCTACTTGACTCTAAGGTAGTGGCATCAGAAATCCACGATAGCACTAGGATTAACAGCAAGCTTATTGAATGTCTAAACATCAAGAATCTATAGTAACGCCAAGGTTAACCGAGGGCCTGTATTGGTGATTATATGTACGGAATCCAGGCTAACACTTAAAGCTAGCCAAGGCTCATTAGATGTTAGGAATCCGCAATAACACGGAATCATGAGCCTATATCGATGTCTAGGTATTAAGAATGTGAGCCAACACATAAAGTAAACTGTAGGCCCATCCAAACTTTGAATCTTGATCTTAGAGTGAGAAATACTAGGAATTACCCTGCAATGAAAGAAAGGAGAAAATTATTTATGGTTAAAAGAGAGAGAGAGAAAAGAAGAAGAAGAAGAAGAAGAAAATCAAGTCATACGAATGAGATAGCCCAACTTTATGATTGAGCTTGAAAGGCTAGGGGACCTATCCACTCAATGGTCCTTTAATTATTTTTTGAAAAAAAGGCATGTTATCCTGTACCATGTTCCTAAAGTGGTTGTTCGGTCCTGAGAGTGAAATACACTAAGCAGTCATCGACGTCATTTCGTGCCATGCGAAGTCAATCTAAATTCAAGAAGTAAGCGTCTAAGTCCATCGCCCACAAAGCATTGAGAAGAAGGCCAATGCAGTGGCAATATAAAGGACTTCTGAAGAGGCATACATTATCATGAGAATAGTGAGGCTAGCGTGTGTGTACATATATATTTATTCGGAGCACATAAAAAAAAGTTCAGAGAAGTTCAAAGTTTGTTACAAATCCAAGAATGAGTGCTAAGGAGGACTTGTGATGAAAAATCCAATATGGATGCTAGCTACCATCAAAATTTTTCACATGCCGCTCTTATATGATTTTATTCTTATGTCACTTGCGAAAGGATGAAAAATGATGTGAAAACCAAAGCACGTGCCCCTGCAAAGCATTATCAAATATTTGTCTTGTTACCAAATCGAGATGAGAAGAAAATATTCCACAACACAGGTCATAGACGTAAAAGTGAATTATGAAGACAACTTATTTATCTCAAGAATTTATACTTATACAGCATGTACTTAATTTATATATCAAACTTTGGCATGAAATTATTGAGGGAAATAATACGTACATACTATGATGCTAAGTTGCCAGCTGATAAATTAGTCTCAGAGGAATTCAAACTAGTTGTGATGAAGGTGCAATTATCAGACGTAGTTAAAGAAGTCGATGCAGCTTGACAATGGAAAGGTAAAAGAAAAAATAATAATAATAATAAAAAAAAAAAAAAGCAATCAACGAGCTTTACAATTCGAAGTCAACATCCCAGCATTCATTGATAAGAAGAAAAAAAAGCAATCAACGAGCTTTACAATTCGAAGTCAATATCCCAACATCCATTGATCAGAAGAAAAAAAAAAAAAAGAAAATACGGACCACAATTGTAGTTAATTTTTGTCACAATCATTGAAGTCATTAATTGAAGGAGCAAAGGAAAGCGTTTTCTTTCTTTTAATTTTTTTTCATAGTCAAAGCATCCCTCCTACTGCCTCTGTTTCAATTCATAATGATAGGCAAAAGTCAAGTTACATGTATGTTATATATTTTAATGACCAAAAGGAATAAGTAACAAGAAGGAGATGCATGATAAATGTCTACATTCTAAGACACGTTGAAGTTTGCAAAGGAGCATTAGCCTATGTATCTTCGTTCTGCATAAATCATTAGCAGCCCACGTTCACTCTATGTGTGTTAGGCATAGAAAACTCAAAGCCAACAATGTCTGATTTAAAAAAAAAAAAAAAAAAGAGAGGAGATAATTAAGAAAAGAAAAGGAGATCAAAGATGACAATAGGGCTTATATCTTCCGTCTTCCCTCGATCAATAATGCTGCCACTTCCCCGTCCCAACATAAGCCTGCATGTGAAGAGGTGAGGAGCGACGAAATATCAGAAGGTGAAGATAATTAAAAAAAAAATTTAAGATTAAGACGAAGTTAGGACCTGTTGTTGTTTGTTACTGATATGGTCAAATATGAAGTCAATAAAGCAATGATCTATAAATAGCAGAATGAAAGATATGTTCTGAAGATTTGGTTTGAAGATTAGATAAAGGTAAGTAGATTTGATGAAGTTTAAGTTATCTTTGGATACAAAGATATAACAGATTTTAATCAATTAAGAAGGATTTAGGAAGGGAAGGGAAGGGAAGATTCGGGAGCATATATGAAAAAATCTATTTAATTATTAAAGATATGATGCACGAAAACGGATAAGGATGTCGTTTGTTGGAATCAAGCTTCTCCATCTAAAAAAAACAAAACCATATCGTACTATAGGAGTGTTGCCCTTACACCTCCATACTACCTCCATGTAGCGACATAACTCATACAATTTTTGCAAGGGGGCAAATGTTGTCGTTTTGTTTTGTAACGCTTCGATGGCTTTATTTTTCTATCAATGCTCATAAAATGAAAAAGAAATACTGATAAGAGCTAACTATGTTAATTCTATGCGATGGATGCAAATCAATGTCATGAGAACAATAAATCATTAGTGCGATACAAAAACATATAAAAGTATATGTTCCATAGCAGCAAAAATGAGTACTAGCGTATCATGCTTAGCTCATTAGTGATGCAGAAGAAACGTTAATTCCATCGATACTAGAAGTGATCAAGCAAGCAAAATTAGTATTCAATACGTCTTGACAACAGTTAGAGAAACAATTTCTAGAAATGCCCAAAATCCCTTTAATTATGGCCAAAGGACTTTTGGTCAAGGGACAAGATGTAAAGAGGTATTTCGGTAATTGGGTTTTTAACCAAATTTAATGCTATGGGTTGATATCTCGGGTTAGTGAGAAAGTCTGTGAAATTGGTTCAATTAAGGATATTTTAGGAACATCTAGCTTAGTAGGCTTAAGACTCAATTGGTTTTTAAGCCAAATAATAATAATAATAATAATAATAGGCTTTCTTTAGTTAATAAAAGCCTTAAACATACTTAAGGCCCATATCCAAGCCCATGACGACTAAAGGAAACGATAAGCTTTAATAATAAGGCTTAATCTTAGACGTCCATCTTAAAGCCATTTGATGGATAAGATTAAACTCTACACTCTATAAATAGGAGACTTTTTCTCTCATTTGGCTCATTCAGAACATTAGCAAGCTTAAGAGAAGCACCAGAGCTTTGCTGAAATTACTTTAGAGAAGATCAAACAAGCAATTCGATCAAGAACAATGAAGAACACTGAATCTAATCCACTATGATACACGCACATTTGAGATATTAAGTTTGCTTGTTCTTCTTCCTAAGCCTCTTCTTAACTATGTCCCTCTATGTGTCATTAGCTCAAGACGTCTCCTAGGTTAACCGACATACTGGTTGTACGTGATTGGCCAGATAAAGCAAACCCCCCATACAATTTTCTAACCAGAGATCCTAAAGAGAAAATTGGGAGGTAGGAATGGGGCCATAGGACTAAAACGAGAGCACTAAAGATTCACTTTTAGAGTATAGGCTTTAATTAGTGTTTGGTTTAAGGATTGTTGTGATGTATGTATATTTTATGTAATGTCTATTGTGTTAGGTTTACAATTTGATATGTATTCCTAATAGTATGATAATGTAACTTATTAATAATGATACTAAAGAGCTTAAGTATAGGCACACAACTAGGCTCTATGTTGTAATGTGATAAATAAGAATATGCTGTGGATAGGGCATGCTTTTATATTTAAGTAGTGATGGCATTAATGAGTCTTTTTAAGATATAGGTTACTCTTAAATATTACAAGTATAGATGAAAGAAATAGCGAAAACCATTTGAGATATTATTAACGTAGACAAGTACATGTATCTATTGAAATCTATGAGGTAGTATATGTTATGTGGGGTATGTGATGGGAGGTATAGAAGTAGATTTGATATGAGCTTTTGGAGATGTTGATTAGGTTTTATGTTAATCAGCTAGTATACCAAGAAGATTGAGATGCTATTATCAACTATGATATTTAGTAGATGATGATTATAGGTGAAAGCATCTTGTCATTATACGCTAAACTTTAATAGGTTTGATAAACTTTGTGTTAGTTGTAACTATGAAAACAAATCTAGGCTAGAAGCTTTTGATAAGCCTTATCCCCACTTTTTGGATGGCATGATGATTCACCTTTAGGTACTAAAATGGTTTATATAGGTTAAACAAGGTTATATAAACGCTTAAATGGCAAGTTGTTACAATTAAGGTGCTTAAAATCATTTTAATAAATTGGCTTAAAAAACTTTAATTATGTCCTTAGAAGAAAGTTTAATTATTGGAAAATTCTTTTTATTTATTTAATGATTGAATGAGTTATCTTAGGTAATTTCACTTTGATTCTTGATTTCTTGTTTTTTTTTTTTAATTTTGAAAGCCTAATAATCAAGACATGATATTAGACAAACACTTTAGTCAAATCAATCAATAGTTAAAATCTCATGAACAAATATGTTTTTGATGAATTTTAAGGTTTCTAATGGATCAAACATGCATTTTATCCAGAACAAGGTTAAAGATCATTGAATATGTGGAGAACACTAATGATCGTTCAAGGCATTTTTTGGAAAATCAAATCATACAAACATGTTATTTCAAATATTAAATTGACTCTAAAGAATTAAAATCTTCCGTATTAAGAGCTTAGTTGAATAATTCATTAAATCCACTTAGACTCCTTCCATGAATAATTCATCCTGGTCCTATATTTTATTGAATAATTATTGAATTGTTTATTGTACCAATGATAGATGTAATATGACCATATATACTATAGTAATAAAATCTTTTATTTCTAAAAGAGTAGCATGTACTTGGTTGGCAACCATTGTTGTTATACCTTTTTTTTTTTTTTTTATTTGTGAGCTTTTCCTAGATATTCCTTTGTATATTTTCTTAGGTATTTATATCTACATGCTTTCACTAAACTCTCCTACCTTTTCTTTTCCTATAGGCTTATCCCTAGACCCTGTGGATGGGTGCAATAGATTCTTTACTTATTTGATTTAGGCTTCTTCGAAGAACATCCTCTAGAATATTTTCTTGTTCATGCAAGAAAGGATCAAGAAGAAAATATTTTCCCTTATAAAGGAAAACATTTTTCCATTAAAGAGAAAACCATGATGTTTTATGGGAAAGCAACTTACTCTTTTCAAAATGGAATATCATCTTCACATTAGTTTTTGGATGCATTCTAACCCTAAACAAATAATATTTATTTTATTTATCATTGTAATTAATGTACAAATTATATTCTAAACTTAAAACAAATTTAATGGGAAAATTAAAGTTAAAGACTTTCTAAAAATTAACAAAGTTAACTATAAAGGTTGTACTAATGCATATTTAAGAATCCTTTGCATTTATACTTTTACTTTTGCATAAAATGTTTGAAATAATGTATTATAGTGACATGTTGATATCAGTTTATTTAAGTATAACAATAAGTAATATAATACTCATGAATCAAACACAAGAAAAATTTTTTAATACATTTTTGTAAATTCAACTAAACATGTAAAAACATGTCATTTTTTTTTTCTAGAAGATGAATTTCATTTAATAGAAAGAAATTACATTAGTTAAATTGATCAATACAAAAGAACTGACATACAAAGAGTTAGGGTTACAAAGACCCAACTGAATAAACAAGCACATCTCTTCAAATATCACCGCATCCCACATAGGGAATACTAAATTTTCTCTTAGGAAAACAAAACCCACCCAACTGGCAAGACTAGCAAATCCCATAAAAGGGAAGATATAATCCTATATAAGGGATGACAAAAAGAAAAAGAAAATAAATAAATATATAAAAACCGTTTATTCTTGAAAATACCACCAAATGAATCTCAGCCTGATCACTGCAATCTTCAAACGAACCAAATCTATAGAGGTGGATATGTAATGAGAAGTATCGTAATGACGATGGATCAATGATGGTTGGAGTGGTAAGAAAAGATAGATTTGAGATCAATAGTGGTATATTTACAGATATTGAGATTGATAATAGTCAATCTGTGAATTAAATTATTTTGAATGAAAGGAAAAGATTTAGAAAGGAGGAGCGGTTGCATGACCACCCCTCAGAAAAAAAAAAAAAAGCTCAAAAACGCCATTTTCAAAAAAGCATTTTTAGAAGAAAACATATTACACTAAGAAGAGATTTTTATTGAAACAAATGGGGCCTTAGTTGTTCTTTTAGAGACTAATTTTCTTCCTTTAGTGTTTTATTTTCAATTTTCAATCACTTAATCGTTTTTCTAATATTCTACTACCAGATCAAGTAATTCACTATAATTTTTTCTTTTTTAACCAACAATATATTATACTTAGGAGAGAGGAGATTGGAAACCTATGTTTATGCTACTAGACTATAACAACCATGGCTAAGTAATTCATCGTAGTTATCAAGGAGTTCGTCCATAGAAACTTTTAGAGTGTACCTTAGCTTTTACTATTAGACAAACGTTAGTAGTTTTTTTTTTAATTCTACCTAGGATTAGATGCTTCTACATCATTCTAGATCACCAACATTGCCTTTTTCTTCTTTCTCTAAAAAGACTTTGTATTTTGGACATTATATGAATGTCCAAGTTTGTTGCAATCATAATCGATCAGTTCCTTTTATTTTCTTTAGCTTCTTTATTCTTCAAGACTTTAAGATCATATTTGTTCCCCTTTTTGAAAAAACTCCTTTTGTTGTTTTATTCTTTTTATAAAACTTTAAGAACTTTCTTGTGACTATACAAAACATATCATTGATATCATTAAAAGAATCAAATGCCATAGTTTCAAAAGTGAAATTCTTTTTATTTCCTTCTTTTGAAATTTGATCTCAACTTTGTAGGACATTAGAGATGATAGTAGATTATTGATGGGAAGGTAATTTAATCCCTTACCTCCTTATTAGCTACTCTCTTTGTACCCTACAAACAAAGTAAAGATCTTAGATTTTTTTTTTTTTTTACAAGTTTAGCATCATTTAGGTCTTTTTGAAGAGATTTCAATTCACTTACAATATCATTTAATCTATCATACATCTGTTAAACCTTCTCATTAGTGCTCATTTCAACATTTCATAGTCTTGAATAAGGATATTTTTCTTGTTTTCTTTAACATGAGAATCACCTTCATGAGTTGCTACAAGTTTGTCTCTTATTTCTTTTCATTTTCTACATGTGAAGACTTTGTTGAACTCAATAAAATTAAAAGCACATAGTAACATGAGTTTTGCTTTGTAAGTGATAGAAATCTTCTTGTAATCATCCAGTACATGCCCCTTCTTTCTTTTCTTTGTATGTTAACTATTCAATTGGATCAAAGTTTCCTTTTATTATGATTGGCCACACATTAGGACCTACTGCTCTAATGAAGGTTTCCATCCTACATTTTGCAATATGTAAAATTAGTTCCATTAAAGAAAGTTATCAAGAGGTGGACTAACCTTTGATAAGTATGCATCATTGGTTGCCATTTGATCTTTCTACTAAAAGGTAATTAAAGCACATTTTTCATGAAAAATACGAAACGGTTGATATCAATATAACACTATAGCTCTGATATCGATAGTAAGTCCTTAATAACAGCCAAGATGAGAGTGAATTGGTTGTATAGAATTTTAAACTCGATTTCTAAAATAATCCCCTTTTTATTATATGGTGGAAGCTTGTAGAGTTAATCAAAGTTATGTACATCTAAGTGCTTCTATCACAATATAATATGTTCAGATATGTAAGCTAAAGTACAATAATAAACAATCAATAAAGAAAAATGAATTAAAGATATTAAAGAGAAGAGAGATAAGGCTCATATTTGTAGAGGTTTGGCTTTTTGCTCATGTCTTTTACTATTACTATCAACTCAACTACTGGTAATTCACCATGACTTTTCAACAAGAGGATAAATAGTCCATGTTTGTAAGGTTTTAGACCTATCACACTTAAGACATGAAAGAAAAACTTTTTAAGTCTTTTCTCTTGGAAAGTTCTCTTTTATTAGCTTTTATCATTACCTTTAACAAGAATTGTGGAGAGCAACTCTAGTTATCTCTTTGTGTATCACATCAAAGCAATGATTAGGTTATGTAAGATCTAATCAGTGTGTCATATCTGACTAGTTAGCTCTTGGATTCACTAAAACCCTTATTAAATCCATTCTATTTTGATTCCTTCGGTAGAATCGAACCTACCCTTACTATAGACCTTGTTTGCTCTTGGCTTAATTCGTATCAATAAGTAAGTTATGTTACTATGTTATCTCAAGCAGCACTTGATAGAAGCTACTGTTCTTTGTGTCCAACATCTTTTGGATTCTCCTAGCACTTAACATGCTTGACCCTAACCTGTCATTTGAAGAGCACCTTCACTTCTCTTAAATGAAGCCTCTAAGTATCAATCACCAATTACAACAGACAACCTCATTACAAAAAATTCTTACTTAAGACACTCTTTCTCAAAAGTATAAAACTCAAATCAAATACTTGAAAATTCCTTAGAGATATTTCTAGTATAATATCTTGAAATCTTTCTAAATCTCTCAAAAAGATCAATTCTTAGTAGTGCAATTACGAATATTTTTCTTACTTGGTCATCAAAGTTGAAATCCTTTGAATAGCATTCGATCACATATGTCCCACGTGTCTCCTGATCAATCCTTGTGATTTTGAATTAATAGATGTTTAACTTCATCTAATAAGGCATGATCTCTATGCAATGTGTAGCTTTCGATTCTTCTTTTAATTACAAATATCCTCGATTAAATTGCTGCCATGACTAACAAAGAGGTTAAGAAAAAAAGGGTTAATATCACAAAAGGTATCTTAACATTGGCTAATTTTACAATTAACTACCTATGCTTTAAATGTGTCAATTAGCATGTAATTTAACTTTTTGAGGTCATCGACAGTACCTTATGTAACTCCATTAAGCTTTGTTAGCTTATGTGGATGTCTCGACAAATAACAGCATGCACATGGCAATTTACATTACACTGAGATGACAGGGATGCACATAGATATCGACTAGATTAGAAGTGGAAAAAAAATACACATCAATTAAAAATAAAAATGTAATGTACAAGTCATGATAAAATAGAAAAAGGTGATAGACCTAAGAAATTGAACTAGCCTTCTTCTTCATGAAACCCAAATGTGTTGATACCTAGTTTTGGCTTGGCTCAAGACCCAATCAAATAAGAGTCCCCTAAGGCCCACCAATGGCCAAATAGTCCTGGAAGGCTTAACTCAAGTATTGATACCACATGAGAGCATGTTGAGAATATGGCTTGCAAGACTCAGTCTCATAGCACCTGCTTCACAAGCATACATCCGATCCCCTTAGCAAGCCTAAGCTAATGAGGTCCTTTCCTTCCTTAGACCCAAGCACATATCACGAAGACTCCCTTACCTCATTGAGTTCGTCGTCGGTTTGATCCATAGTCCGTAACTCGCCTAGAGCATCTCCCTTACTCCTTCAGTAATGCTTGTTTTTAGCACCCATCTTCCTTCTCAGCACATGAACTACGCTCTAACATCCGTAGTATGGTTGGCACACCTGACATACTCTGAAGATGTTAGAGCTTCAGGTTATAAATGTAGCTACTAATGTGGTCATGGTTGGCCAATAACTATAGCCACTATGCTAGCTCCTCAGTGCATATCTCTTGTCAACAACAAGTACAGACAAACCTTGAGCCACCACCTATCCCATGTAGTTACTCCTTCCATTATAAATAGTACAAGAAGCCAATAGGTAAAAGGATCTAATCTGGCACCTCTCTAATACCCTACAAAATTCTCACTAAGAAAACCCTAGTCAAGCACATCCAATTAAGGTTTAGAGTGCTCGAGTAACTCCTTACCCCCTGTCTTTTGTTCTTCCTTGTGGACTTGAGTGTTGGAAGGCCCTTGTAGATACACTTAAATGGGGCTTTTTGCAGGTAAGCTTGGACCAAGGAGAGTGCCCCTTGTTTAAAGCCTACAAACTTCTCAATCTGTAAGATCGAAGCTCGATTCTCTCCTTAACTCATAGTTGACTAATCCCACAATCAAAATTTTGGCTCCTATTGTTTTAAGCTACTCCATACAAGATGGCTAAAAGTAAAAACAACAATTTATAGGCTTCAAAACTTGGTGATAATAATAGGCCATAAGGGAGTGATGATAATAGATCACCCCTACTAAGGTGCTCACTAACACCTCCTACACCAGCTACTCAAGCCCACAAAACGTAGCAACCTAGATTGCTTGTCCAACAACTACCTGAGAAAACCACAAGACCAAGGAGTCTAACTTGACCCTCCACAAGGATGTTGTAGCCCTGCTAAAAAAGGCAAAATGAGAAATCAGTAGTTAGCTCATTGTCATGGCCAAATAAAACCAACAACCTATGAACTTTACGTCTAGTGTGTTCATCCAACCAGGTTTAGCACAACTAACATACCCCTAAAGACATGTAAGATTAGTTGAATCGTAATAGCGGCAAAATGCAAATGCAAGGCAAACATTCCATAGTAAGTAAACTTAGTGAGGACTTATACTCGAGATGATCTCCAAAGGCATTTGAGGATATGAATGTCAAAGAATTGAATGAGCACATTCATCACCCATCTAACATGTGCAACCAAAAGAAGGTTGAGTCATTGGCCCAAGCTACACATTAATCAATAGTGAAAAGCCCACTCATACCAGTCATTCTCGAGGAAACTCTACATTCCCCACCTCAACACATATGATGGGACAGGTGACCCAGATGAACAGCTAGTCCACTTTCACACCATGATGAGCCTCTACAATTTCTTTAGCTCCATCATGTGTAAAGCTTTCCCCTGCACACCAGTAAAGGCGGCCTTGTTATGGTTCAACACCTTTGCTGATGGCTCCTTCACATCCTTTGATGACTTAGCGAGCAAATTTTAGTAGTACTTCCTTAGCTTGAAAGTCCCGTACAAGGACTCTTCTACACTTTATAAGGTTAAACAGTGAGCTAACAATTCCTTGCATGCGTACTCAGAACGCTTTAACCATGCGAAGCTCCAAGTCTCCAAACTCGATATGGGAATAACCCTATAGGCTCTTATCATAGGGATTAACCCCAAAGGGAAGCTCTTTAATGTAGTATCCCTCAACAAACCAAACTCACTCGATGAGTTCATGAGAGTAGCCAAGAAGTATGTTGCTTAGGAGGATGCCATTAAAGCCAAATTTGAAGCTAATGACAGTTTTTAAGGTTTAGTCAGATCGATTGGGCTCGAGAGAAACTAAGCATCCTCATCCAAAGAACGAAGAGACAAATAAAAACAAAGATTTATAGACTACCCCTCTTACACACCTCTCAACTGCCCCTTTGGAGAGGTCTTGTACAAGGTCTGAGAGCAACTCCCCTGACCTCTTAACGTTAGAGAACTGTCCAAGATAGCCAATTCTAGCAAATATTGCGAATACCACCATATTCGTAGCCACAACAGTAATGAGTGCCATCACTTGAAGAACGTAGTCAAAGGCTTTGTTTGTAAAGGCCGCATCGACCACCTAATCATAGATGAGAGAAACCAAATCCAGCAAGTAACCCATCATCACTAAATTGAGCAACAACAATAATAACCCCAACAACAGTAATAGAACCAACAAAGGGATGACAACACTAATGATTAGAATCATTGCGGTTGAAGAGGACAAGTGAACACCATTTTCGGCAACACTGGTCTCACAAGTGACAATGCCTCCACTTCTATCAACCATGAGGTTTACCTTATCAGGACCAAGAAGCACAAGATTGACACCATTATCACTTTTAATACAAACGAAAAGCAAGGTCTCGATTACTTACACAGCGATGCTTTGGTTATCAATGCCAAGATTGGCTACTTCGACGTACAAAAAACGTTTGTAGACAATGGTAGCCCGACTGATATTTTTTATCTACCATGCATATGAGTAGATGAAAGAACAGCTTGATGAGTCCGTTTAACCATACAAGCATGGACTTACAGGCTCTGGAGGCAATAGACCTGTGCTAGCTAAAGGACTCATCACCTTGTCAGTTTAACTGGGTGATGCCTACACGTTGCCATACAATCCATTGATTTTATGGATGTTGACCATTGGTCGCAATACAAAGTTATACTAGGGTAACTAAGCATAATAGAGTTCGATATGATTATCAGCCATCAATGCCTAAAGGCCAAGTTCATGACGCCAATAGGAGTAAGTGATGTCCAAGGGGATGCAAATCTATCTAAATCCCTTTACCTCAAGGCTCAAACTTGAGATAACGTCATGAACATTGAGTTTACTACTGAATAGAGCCTAATTCTTCAAGGAGAACCAGCTAAGAAGACAGAGGAAATTGAGCTAAGAGGCAATTCGAGAATAGTCACTTGAATCGGGGTAACTCTACTTAAGCAAGAAAAGACAAAGCTCATAGATTTCCTCCTCCCAAACATAGATGTCTTTACCTTTGCACCCGAAGACATGCCAAGAATAATCATCATTCTCAAAGTAACCCACTACTTAAATGTTGATCCTACTATACAACCAATAAAGTAGAAGAAGTGATACTTTGTGCTAGCACATCAAGATACGAATGAACAAGAAGTCCAGAAATTGTTATAAGCTGACTTTATAAGGCTAAAGAAATGCTTTACATGGTGTACAAAGATGGTCCTCATAAAAAAGGCTAATGGAAAGTGGCACATGTTTGTCGACTATATTGACTTAATCAAGGCTTACCCAAAGGGTTGTTTTCCTCTTCCTCATTTCGACTAGCTCATCGACTCCACCTCAGGACATGCCCTCTTTAGCTTCATGGATGCCTACTCGAGTTACAACCAAATTTAAATGGCACCAAAGGTTGAGGTCCACACCTTGTTCGTTACAAGCTTCGGCTCCTATTGCAACAAGGTCATGCCCTTCGGTCTGAAGAACACAAGAGTGACGTACTAAAGATTAGTCACCATCATTTTCAAGGCACAAATAAGCAAAAATGTCTATGTATATGTCAACAACAAGATTGTTAAGAGTAAGGAAAGAAAAGGCCATATCCAGGACTTATGTGAGACATTAAACACTCTTCAACACTATTGGATGAAGCTCAACCCCTAAAAATGCATTTTTTAGGTCACATCGGGAAAATTTCTCGGCTTCATGGTCACCAAATGAGGAATTAAGGCCAATACAAAGGAATTGAGACCAACTTATACAAGATTCAAGGAGTTAGTGACATGGCAGCACTAAAAACAATAAAAGAGCTTCAATGCTTGATAGGAAGAGTCGCTACCTCAAACTACGTCGTATCCCGTAGCGCTGACAAGTGCTTGGAATTCTTCCAGCTATTAAAGAACCTTTTCGAGTTTTAACGGACAAATCAATGTCAACAAGTCTTTGATAACCTGAAAAAGTTTCTTGGTAGCCTACCAGTACTCTTAAACCCGTCCCTAGAGAAGAATTATACCTCTAACTTGTGGTCGATGAAAGGGCATTGTCTTTAGTTCTTGTTTAAGCAAATGGACAAGAATATAAGCCCATATATTACATCAATCATATTCTTCGAGGGCTTGAAACCAGATACACTAAGATTGAGAAGTTCGCCTTCATAACAGTCGTCACTACATGATAACTCATGCCATATTTCTAAGCCTACCCTATTATTGTCCTAACTGATTAGCCACTCCAAACGATCTTACAGAAGCTTGAGCAAGATGGTGAAGTACCATTGAGTTGAGCAACCATGGTGTTTAGTATAAATCATGATAGGCAATTAAGGCCCAAGTGCTTGTAGATTTAATCACAAGGTACATGGGAGAGGAGGAAACACAAGTAGAAATTAACATCCTCGTGTGGACTCTCCATGTTGATGGCTCTTCCACTTGAAGGGGGGGAAGGGGAGGGGGAGTGGGGCCAACATAGAATTATAAGGCTTGTATGGATCAAAGGTACATTACGCATTAAAATTTAGTTTCGCAATGAGTAATAATGAGGCGGAATATGAGGCACTCCTCGCCGAGTGGAAGATAACCGAAAACAATGGAACAAAGAAGCTAGATATCCACTTAGACTCTATGTTAGTGGTCTAATAGCTAAAGGGAAAGTTGGAAACCCAAGGGGAAACAATGATTAAATATTTGCAAGCAGTCCAGGGGCTCTTCGTGGAGTTTACCTCCTCGAAGATCAACAATTTCCCTTAAGCGAAAAACCCACAAGTAGATCAACTGTCTAAGATGGCCTCGTTTATTGCCCCCATCCAACATAATGGTGACAAGCTACTCTTCATACAGTACCTTCCTGAATGCAACACAAAAGGACTAAAGCAGGAGGTCCTTGAAGTATGATCAACGACTTCTTAGCCTTGCTGGATGGACATCATAATAGAGCACCTGAGTACTAGAGCATTACTTGAGGATCAAATAGAAGCAAAGAGGCTCACCTATGCCTCTGCCAACTACACACTTGTTAATAGTATACTATATCAATGTGGTTAGAGCATGTCACTCCTGAAGAACATTAGGCTAAACTCGAGAGTAGGGGTGTGAATTGAGTATAGAGGACAAATTGCAATTCTTTTCAAAATTAAGCACTAAATACAATAATGAGTATAATTAAGATAATGATAAAATAATAATAAGTGTGGAAATTAAAAAAGATAGGGATAAAGAAAATCAAGCTCAGATTTAACGTAGAGTTTAGACAACCCCCTAGTCTCTATAGATACACAATGCCTTTAACCGAAGACTTCACACCACTTTATTAATTTCTCAATTCAAGCTCCAAGAGCTACACAAACACAAGTTTGATCACACAAGTTTCACACTCACAACTTTTAACACAATTCACAATCTCAAATCTCAACTCTCAACACAAAAACTCAATCTCAAGAATTATTGGTGTAGTGCTTTTAAACTCTCAATACTTTGTAACTAATAGCTCACAAGCACTACTCTTTAAATCTCTCTAAATATTAGCAAATTAGGGTATAAGAGACAATAAGAATAATAGATAATAAGAGCACAAAAGAATGTTAGAATATGGCAGCAAAAAATCAGTTCTCATTGTCCTTAGTCGGATTGTTGAGCATTTATATCATCCTATTCGATTCTTCCCGTTATAGTGCATTAAATGCTCCAACGGTTAGTTGAATCAGGCTTACCAACATACTGGTACCTTATCATTATTGGCAAGCCGATAACAAATTGCACTACTGGCAAGTGAACCAACATGCTGGTTCCGTGATTAGAAGCAATTCTATCTCCTTATTTAGGCCACTTCATCGTCAAGCTAGTAATGTCCTAGAGCCGTTAACTTGGTAAGCTAAATATCACCTGAAAATACTTTTAACACACAATAAATAAATACACTTTGTAATCTAACTTTAAGACCATTGGATCACTACTTAAAATATTAAATTTCTTATATAGATAATTGATATATTTAATCATTAAACAAATTAATCGATCTTATTCAATTACCTCAATATAATCAAATAATACTTAGTTTAATCACCCATTTATTTTATTCTCTTAAAAAACAACATGTTTAAATATATGCTTCTTGTTTTGTTCTCATCAAAATCAACATGTTTAATTATACACTTTTTATTTTGTTCTCATCAAAATCAAATAATAAATCCTAGGTTTAATAATCTCCCCCTTTTTGATGAGGACAAAACTCTTATACTTTAAATGCTACCCCTCAATCTAGTACTCTTCATAAATTGAGCATTCAGTTTCAATATATTTAGCAATTAAAAAGATTAATGGAATGCTTGTAAAAAGGGAGTATTTATGTGCTTAGGAACTAAGTCTTACTTTTTAATAACTTTACATAAAGAATATATCTATCTTTCAAAGAATCAAGATATGCCAAAGTTATATGAGCAATATCATCTTTTAAGTAACTATTATCAATCTAACTTAATACACTTTTTGACACTCTAACAACTTGAATATTTCTCTCCCTTTAGCCTCATCAAAAAGAGGAGGATCCAAGCGGTGAAGAGAGAAGAGAATTCGAGTCAAAATTTCAGTATAATCTCAACTTAAGCCTTAAGATATGCCCCCTTACAAAAGCGAAATCAATGAACCTAAAAATCATGCCAAATAAGATCTCTATAATGAATTCATCAAGATCAGCCCATACCACACCAAAAGTTCAAAAAGATAGGTTAACTATGAGGAGTATAATAACTCAATGAGAAACATAAAACGCAAGCAGTAAAAAATATAGACAAGTAACATAAGCTAAGATAATGGCCAAAACAAGACAATAGAAAGTAACAATAGTAGTTGCGAATAGCTAAGTTCATAACATTAGATAAACATAATGAAGAGCATATACAAAATAGATTGGAAGTTGGCAATTTAAGTAACTGGTAGATCATTATCTATGAGCTAGAGGAGGAAAGAGGCAAGATGAGTAGTAATAGTTCATCTAGACGTAGCTATAGTTCATTGAGGTGTCGTTGTAATGGTGGATGGGGGTTTAGTAAAGAGAGAAACTCATGTGAAGGAGAAGAAGAGAGTATGATTTGAAGAAGTAAGGGGATTGATGAGAGATTGTGTGGATTTGGAGATGGTTGAAGAAGGAAAATTGTGATTTTGAGGGTTTGGAAATAGAAGATTGAAGAGAGAGAAGGATTCTAGGGTTTGGGAGAAGAGAAAGAGGGGTTTTAGGAAGAACATGGGAAGAGAGAGAAAGGATCGACGCTATTTGTGTCGGGAAATAAAGGTACCGGCATAACAGTTATGGGAATAGAATTGTTGCAAGTTTGTTATAGAAAATAATGTACCGGCATGCCAGTTCTTAGAACAAAACAAAATGTATCAGCATGCTAGTAGATCTAGGTACCGTCATGCTGGTATTTTGCAATTCTGTAGAATCTTGGTTAAATTCACTTCCTTTATCTAAGTTACCAACTCAAGTTTATTTTAAATGATTTAATGAGTATTCTAACATTTCAAGCAAGTTTATTTGAGTCCGTTAAGACTTGAAAAACTTAAATTTTAACTAGATAGCTAAGATTTATCTTAATCAAATCCATAGAGATAAGTAATTTATGATAAAGTAAAAGTTTCCATGTATGAGCAAATTATGTGCATAGGCATTGAGTTTTTGCACACCAACACTTCAAGCAAATTTCAAGTACATGTTTGAGTATAGTAAGCATAAATTATAGCTTTAAGACTCTATAAATTGTAAAATCACTACTTGAATTCCTTAAGTAATTAAAGAGTAAGTAGAGATCCTTTCTTAATGTTCAAGAGAAGTTCATGCTTTAAACATGTTAAAAGATATTAAGAGACATAAAAGATACATGATCAAGCCAAGTAACATCCATACAGGTAAGAAATGCTTCATATTGCACTTAGAATCTAAAAAGGGTCTAGAGAGGTCAAATATACACAAAATTCAAATCAAGCTAGTTTAACCACTCAAATATGATTTAGGGATGAAAATAGACATGTGAGGCCTAATTTTGAGCACGAAAACCAATGCATGATAAATTTGTGCATATATGAACTTAGATAAGCATGAATGACTTCAAGTGTACCCAAAACATGTTAAACGCTATGTTTTATGTATGAAATCTATATAAGCATGTTTCTTATGTTCGATTGAGTGTGAAAAGTTTATATCTCAATAGCATTAGCAAGATTTAGCAAAATTAAGTTATTAGTTGTTAGAAAGTTCATTATTAAGCTATGTAAATGCATGAATGACCAATTTTGAGCAATGAGACTTAGTTATGACAAATCAATACTTCAAGCAAGTTTTAACAAGAATGTTTCAATGATTTAAGCATGAACTTAGTTATGACAAACCAATGCATGAACTTAGATTTAACAAAATCGTATTTAAGCATGTTGAAAAGAAAATATCACAACAAGGATCATCACTTAAGATCATCAAAATCAAAAACTTAATACAAATTGAGCTTAATGTCATACACACACACAAAATCAAATTCATGATAATTTGGCATTCTAAATAAGTTTTAATGGTGTCTATAGATACAAGGGTAGTACGATTAAAACATATAGCATGTAAATGGATAAAATAATCACATGACTTCCCGAATAACAATAAGAGCCTAATTTGGGGCTAAGGGAGTCAAATTTGCATAAAAACAAAAATAAGCCAAATTAATCATTCAACCACAATCCATAGGCAAAATCAAACATAAAGGAACTGGATTTGAACACAGAAATCGAAACATGACAAAATTATGTGCATATGATCCTAAACATACATAAGTAACTTCAAATGTGCACGAAATGCATAATATTTACAATTTAAGCTTCCAAGCTAATCGTAAATATATATTATGACATAATGAGAGTTTAAGCATGGCTTGCAAAGCTAGCAATTGTAAAAACACTAGTTAAGTCCTTAAATGCTTAAGTGAGCTCAAATGTGGCTAAAGATAGGTTAACTATATGTAGTTTTATAATTAAATCAATCCAACCATTTAAGCATAAAACATTAGCATATTTAAATGTGTGGGAGCTAACATTTGACGTTAAAATCAAGAGATAACAAATATGTGCACAAGAAAGCCTAAGTAAATGTAGAGAACTTCAAGTGCACACAAAATATGTTAGTTATAGTATGGAGATTACTTGAATGAGTTTCTTGAATCAAATACCATGTTGGATGCTTTTCGAATTTTCTTTGAGTATTCTCTATTTGAGTTTCTTGAGTTGCTCTCATTTGAAGTTCCTACAAAAACATATAATTGCTTCTTTGGTATCCATGTAAGTTTGGGTCTTTTGTGGTTAGTAATAGTGATATATCCTTGCCATCTTTGGTAGAACCCAAACCATCTTGCCTTTTTAGAACCCAAACCATCTTGCCTTTATGATTCAAATTGCTATTATGACATATTGCACATGTATGTGCAATATGGATATATCTATTGCAATAGTTATAAGTTTTAGTTGTTGCTTTTACAAAGTAACTTTTGTAAGATTTGTGAATATATTCCCTACTATAGCCAATTCCGATTTTGTTAAATCCTTACCTTTGAGAGCTAGGGAGCTTATCTAAATTCTTTTTTCCATTCATGAACTTGGCTATAATTTATTTTGAATCATTTAGGCTAAATTTCAAAATAGCATTTTCAATTTGAAGTTCTCTTAGCCTATTAACTATATTATCCCTATTTTTCATGCTATCAACTTTTATTTCAAGAGAATTGCACTTTTCTTTCAATTGATCATTTTCCTTAGCAAACTCTTTGTTCTTAAGATTCAATGCTTCACCGTTTCTATTGGTCCCATATAAGATATTAAGAAGAGGGATGAATTGATATCTTTAAATTTTTGAAACTTTTTCGATATATGAAAAATAAAATTTACCCTTCTTAACAATTTATAATGGTGAATAGTGATATTTAACAATTTAATACACAACAATAAAGCAAAGTAAAAGAGTAAGAAAAGAGAATATCAAGCAGAGATTTTATAGAGCTTCAGCCTTCTACCCACTACTCTCTTCCAACTCCACTGCTGGGGACCCAAACTACTTTATCTATATCGTTCCACTTGATTCACTAAATTAAATCACAAAAATTACAAGTACTTATCATACATGGACTTTATAACACTCTGCTTTGCCTACCTAACGTCTCTACAATTCAAGCTAATACAAATTTACAAAGTATAAATATACTTGTCTTAATACTCAAACAACAAATAAAAATTACATATTACAAATGAGAACAAAAGTATAAATCTCAAATAATTTCGTCAAGAGAGAAATTATGAGTGTTGAATAATTTGCTTCAATGCAGCTATTTAAAGAAGCATCTGAAGGACTTTCTGTGATTTTTCAGAAGGTATAATCTGATCTCAATTTTTTGTTTTTGCGAGAGATTTTTCCAGAGTTGTACTAGAACATTTTGAATCCTTTCTCTTTTATATATAAATCTTCCAAAGGTTAAAAACTTAAGATTATCTTCACTTTCGTAATTATCCAATCGTTAGTTATTCAAGATAACTCCTTAGATATTTTTTAGAGGATCTCGGTTACTTGAATTTCAAAAACAACTCTCTTTATCTTACTTTAATTAGATAACCTTCAATTAGTAATCATAGATTTACTTCTGATTTGAAATTGTCAAGATGATATGCCTTATTAGAAATTTTTGGATAAAACTCATATTCAAGATTTGAATTTCCATAAAACCCGATTCAATCTTATCCTTATCCTTATCCATACTTGTGCGTATCTTGATTTTTCAAAAATTAATTTGCTCAAAGATAATCCCTATGGATCTTAATTCTATCTTGAGTGAAACGGGATTAAGTATATTTTCCTAATACAATCAAATCTAATGGAGCTAGGCCTTAATTAATTCAAATATGATTTAAGGCTTTTTTCAACATCATACTTCTAGACTTACTTTCTAAACAACCTTCCGAAGGATATCAGCCTTTTGCTTTTGAAGTTTCTAAATAAGCTTCTAAAGTATTGTACTAATTCTTCTTATAAAAGCTTCTCAAATACTTTCTAAAGATTTTCAGACTAGTCTATATTCAATCAATTCAAACCTTCTAAATACAACTTAGTTTTGCAAAATTAAACTTCTTGAGAATCCTTCTGTAAGCCTACATTCTTAATTATTCATTAGCATTTAACCCTTTTTGTTATCATCAAAATATATGAGAGATATCTAACAGTTTTTATTTAATTTATCAATTTCTAATCTTAAGTACTCATTATCCTCCTCTAGACTTTCTTTGACATCATTCACTTTATTATATTCATTTCTAAATATATCAAATTCACTTCCTATTTCAATCATCATTTGTTTCATCATCTTGTTCTTCTTTTGAACTTTAATAAATTCTTTAAGTAACCTATCATACATATTTTTAAGCTCATTAAATGACGAATCATTAGAAGTAAAGCATATCTCATTGTCTATGGCTATGAAGTATATTTCCCCATCGAGTCACTTGAATCGCCATCAGTCTAAGTTGCCATAAGCCTTTTTCTTTGTTCCTTTCTCGATTTTCTTAAGATTTGGGTAATATTGTTAAATATGACCCAATTTTTTACAATTGTAACACTTGATTACTTTCTTCTTATCCCTTTGAAACCAAGATGTGTTTTCATCATTGTTATTCACCAATTTCCTATTAAACTTCATAAATTTCTTGAAATTTCTTATAATTATAGCCACATCATCATCATCACTTTCATTACTATTAGAGCTTTCTTTGGTTCCTTTCAAAGTAATTGTTTTTTTCTTGAATTCCTCCCCTTGCCTCTTAACCATCCCGTGAGTCTTAAGAGTTCCAAGAAGTTGCTCCTTTGATATTATGTTAAGATCGTGAGCTTTTTGAATTACAATTCTCTTGGCTTCTAATCCTTTAGTAAAGACCTAAGGATTTTAGAATTGATTTCAAGATTAGTAAAGGATTTACTAAGAATATTTAAAGGATTGATGATATTGATGAATCTATTATGCATCTCATCAATAGTTTCATTTGGATCCATTCTAAAGTTTTCCAATTGTTCACATAATAAGCTTATCTTTGTATCCCTTACTCGACTAGTTCCTTCATATATTCTTTTTAACTCTTCCAAAATTTCCTTAGCAGTCTTACATATACAAACTCTATTAAAGTTATTTTCATTAATGGCATAATGCAAGATATTCATAACTATTTTATTTAAGTCTAATAACTTCTGATCATTATCAATGTAATTATTTTCTTCCTTGCCTTCTATTTTGAATGGTCCTCTATCTACTACTTACCACAACAATCTATTTTATACTTTTAAGAATATATTCATCTTACATTTCCAATAAAAATAGTTATTCCGAATCAAGAGTGGTGATCTATTTATAGCTTGCCCTTCCATAAACCTAGTATATTAAATATCATGATCTTTACTTTAATATGCGATTAAGCAAAACATTTAGAGACTAGCTCTGATACTAATTGAAGAACACTAGGTTAAACTCAAAAAAGGTTGGAGAAGGGGGGTAGGAATTGAGTATAGAGGACAAATTGCAATTCTTTCCAAAATTAAGCACTAAATGCAATAATGAGTATAATCAAGATAATGATACAATAATAATAAGTGTGGAAATTAAAAGAGATATGAATAAAAAAGATCAAGCCCGAATTTAACGTAAAGTTTGGACTGCTTCCTAGTCTCCATGGATACACAATGCCTCTAACCAAAGACTCCACATCACTTTATTGATTTTTCAATCTAAGCTTCAAGAGCTACACAAACACAAACTTAATCACACAAGTTTCACACTCACAACCCTCAACACAATTCACAATCTCTACTCACAACACAAAAACTCAATCTCAAGAATTATTGGTGTAGTGCTTTTAAACTCTCAATACTTTGCAACTAATAACTCACAAGTATTATGCTTTAAATCTCTCTAAATATTAACAAATTAGGGTATAAGAGATAATGAGAATAATAAACAATAAGAGCACAAAGGAATGTTGGAATACTAAAGCAAAAGATCGGTTCTTTCTTATCCTTGGTTAGGTTATTAAGCACTTATATCATCCTATTTAATTCTTCCCGTTATAGTGCATTAAATGCTTTAACGACTAGTTGAATCAGACTTATTGGTATGCCGATACCCTATCATTACTAGCAAGCCAGTAACAAATTGCACTACCAACATGAACACCGACAAGTAAACCAGCATGCTGATTCCTTAATCAGAAGCAATTCCATCTCCTTATCTAAGCCATTTTACCGTCAAGCTAGTAATGCTCTAAAGCCATCAATTTGGTAAGCTAAATATCACTTGAAAATACTTTTAGCACACAATAAACAAATACACTTTGTAATCTAACTTCAAGATCATTTGATTACTACTCAAAAGATTAAATTTTTTGTAGAAATAATTGATATATTTAATCATTAGGCAAATTAATCGATTTGACTACTACTCAAAAGATTAAATTTCTTGTAAAGATAATTGATATATTTAATCATTAGGCAAATTAATCGATCTTATTCAGTTACCTCAATATAATCAAATAATACTTAGTTTAATTATCCACTTGTTTTGTTTTCTTAAAAAATAATATGTTTAGATATATATTTTTTGTTTTGTTCTCATCAAAATCAACATATTTAATTATACACTTTCTATTTTATTCTCATCAAAATAAAATAATGAACCCTAAGTTCAACAACTCTTTCAATGCCTCAAACAAAAGAAGGCATCCATACAGTGGAAGAACTCCATGCAAAAGTGTGTAGCAACCACATCCAATCTTATGCCTTGTATATCCGAGCCCTAAGACTGGGCTACTGTTGGCCTATAATAAAGGAAGACAAGAGAGCCTTAGTCTAGAAATGCTATAAGTGCTAGATGCATGCACTAATCTTACATACATAGAGCTTCAACCTGTACCCTATGACAAGCCTATATCCTTTCCCCTAATGCGGATTAGATGTGCTCAATCCTTTCCTAAAGGCATTTGGAGGTTGACAATTTATTCTGGTAGTGGTTAACTATTTTATTAAGTGGGTAGAAGCCTAAGTGGTGGCAACCATCACTGCCTAAGCTATAAAAGGTTTTATGATAACACATATCCTTTCCCAACTCGAGGTACCCTATGTGTTGATCACCGATAACAGTAGATAGTTTGACGGCAAAAAGTTCAAGGATTTCTATGAGAAAAATACATAAGGCTCCATCACACCTCAGTTGCTCACCCTTAGACCAACGACTAAGTCGAAGTGGTCAATAAGATCGTCTTCAAGAGCTTAAGAAAAGGGTAGAGCAAGTTGGAGGTCGATGGGTAGATAAGCTCCTTAACATATTGTAGGGGTATCGCACGACTTTATCAATTTATCGCTTTTTATGGTAAATGATATACTTAGGAGCTCAGTTATCATTAGAACTTATCGTAAGAAGTGAGAAATTGATAGGTCCTTCGAAATATCAAAGAAGAGTGAGTAAGTAGGTTGACGACAAACTAGTGTAGCTGACGTAAAGCTGCTCAGAAGACATAACACACCCACAAGCACAACACAACTTAACACTTCACTTGATATGACGCACAAGTTAATGTCAAGGTTTACTTGCCACTAATCTTGAGCTATTCAACAAGATTAGATAAGAGTGTATAAAAATGGACTTGGAGAGGTTGTCTCACAAGAATAGAATATTCAAGGTCTATTTGTCAAGTGAGTTGATTCTGGCTTACATGGAGAAGAGATTATTTATAGTAAGTTCCTAGAGCAACAATACAAATAAAGAAATTACAAAAAGGCATATACAAAAAGGGGATTCCTAGTACATATGAAAAAGGGTAAAAAGGACAAAAGACAAAAAGAGAAAAATAGTACAATGTCAGATGAAACAGATAGGTGGCAATGCGACATTGGTTCTGTACTAAGATTCTTTAAGCATAGCAGGTGGTAGGAGTCAAGACATGTGGAGATAGAGGTTGAGATGTGAAGGAGATGCCGTGAGAGTTGGTAGGAGGCCGAGAGAGAAATACTCGACCAAGGAGGTAGATCTCTTTACTCAGTAGTAAACTTTCGATAAGTGAACATCCGATCACTCAGCATAAACCTTTCGGCCAAAGGATAGTTGGCATTGGCACAGGATAATGAATAGAGCATAGAACAACCACCTAGAGCTCTTAGAGAGTTCAACCATCCTCCTTCAATATACTATTTCTCGTCATTGATGGATTAACGAGAGAGAATCTATCGGGTGAGAGACTAGAGGCCTCAAAGGTGTACTTGAGTGATTGGGCTGGTGGTTGGCAACCTATCAACTCCCTAGGGTTACTGGAGATTTACCCTCAAATCATGGTCCTCATCATCATCTAGTGCATAAGGTGTCAGGTCGGTAACATTGAATGTGGTTGACACGCTTACCCCTCAAGCAAATCAACCTCATAAGCGTTATCATTAATGTGCTTAAGGATCTTGTAAGGCCCATCTACTTTGGGAGATAATTTATCCGTCCTTCTGCTAGGAAAGCGTTCCTTGTTAAAATGGATCTAGACAAGGTCTCCAAGGGTATAAACGACTTGTCTCCTTCACCGGCTTCCCGTTTCCTTCTGTCGGGCCATAGTTTTGACTAGTTGTTCAATAATTTTCTGATGTAACTTCTAGAATTCCTTGGTGCACTATAGGCCAGATTGACTTTCCCCTTGTGTAGTTGAACCGCTAATTAAATCCAAGGGTAAGTTTGGGTTAAGTCTATAAACGACCTCAAAAGGTGATGTTCCAATCAAGTTGTGAGCCAAGTAGTTGTAGGTAAATTCAATGACGAGTAAGCATAAATCCCAATCATGCCAATTCTTCCCAACAGCTACTCGTAGGAGGCTACCGACGATTCTATTCATAACTTCAGTTTGACCGCCTATTTGAGGGTGACAAGAAGTACTGAACATGAGCTTAGTGCCGAGCTTCTTGTATAAGGTCTTCCAAAATAAGCTTGTAAACTTCAGGTCACAATCAAACACAATGCTCCTCGGCACTCCATGTAACGGCACAATCTCTTACAAAAAGAGGTTAGTGACGAGTAAAGCATCATTAGTTCTGTGGTAGGAGATGAAGTAACCCATCTTACTAAACTGATTAACCACCACCATGATCGAGTCATGTCTTCTTGGCGTTTAGGGAAAGTCGAGCATGAAATCCATGCTTAGATCAATCTATGACTACTCTAGGATAGGTAGGGGTGTGTACTCCTCATAAGGCTCTCTCTCCTCCCCTTTACATGTTTACACGCCTCATACCTCTTAAGCATTTAGCATACATCCTTCATTAGGCTAGTAAAAATGCTTCTTCAATATCTCGGCCGTCCTCTTTTCCCCAAAATGACTAACCAAACCTCTAGCATGGGCTTCTCAAACGAATAGCTCCCTTGCTAAACCACTTGGGACACATATCTATTTGCCTTTTAGTAGGAACCTATGACTTAAGTAGAACCCATTTACAACAACTCTAACATTGCACTTAGCCACTAAGGGCCCAAAATACTGGTTATGCTCATATTGTTCGAGTAAGGTGCCGAATTCAATTACCTTCACTTGCATAGTTGTAATAAGGGCATGACGACGAGAAAGAGCATCAGCCACCGTGATGGTGCTTCCTTTCTTATATTAGATGATGTAGCAAAAAGTTTCCAGAAATTCAACCCATTTAGCGTAATGCCGAGAAAGTTTATGTTGCCTACGGAAATGCTTGAGAGACTTATGGTTTGACTAAATGATGAATTCTCTCGGCAATAGATAATGTTGCCAATTTTGTAGGGTCCAAACAAGGGCTTAGAACTCCTTGTCGTAGGTTGAGTAATTCAGGGAAGCACCTCAGTGTTTTTCGCTGAAATAGGCAATCGGTTAGCACTCCTGAATAAGGATGGCATCAATGTTAACTCCCAACGCGTCACATTCAACTTAAAAAACTTTCTTAAAATCTAGTAGGGCGAGTACTAGGACAGATGTTAGTTTAGATTTTATAGCTTCAAAAATTTTATGAGCTTTCTTCGACCACCTAAACTCAGAATTCTTGTAAGTCAATTCAGTTAAGGGTGTTGTTATGGAACTGAAGTTCCAAACAAATCTCTGATAGAACGAAGCTACACCGTGGAAGCTGTTGACTTCAGCAGCATTAGTCGGCATAGACTACTTTAGAATAGCTCTGACTTTCTCGTCATCAACTCGAATTACCCTCCCTAAAACAACATATCCTAGGAATACAATCTCGATTTGACAAAACACACATTTCTTCAGGTTGCTAAATAATCTCTCGGCACAGAGGATGTTGAACACTCGAACACTAATCTTAAATGTTCAGCATAGGTGATGAGGTCAGTACTATAGAGGAGAATGTCATCAAAGTAAACTACAACGCATTTGCTAATTAGTGCCCTTAGTATATGATTCATGAGCTGCATAAAAGTACTTGGTGCATTAGTCAGACCAGACAGCATTAACATTCATTTGAATAGACTATCTCGTGTCTTGAAGGCTATCTTCCATTCATCTTCTAGTCTCATTCATATTTAGTGGTAACTACTCTTCAGATCTATCTTTGAAAAGATGTGTGTACCATGCAACTCATCAAGCATATCATCCAACCGTGGGATCGGATATCAATACTTAATAGTAATTTTATTGATGGCATAGCTGTCAATGCATATTCTCCACGACCCATCTTTCTTAGGTATTATCATGGTAGGGATGGCACATGGGCTCATGTTCTCTCGAACATAGCCGCAACCCACCAATTCATCAACTTGCTTTTTCAACTCTACTACCTGCTCAGGATTAAGCCTATAAGCAAGTCGATTCGATATGGTTGCTCCAAGCTAAAGATCAATGCAATGTTCAATGCTTCTTAAGGGTGGTAAACCTTTTAGCATCTCAGCAGGGAATAAATCGAAATACTCTTCTAGTAGAGCTCTGACTTCAGTTAGGTTCTTGGCATCTCTTACTTCCAAGAGTCTCCTGACTAAAAGAAACACATAGTCTTCAACTTTGACTTCTTGTGCAAATTGAGCTTAGGAAATCATCAAGGACTTTCGCTATAGAGATTTAATAACCTTTTTCTTGGGCTTCCTACACTTCCTTTGAACTCATGGGTATCAATATTATTTTCTTCCTATCGTTCTAGAACATGTAAGTGTTTCTATAGCCATCGTGCAACACCCTCAAGTCAAATAACCATGATCAATTGAGTAATATGTGAGAAGCGTACATCAAAAGAACATTACACAACACTTTGTCCCTGTACCTATCACCAATGGTAATCGATACCCTAACTTGCTCAGCAATGTATAACCCTCCTTTCTCATTTAGCTAATGAATCTTATATGGCTTAAGGTATGGAAGGATCAGCAAATTCATGGCTTTAACTACCCCATGAGCAATGACATTGGTACAACTACCTCCGTCAATAATCAAGGTGCATAGCTTGCCATTCACTCGATAATTCGTATGGAAAAGGTTCTCCCTTTGCTCATTCTCATTAGTCGTAAAAGCATTGAGAGATCGACGAATGACAAAGCAGTACTCAACACCACCCTCAGGAGGTGTCTCGGCATCAAGGTCTTCCTAAAATTCTTCTATTATTTGATCAACCCTCATCTCTTCCTCTCTTTCACTTGTACTCTCTACTTCAAACTGAGGCTCATCTCCCTTTATAGTCATGACTCGGCAGTTTGGATATTGACTAGCCATGTGTCTATAACTAAGACATTTAAAACATTTGATTTCTTGGGTCTTTTTGCCTGAGCTTTGACCTTGGTCTCTTTAGATCTCAGCTTCCTCGGCCTTACTCTTACCCCAACCTTCTTTTGGTTGATTCGGCATTTGCTCTCAATATTCCACCTTAGAACTGTTTGATACTCAGTCAGTCCCTAGTCGGCTCGGCATGCCACTCTTTTTCGGCATTATTGGTCGGCTACTCGGCATTTGACTAACTTGGTTTCACCTTTACCTCTTAACTCCCCGTGCTACCCTGATGGCTTTATCCAGAGTTGTAAGGCTCTGCAACTCCACTATGTTACTAATCTCAGTCCGTAGCCTAGAAATGAACCACGCTATAGTTTACATCTCAGGTTTGTCAACATCACATCAAATCATAAGCAATTGAAATTCTCGAACACAGTCGTCTACTGATTTACTACCTTGTCTCAAGTCTTGGAGTCATCTAAAAGTGTCTTACTCATAGTGTTCGAGAACAAACCTACTTCTAAGGGCTCCCTTCATTTCATTCCATGTCCGAACTTCTTGTCTAGCTCTCATGTGGACATTCTACAACTTCTTCCACCACACTGCCGTATACCCAAAAAATTCTAATGTAGCCACTCGAATATGAACAGCGTCTTCATAATTCGAATATCTTTTCGATCTTCTCCTCCCAGTCTAAGTAGTCGTTAGCACTTCCAAACCCGTTGAAGCTCAGAATCTGTACCTTGAGGTGTTCAGTTCCCCTAGGAGCTCTAAGCTCACACTCGTCAAATCAAACATACTGCTCCTCTTCTTCTTCATACTCTTCTACCTTGTCTAACTTGAATATGAACAGCGTCTTCATAATTTAAATATCTTTTCGATCTTCTCCTCCCAGTCTAAGTAGTCGTTAGCACTTCTAAACCTGTTGAAGCTCAAAATCTATACCTTGAGGTGTTCAGCTCCCCTAGGAGCTCTAAGCTTACATTCGTCAACTCCAACATACTGCTCCTCTTCTTCTTCATACTTTTCCACCTTGTCCAACTTCAATCTCCTTCTCGTAGCTCTATCAGCACAACAAAGCGGTGCTTAATTTAAAGGGAAGGATTCTGGTGTTCGTTCATTTGCCTATCTTCTCGGCCTATCTCTCATCTCTTAACCTTATTCAACTACTCTCTAACGCGGCCCAATCTCTAAGACTTTGTTTACTAAGACGGCTAAATTAGCCACAATAGCAATAAGGTCTTGTATCTGCTCATTGGTAGTACATGGTGTTTATTGGGTAACTTAACCATGACCATGAGTATCGCTCTCGACATCATTAATCTCTCCTTGAATACTAGGATTTGACATTCTCAAAAACGATGCTTCAAAAAATACTCTCAACATAAGAAATCCTTACACATACATACAAATACCACACAAACTGTGAACTATGACTTGCTCTGTTCTTCTAAATGAAAGTAGAGTATCGCGAACAATAAACTAGTAGTGATTATAACTACATGGCTTTGGGTCACAACCTTAAGCTTTGATACCAGGATTATATGATGTGCTTAGAAACTCGGTTATCACTAAAACTTATTGTATGAAGTGAGAAATTAATGGGTCTTTCGAAATATCAAAGAAGAGTGAGTGAGTAGGTTGACAACAAACTAATGTAGCTGACGTGAAGCTACTCGAAAAATATGACACACCTATAAGCACAACATGACTTGACACTTTACTTAATATAACACACAAGTTAATATCAAGGTCTACCCACTACTAATCTTAAGCTACTCAATAAGATTAGATAAAAGTACATAAAAATAAACGTGGAGAGGTTGTCTCGTAAGAACAAAATATTTAATGTCTATTTGTCAGGTAAGTTGATTCCGACTTACAAGGAGAAATGACAATTTATAGTAAGTCCCTAAGGTATCAATATAAATAAAGAAATTACAAAAAGAAAATTTTTAATACATACGAAAAAGGGTAAAAAGGACAAAAGACAAAAAGGGAAAAATAGTACAATATCAAATGAAACAGACAGATGGTAGCACGATATTGGTTCCGTGCCAGGATTCTCTAAGCATAGTAGGTATGAGAGTCAAGACATGTAGAGACAGAGGTTGAGTCGTGAAGGAGATACCATAAGAGTTAGTAGGAGGCCGAGAGAGAAATACTCAGCTAAGGAGATAGATCTCTTTATTCGACAGTAAACTTTCGGGAGGTGAACATCTGATCACTTGACACAAAGCTTTCGGCCAAAGGATGGTCAACATTGGCACAAGATAATGAACAAAGCGTAGAACAACCACCCATAGCTCTTAGGGAGTTTAGCTATCCTCCTTCAATATACTATTTCTCATCATCGGTGGGTTGACGAGAGAGAATCCGTCAAGTAAGAGACTAGAGGCCTCTGAGGTGTACTCGAGTGATTAGGTCAGTAGTCGGCAACCTATCAGTAAGTCCTAGTGATAACTAAGCTACTAGATACATTATATAACCTAAACACCATTGAAGAAGTATGAGACATTGCACATGCTCAAGTAGCAACTTATCAACAGCAAATGTCCATGTATTACAACAAGAAAGTGAAACACAAAGTCTTCCATCCTAAAGACTTGGTATGTAGAAAATTAAAGGCCATCGACTTGCAAAAGGGCAAGGCAAGCTCGCCCCTAATTGGGAACGATGTGTATGAAAGAAGAGGCAGGCAAGGGGGCATATAAATTAGAAACCTTTGATGGGTAACCCATCGCCAGTGCTTGGAATTACATAACTTAAAACCCTATTTTGTCTAAGTTTTGTATTGTATTCGCGACATGTATGGCTATAGCTATGATTAATGAAACGACAAGTTCCTTACACTTATCTTATGTTTCTTTACTGATGGCTTATGCTACATACCTCCATCATTGGGTCGATTTTTATCCTCGAATAGGCACGCCCCAAGTTAATACATGCACTAACACCATAAACAACCACCAATGCCGATCCCCACTATATTCTCACCCTTAGGGATGTAAATGGAGCAAATTTAGGATGGGTCATAAGAAACTAGAACTCGTTTTGTTGTATTAATAAGGCCCAAACTCATCTTAAAGCCTTATGCCTAGAACCTGCCCATTACCTTAATAAGGTACCTGCTTCCAGATCCGCCAGTCTCGTTTATATATTTTTTTCTAAATGATTATTTTTTCCTTCATTAATCATTATGTGAGAAATTAATTTGTATTATTTATAGCACATGGGTAACATGATGAGGATTAGAGAATCCATTTGTTGTACTCTATTCACCCTATGTATCTTGATACGGCATTGGTAAAGTACTTAGTGGTATTATTATACAATAAGTTTAATGATTTATATAAGCTTTATCTTAACTTTTCTATATGTTTTAATTTTAAATATATGGTTAATGTTTATATCAAATTTGTTATTTACTTAACAATTTTTCTACACCATATAATAAATACACAACTACCTTCTCCTAGTTGATTAAAAATGAAAAAAATCTCACATATAGACATATTCATAAATATTAATGGAAAATAGTAGTTATGGTCAAAATTGTTTTCATCTCTATTTTCATCTATTTATTATTTTAGGTATTAGAAATTTTAGGTAATATTATATTCTTAATTTATTTTTTTAATGGCTAATGGGTTTCTCTTTGGGTTTTCTTACAACTCCATAACCTATTCCAAAACCCTAACAAGTTCTTATCAATATCCTAAAACCTATCCTAAAACCCTATCAGGTAATACTTTATAAGGTTTTTAGTAGTTTGGGCAAGTCGAATACCCTATAATAACCTACCCATTACATCTCTACTCATCCTTGGGTCGATTTTCATCCCTAAAAACAAGCCTTAGGTTAGTATCTACACTGCCAATAAAGGGACTAAGGCCCCGACTATAGTCAAAGGTAAGCTATCATGATAAGGTTCGAGCAACGGTGCAGTCCTCGAAATCAAGGATACATACGTGTCGGTAGATTGGACCAATCTACTCGGTTCCTTACATATACCACCTGACAGCCTTTGCGACTAAAGGCCATCCATTCTCACGATCGTTACTATGACTACAAGAGAGCAATTTCAGCATAATGAGCTAAAGAGAAAGGAAAAGAAAAGAGCAGTCCAAACATACAAGTACACGAGCAAGTATAAGGAGAACAAAAAACTATTATTAATCAAAGATTACAAGGCTTTAGGGGTCGACATCTCAACCTCAAGTACATACAAAAATAAAAGGAAAATTACAAGCATCAAGGTACATAGCCAACTCTTAGTCTATTACTCAGGAAAAACCCTTGACGTTTGCTCTTAACTTAGACTTAGATTCCTGTCCGAATAAATTGCTTCTAACTTTAACTCAGTACGCAACTTCCATCAAAGGAAACTTGACTGCATCCCCAAGTTTCAACTAAGCTGAGAATCATAGTCTTTGTAACCTTGGTAACTTCAAAAGCAAGCCCTACTTTAACCAGATGAGCCGACCATCCACATAATGACTTAAGGGGGTTTATACAGGTCGAGTCTCCTAACCCCCTTTGCATCACCCGTCAGGAAGGAGAAAAGCTCGATACTGTCCCACCAAGCTCCTTTGGGTTACCCTAATCGAAAAGGTTTGGGTGGGGAAAGAGGCCTCATCTACCATTGTAATCACCATGGAGGCTTCGCTTACATAAGAACTTAAGAGGCAACACTTGAAGGCTCAACTTGCAACTTCATGCAGACGAGCACCTCTCACGGTGAAGCCACTCCAACAAGTAGCAGATGGACACCCAAGGTCTCACCTTCGCATAGACATTCCTAGCTCAAACAAAGACCTAATCAAGAGGCCTATGTATACCTCTCGATCGCTACTTGGGCCCTATCCCCCACAACTAATGACTCTGTATACCTTACGACCACGACTTGATTGAGAACCTAAGAAGAGCCAAGGCCCTCTTCTTCAGCTCACACGCTCTCTCTCTTACTCCAATCATACTTGACTCGCTCATGTCATGATAATAGGAAGATCAGCTCTGAATTAAAGAATGTTGGAATGTGTCTAAAGTAAGGAATAAATGACTCATGCATCCTTTATATAGGGGGTCCAAAACAATCTATGTCGTCTATGTAACCCTACAACCAACAACCTGAATTCATTGGTAGCCCAACCGACCCCCTGATAAAATTTAATGTGTCATACAAGCATTAAATGCCTTCTTAAAGGCACATTGCCTAAACTTGTATGACTACCAAATGTACTATTTGCTCGAGATACACTCTACTTGAGGAAACATGGAACATCTAGGCCTATACACTACCTGACAAAGAGTCTACCCGAGCTTACCCAAAGGTTGCACTTAGCTGGCCAATCGTAGAGAATACACATAGATCGCATTCGAATTACCCTAAGGTTGAGCAACTCAAGGGACTTTAAAAACTAAGATGATAAGAGTGTACAACTTAGTGAGGAGTACAACAATATGGTGAAGAAAAACAAGACAGCAAAAGAGGAGAGTAGAACGGAAATGAACTAAATGTGAAGACAATTTCATTAATTTACTTGATCATTTACATCAGATAGGGTAGAGATCAGCATCCCAATCCCCCCCAAAGTAGAAGAAATGGGCATTCCACCCGAGCTACATACAACACTTGAACAAAAACCAAAAACAAAAAGCAAAGTCACTTTGGTGTAGTCCACCACCAAATTCTCTTCCTCCTCCCCTTGGCTACCCTCCTCTTTCTTGTCTTTATCTCCATCATCACTAAAGCTCTCCCAGGTAATGTCCTTAGTAGAAGCCTCCCCTCCCCTACTAGCAGCGGCCCTTGGATTATCTAGCTAAGCTAAGAAGTCAAGTTCGCCTTTGGCATCAACTTGTAAACTTAATCCCAAACCTCCTAAGCAATTGCAAAGCTCGTAGTAGTGACAGTTTCCTCAACTAAAGGGTCGTTCAGAGTCTCTAAGAACAGTTACCACTTTACCTCATTCGAGAGGCACTTCCCTTAGAGCAGCTTGGCCTCCTACGAACAAACTTTACTAGGGCTGCTTCCAGCTCCTCCTTATCCTCAAGCCTGGCTTGCAACTCAACTACTTCTTCTCTAAAAGCTTTGGTAATGGCTTTGCTCACCTTTAGCTTGACCTCCAACATCCTAACTCGCTCCTTGAGCTCCTAGTGTTGGCGCTCCAAATCATTATACGTAGTTGACAGATCACTACGTTGCTTTTGTTCTTCCTCCAGTGCAGCATGGAGCCTTTAGACCTTGGCCTTCACCTAGTTTCTTTTAGAACACCAGTACATATGGTTATGCATGACTACATAGTCCAACATGTCATATAACTGCAGAAGGATGAGAGTAAAAGTGAAGTTAGCTAAGCACTCTAAAACACTTGGAGAAAAATAGCAATAAGGGCTTACCTCATCATGCCTCCAAAGTATCTCTGCCAAGGCTTCAACATCACTCTTCCCTATAAACAACTGCTTAAACTTGGCTTCGAGCTTAGTCATCTTTAGGACAAGATGAGTAGCACGATCGATGGACTATTCAAGCTCCTGCTACACCACGGGCTCCTACTGCACCATAGGCTCCTTACCTTGAACTACTATACGCGAGGGCTCCTCATCGTCCAGGATATCAATCACCCTGAGACTAGCATCTTATGGGTTACCTTAGAATCCCCTTGATGTTCCCCAACACCAACCCTACCCTACAGCACTGACCTATGACACCTCATGAGGTTCGCACTAGAGCTAAAAGGCCTAACCTCCTCAACCTCCTGCATCTCCTCCCCAATGGCCTGCTTGTCCCCACCATCAGATAGAGCAACAATGCAGCCCAAGCTCGTCCAACACTTGGGGAAATAGTACTAGCAACCCCAGTACCCTCTACTACATTCCTGATTGCTTCAAGAATTGTTTCCTATCTAGTTGACTTCTTCTTCTCTCTTCTTAGAAAGGGACTACGAGCTTCCACCATAACCCCGACCCACCCCCCACCCCACACACACACACATACATAAAGCTGCCTACTTCCCCTTCTTCCCTACCTTTATTGCTTCTTCCATGTGCTTCTCTTAAATAGTGAGCAAATTTTGCTCAATTTACTTCGAGGCCACCTGTATAGTTGCGAGCATGAACAAAAACTTAATACAAATCAAAGAAATCGAAACCACTCATTAGGTTGAGGATGAGTAGACCCAACATTCCCCGTTAAAACGACAGCATGATACAACAAACACCCAGTCACTCCCCATCGGTAAGAGTTAGGGGATACTTGTCTTTGTCTTATTTAAAGGCTCATCATTAGTATACATTCAAATAGCAACCAGGGGATAAAGCCATTCCAGTTCGTAATGTCTAATACCTCTACCCTAGCCTCTTTATCTTTGGCCCCTAGACAATTAATTGGTGTTACCTAAATAGGTACTATCCAGGCTATTGGGAAGTTTAACCTCTTAGGAGTTCAAATGCAAAAGAAGTGTTCCTTTTAGTGATCTACCTTGTTTAGAAGCCAGCAAACACTTTTAATGCCCTGCTTGTTTAACAATATACACCCAACCATTATGGTGCGTCTTCACTTGGAACAAATGCCTAAATAGACGAGTTTTTAGCTTTTGAAGTATTCACTAGCAAATTATCTCAAAGCTGAGTAGCTGCATCCAAGCGTTTGTGTGTAAAGAACCTGAAGCAATTCTAAAGTAATTAAATACTTCAACTAGAAAGTAAAAGAATGGCAGTCGCAGTACCAACTGGAACGGCTTCGCATACATACAAAATGACCACTCATTGCCTATCTTGAAAGCCCTCTCATTACTCATTGACAGCTCTACTCACCAACTAGGCACATTCCTTACTGCTTAATTCATTAGCCTCAGCTTTGTCTCATGTTCCACAAAATGCATCCGAACGCATGCTTTCATGTTGGAGTTTGTAGTTTGCAACGGCTCTTTTAGCTTTCTCCCCTCATTATTAAGGGCATACTCATCTCAAGGCCTCCTAGCAGCCTAGGTCCTCCTCTCCTCTCCTCTCATCTCAACATGACTTGCCATTTACCATTGTGTGCTACTACTGCCATCGTTTAGGGGGAAGTGGGGTTACCATCCCCTTTACAAACTATCTCTTTGTAGTTATCATCAACCTCTCAAGATTGAGGCACCCAAGTATTCACCTTTAGGATCAAAAGTTCTCTTATCGGCCATTACTATAATCTAAGAAAGAGGAAACACATTAGGTAAACTAGGAGTATGCTCTCTAATGTACTCTTTAAGAAGAATTTCAATAAAGTTTCCTCTTAGTTTCAGAGCGAAAGTGAAGAATGGGAGCCCCAAGCCTCCTTTATATAGACAAGCCTAAAAGGAAGATGAATGGTTTTCCACATTACTAAAGTAAGTACTAACCACAAGGACGTGCGCTATATCCTAGCTATCCACGTGTCCCAATCCACTAACTAAAGGCTTAGATTTACTTATGCACGTGGATTGCTGATGTGGCCACATACGCTAACAACCTACATGCACAGTCCTTTCCAAGAGATAATCAATGCATGTTATCTTCCTAAGGAGCCATCATTACATCTCTAGTAGCCTAATGATCACATTAGTCACACCTCAAAGTCACCGCATGTTGAGATCAACCCTATCAAACATATTAGATGTCACCTCACCTAATGGCCAACACGGGTACCCTACTCACCTCGAGCCTATGAACCCAACATACCTACTCTTCTTGCACCATCAATGCTAAGTAGAATGGAGGGCAAGTTTTGATACCTGGTTTTGGCTTGACTTAAGGCTTAATCTTAATAAAATAGCAACAATATTACTATTTGTAGTTAATATTTTAATAAAAAAGTAACTGTTTCTATAATTTTAAAATTGATTAAGATAAAACCCGTACCAAAAATAAAATATATATGAATATGAAGAGTCCCCCAAGGCCCACCAATAGCCTAATCCTGGAAGGCTCAACTTGAGTATTGATCTCGCATAGAGCATGTTGAGGACATGTCCTATAAGCATTCAGTCTCCTAACGCCTACCTCCTAAGCTTGTGGTCAATACTCTTGGTGAGCTAAAGCTGACGAGGTCGTTTCCTTCCTTGGACCTGAGCACACCTTGCGAGGACTCTGTTACCTCTGCAAGCTCTCCTTTGATCTAACCAATAACCTACGGCTCGCTTAAAGCGTCTCCCTCACTCCTTTGACAATACTTGTCTTTAGCGCCCATCCTCTTCCTCGACGAATTAACTACACTCTAACATCCATTGTACAATAGAAACATCCGATATACTCTGAAGATGTCAAAGCCTCAGGTTATAGACATAATTGCCAACATGGTTATGAACAATTGCAGATACTCAATATTTGCCCCATTTTATTTTTTCAATAAGGTAAAGGGTCTTAAATTAGAGAAAATGCAAGAAAAATAGAAAAATAAGAAAAAACCCAAAAAATAAAATACTTAGAAAAATACAAAAAAAAAAGTAGAAAATTTAAGAAAGAAAGCAAAAAAAGAAAAGAAATTTAGAAAACTACAAAATATAGAAGATTTAAGAAAAGCAAAAGAAAATAATAATAAAGAAATTCAGAAAAAATCACAAAAATATAAAGATTTGCAAAATACAAAAAATAAAAGATTTAAGAAAAAAATAAATCTTTTAGATAGTTTAGTAGAATATAGTAAAATAAAGAAAAGGTCATTAGGCCTAAACTCAAATTTGAATCTACCCAAGTTGCACATATGAATAAAGAAAAACCAACAGCCCAACTAGATAAATACTTGGACTCGATATTGTATATGACTTGGAGATCCTAGATTCAATCTATGGAATGTGCAAAATGCATATTTTATTTTATTTTCTTTTCTTTTCTTTTCTTACTTCATCGCCATGTCATTTACTAACTCATTGTTAAGTGTGGTAGGCACACTCCTACACACATTGAACACGACACAGCTTTGTATTTGACATCACATATTGTCCAGATTCACTTAATCCAAACATGGAAAAAAATCATATTGCATTTAATATTTTTCATCATTAACTCGATTATAATACTTATAAATAGGGATTTACTCTTTATTTTCAACACATAACAAAACTTCGAAACACTTTAGAAAAACAAAATTGAAGCTTCGTCTCTCTAGCATGGTTCCTCTCTCTCTTTATAATAACATTCTCTACAGTGTTTTTCGACGAAAACCACCACCACCATCGGACTCTTCACACTCAAGAATCCTAGATTCGATACTTCAAATATGATTTTCTGAGCCAATCGGAGCTTACTGAAGCCGACCGGAGCTAACCTAAGCCCACCAAGCTAACTCAATCTTTTGCCTCTTTTATTTTAATTAAATTTTATTTATTTATTTGTAAATGTAATAATAAATGAGAAAAAGAAAAAAGAAAAAAAAGGGGGAAGGAAAAAAAAAAAGAAGAAATAAAGAAAGGAAAAAATAAAAAAAAAGAGAAGAAAAAAAGAAAATCCATTTTTTTTTAGAAATAAAATAAGTAATAAATGAATAAATAAATCACTTAGAAAAAAAATATTAGGTTTTTTTTTAATAAATAAAATAAATGAACCCCCTTTCAAAATTAGGATCCTACTTAAAATTTTCAAAAATAAACATCGATTAGGACCCTTTAGAATAATTTCCTTAAATAAATTGAATCAAGTAAAAACGTAAACTCAACCTTTTTTTCAAAAATTAAAATAAACAAACCCGCTAATATTTTTGAAACGAACTACGAATGTTTGATCCTGAATAGCGAGTACATACCCCGTATGCATGGGGTGACTTAAAATATAGAATTTTTTTTCTTTTTCCATCTTTTGTATATAATTGACTGCTTTCTTTTTTTTTTTTTTTTTAGAATTAAAATGTAGATAGATTTCATTATAAGGGTATATTGAAAGGTAAATTTAAATTTGAAAAGATTAAAAGAGATACCCGTTTATGATTTAAAAAATTAGCCTTCAAATCCAGATTTTTGGTTTTCAAAAATCTTTATAACAAAATCGATTTTATTGAAAGATCAGTAACTAAACTATGATCAATTTACTCAATTGATTATAACTTAACTCTTTTTTCCCTATTACAGTAGGATAGCGACTCCAAACAATTTTCAAATTAAAAAACCAATTTTCTTTAAACCCTAGTCGAGGATTAATATTAAATTGGTAAGATTTAATATTAATCAGTTTAAAGAAGACTAATTTATAAAAACTGAGAAAAAAAAAAACTTAGTTCAACAACAACCAACAACCAGAGGTACCTTACCAGCTCCTCAATGCATATCCCCTATTAACAATAAGTATGGATGAACCCTGAGCCACCACATGTCCCAAGTAGTTGTACTTCATACATTATAAATAGTGTAAGGAGCCAATAGGTAAAAGGATTCAATTTGACACCTCTCTAATACCTTGCAGAACTCTCACTAAGAAAACCCTAGTCGAACACCTCTCATTAGGGTTTGGAGTGCTTAGGTCGCTCCCCAACCCCTATCTCTCATTCCTCCTTATTGACTAAAGCGTTTAAGGGCCTTCATGAACATACCAACAGAGGGCTTTTTACAGGTAAGCTTGAAGCAAGGAGCACAACCCAGTTTACAACCCACAAACTTCTCAATTTGTAAGACTGAAGACCCGATTCTCTCTATTACTCATAGTTAATTAATCCTACAATCAACAAAATGGATTTCCCAACCTCTTCTTCGCCACATATAAATAACTTAGTTAATTTGCCTGATCCCTAATAATGCAATTAATCGAAATCTTCAAACATTCAACAAAACTCAAAATCTATGTAAGACAAAAACGCTAATATATGACTACAAAAGGGCAATAGAAAGAGAAATCAAAATATTAAAGATGGGGAAGTCATCAAACACATCCATAACTTCAAACTAGCATTATCATTTAACAATAGTGGGTTTGTTTTATGCAATCATAGATTGAACGCAGGGTTTCAGTTGCATAAGACAAAGATAAACTATGGTTGAAAGGTTTTAAGTGACGTTTAATGGCAAATATTAATATTAAAGAAGATAAAGTAGAAGAGGTAAGTACTTCATTAAGGACACTGCATAAAAAGAATGATGGTATTGAAAATTATGTGGTAAAAAGTATTACACCATTGTTCCAACTAAGAATTGAAAGTGCATTCATTGGTAAATAAGCTATATAAAAAGCAAATATGGCATTTACGAAATGATTCTTTGATTCATGCATCCCTTTTGATGCTTTAAGTTCATTCTTTTCAACTAACATTACATGCTATTATTGGAATTTGTTGAAAATATAGAGAGCAGACCCATCTTATTATTCTATACATATATAGTTTCATGAGATTGCAAAAAAAAATTATCAATTTCTTATGAACTTTTTCGAAAGTAATAAGGTTAAATTTGGATGTATAATCATGAGTGATCATTAGAACAATCGAAAACAAAATACTTCAATTAATTTTTGTGTGAGTTATCCTAATGGAGTGACGTTAATGAAATCTATTAATGCATTTGATGTTGTAAAGAATGCCAAATATCTATGTACTTTTTCTTTTTTTTTTGGAAAAATGCAAAAAACCCCTCCTAAACTTTGACTTAAGTACGGATTAACTCCCTAAACTTTCAAAATAAAGTTTTTGACTCCTAAACTTTAATAAATTAGCAAAACAACCCCCATAACTCTTAAACATTGATTTTGATGCATAAACACCCCATAAATTTTGATTTTTGTGTGTAAATACTTCTTAAACACTAGAGAGTATACACACAAAAATCAAAGTTTAAGAAGTGTATATGCATTATAATCAAAGTTTACGAGGTATTTACTCCCCAATCAAAGTTTAAATAGATTATAGGAGTTATTTACCAGTTTATAAAAGTTTAAAGTTTATGAAGTTAATCCGTACTTAAGTTAAAATTTAGAGAGAACCGGAGTGAGGTTTGCAATTTCCTTGTTCTTTCCTTTTTTTATTTTTTTAAGATATGATTGAATAGGTTAGGTTTTCTAATGTGGTGCATCTAGTTACCACTAGATAGGGTCTCACTCATTTTAGCCAACAATGATTCGATAAAGAGTAAAGAGAGTAGAGGTAGATACTTATGGTTGGTTATGGTGGAAGTAAAAGAGAGCTTGTGAGAAAGGAATAATTTTCATTTTTTTATTTCTTACTTGAATGCTTAAGCATGTACAACAAAGCTATTTGTATAACTAATATTACTAATTAATTTCTAGGTTCTAACTAGTTACCAATTCTAACCAATTTCTCTACTAAATCTAATAGTTGTAACAATTACCAATAATGTAGGTAACCACATTGCAACTAGGGGACTATTATGAGAGAGGTATGATCATCATAGTGACTGGTCTCTTTCTGCAATTCATTACTTAAGTTTAATGTTGAAATACATTGTTAGGATGGATTATATGGTTAAGGTTACAAAATGTGCTTTTGAGAAACTATTTTTATTTGTAAATATATTAATTTATTTTCTTTGTTGAAAAAGAAGAGAGATGATTATAAAGAAAATTTTCATCGATGAGTGACTCGTTTCACTACCATTTTCAATGCTTCAGAGAATCTGTATGAACAAAAACATGACTTGTAAGCTTAGGTGCATAAAGCTAGGTCATGAGCCATAGGCTATCCAAACGTACCGCATGTAAAGTTGTTAGTACTATTAATTTTTTATAACAAATTTTGGATTAATTATATGCCTTTAGTGAAAATTGCAGCTCTCATTACAAGACTTTTGCATGTTATAAATGTTTGTGAAATGTTTTCTCTTAGCTATATTTATGCGTATACGACTTACAAGGAAATTATGTTCATTTTTAGAAACAAGCAAAGGTTCTATAGCCCTTACATCAAAATTATCAATGAAGAGTGAGATAAGCATTTCTGCCGTAATCATTCATTCAATAGCATCTTTTTCTTTTTTCACTAAAGATGAATACATTGGAAGAAAATTGAGTACAACTCAAGTTACCCGCTCATTTAGAGGTTTATTTGTAGAATCAGCATGTAACAAAGAAAGTAAAGGAAATAAGGGATTTAAATCCCAAAAACTAAAAGACATTCCCTTTTTGCCTCGGGACGTAGCCTAGTCAGCTATAGCATTAGCTTTTCCTATGAGGACATTGAATGGACTCAAAGGATGAGCATAAAAGCTTAATGTCCTCTACATTTGGTGCGATTCTCCAATGGCCTGATGTCCCCATGATCACATTAAACACTACCGTTGAATCTCCCTCTATAATTATGCTACTCCAATTTTTAGCTAATGCGATATTCATCCCTTCTAGGACATCTGTTGCTTCTACGTATTCCACTGTCACAACTTGATACTCAATGCTAATACCTGCTAGCAAGCTTGCGTGATGATCGCATGCAATGATTCCAACACCTGCAGAAACGGGCTTATAACAGAAAGCTCTATCGATATTGATTTTAATAAAAAGGACTTGATGGAGACTCCCAAGAAATCTTCTCCCTATTTTTGAAACATCCCTACATCGTAATCTTTACCTGCCTCAAGCTGGATGAATCTGCTCGGGACAAGTAAACTTAGCTCAACATTGAAGTCGCTTGTTGAACAGAAGCAACAACCATAGCTACTTTAGGACATGCTAATATAACATCTTCCACGCCATTTCATGTTTGCACAACTCAAATTAGCTGAATTTGCACTATACGAAGTCTTAATACTTTCCAGCTCTTGATGGTGTCTTCTTATTATTTTACAAACAATACTAGGGTCCAGTAGAGAGTCTTGAAATAAGCGAATGTTTGGGTGTTTCTAAATGAACCATAAGCAATTGTAGAACTGAGCAAACCCAATTTTTGATGATGTTAAGTTTGCTTTGAACAGCTTCCATACATCTACAAACCAAATACTAAGGTTTGTGAAGTTCTCTTTCCTTACCTTCCAACCAAAAATTTCAAACCACACTTTTCCACTCCACTCACAGAACAAAAGCAAATGGTCTAAAGTCTCAACGTCTTGGTAGAAATGACACAGTGGATCCTGCCTAACTTTTCTGGAATGGAGGTTTGAGTTCATACTCAAAGAATTAGTGAAGCATCTCCAAAGAAAATGCTATACTTTTGGTAGACATTCCATCGGCCATATAACCTTCCAAATCCAAGGGTCAGTCAAGCTCGAGGGTTGTGGATCTAACTAATATAGCTGCATTTTACCTCTCCTGAGCTGCCTGTAAGCGGTTCTGATGGAATACTCACCATCTTGAGATAGTGGCCATATCAATCTATCTTCTTTTTCACTCTTACTTAAGATGTATCTTTATGACTTTCTCCCACCATTCACTCCCAAGTAGTCTCTCAACTTCTTGTTGATTCCAGCATCTATCAGTTGGCAAGATTAAACTTTTGACCCTCAAATTAATATCGCCCTCCAAATCAGGAGTAAAGGGTAGTTTTTTCATGCTACAAGAATCTATCCACGGGTTTGTGAAGCAACAGATGTTCTTACCATTCCCTACTTGCCAAAGCATATCCTTATAGACTACTTGTCTGCCTACCAAGATGTTGATCCACACCTAAGAGGCCTTGCTGTCCTTTTTCGCTTCAAAGAAGTTGCACTTTAGGAAGTAAATGCTCTTCAAAATTCTCATCCAAAGAGGATCAGGGTTTTGTGCTATTCGCCAAGCCAGTTTTCCCAGTAGGGCATCATTGAGGTCTTCTAAGTCCTTAAAACCAATCCCTCCTTCATTCTTAGACAATTGCAAATCCTTCCATTTTCTCCATTGAATTTTATCTCTCTTTTCATCACCACCGCACCAAAAATGTCTAACAAAGATGAGATATCCAAACACCATCTTTGAGGGAATTTGAAGACCTTCATAGAGTATGTGGGGATTGCATAGGCGACAGACTTGATTAGAGTTTCCTTACCTCCAGGAGATAAAAAAGAACTCTTCCATCCTTGAAGCTTCCTGGTGATTTTATCTTTTACTGAACCTAGAGCTGAGGTTTTGGACCTTCCCCAAATTGTAGGGATACCCAAATAGTTCCCTGGATTGTCGGTAGAGCTTATCCTCATCAAATTGCATAACTCTCCCTTCATTCCATCATCAACATTCTAACTGAAGGAGATGCTAGATTTCTGATGTCCTGAAGTTGAATAGTATTTCTGCAAGATATCTTTGAGCACAACCAAATTATTATGATTAGCCTCAGCAAAAAATAACGAGCCATCAGCAAAGACGAGGTGTGTCAGTTCGGGACTAGCTCTTCTAATCTTAATTCCTCTGAAAGAACCACCTTGTACTGAATGCATAAGGAGCCTTAACAATACGTTAGAACTAAAAGGAAAAGGTAAGGCAAGAGAGGATCCCCTTGCCTTATGCCTCGTGAAGGATATATCTTGTCTATGCAATCACCATTTAAGATTAAGTTATAAGACACCGTCTTCACACATTCCAAAACCCATTTTATCCACAAAGCATCAAAGCCCATCTTATAAATAACATGCTACAGAAACTGCCAATCTACGTTATCATAAGCCTTCCTTATATCAATCTTAATAGTACAACAATTCCTTTTAAGCCTATTCTTAAGTTTAAGGAAATGAAACACCTAGTGGGCCATAACCACATCGTTCTGGATTAATCAATCACTAATGAAGGTACTTTAAAAGGGACCAATGATAGTGTTCAGGAGAGGTTTAAGACGATTGGCTAAGACCTTAGACACAATTTTAAAAGAGAAGTTACATAAACTTATGGGCTTGAATTGTCCTAAAGAAGTGCATTTGCTTGATTTAAGAATGAGAACAAGGTCAGTTTCATTTAAACAGCGAGGAATGTTACCTGTTCGGAAAAAATTGCGAATGGCTTCAATCACTGAGTGCTTCACTGCATTCCAATACATTTGAAAGAAGTGACCATTGAATTCGTTCAAACTTGGAGCTTTGTTTGAGCCCAACTGAAACACCGCTTAATGAATTTCATCATCTGAAATATGTTTGATAAGGTTGGTGTTCATCTCAAGTGTAATCAGCACCGGTATATCTTCCAAAACCGCTTCAACATGCATTGCCTCTTCTACTGAGTGTACTTGGTAATAGTTCAAAAATTCAGTTTTTAGCTCCTCTTCATTCTCTACCCAACGACCACTTTCATTCTTTATTCTCTTGACCTTATTTCGTGATCAATGGACAATCGTTGACTGCTGAAAAAATTTACTATTACGGTCTCCTAACTTCAACCAGTTCACTCTCGATTTTTGCTTCCAATACAACTTCTCGTTCTCCATGGCTGCTTCTAATGCCTTGATCAAGAAATCTTCCTCCTCACTTACCAAATCTTCAACATTTCTGCCTTGCACTTCAGAAAGGGCCTTAGAAAGCCGATCAATTTCCCTGGAGAAGTTTAGTACCACAGTTCTATTCCATCGGCCTGACTTCTTTTGCAGTTATCCAGAATGCACTACAAGTCGCAAAGATCTTGACATCGTTGCCCTTCGAGCCAGGTTTCCTCAATAACTTGTTTGTAGCCATCGAAATTGCACCAAGTATGATCAAACCAAAAAGGCTTAGGGCCTTTTCTTTCATTCTTTGTAATTGTGGCTATGAGAGGGGAGTGATTTGATGCTGATGTTGGGAGTATGCTGACTGAAGTATTTGGAAAAAGACTAAACCGACTCTCATTTGCCAAGCCTCTATCCAATCTTTCCTTAACTCTACCACTACCGGACCCTCTATTACTCCAAGTGAAAAGTTGCCCTTGATAGGTTATATCTATCAGACTTGTTTCAAAAAGAAAGTTGTTGAACGCTTTTATCTGATTCCAAGGTTGCACTCTACCACCTGAGTTTTCTTCTTGGCTTAGAATTTCATTCTAGTCTCTAATGCAATTCTAGGGACAATCAATACTTCTAGCTCTTTCAATTAATCTATCCCAAAAGACATACCTTTCATCGACAATAGGCAGGGCATACACACACCATACTCTGGCAGAGCATCCAATTTCATCACATTCTACCATAAGATTAATCAAATTTCTTCTTGATTGCCTCACATCCGCATTTAAGTTGTCGTTCCACTAAACCGACAAACTGCCCGATAATCCTGAAGGGTCAACGTAAACAGCATTATTGAAATGCATTCTTCTTTTCACCGTCTCAATATATGAACTTGCTTTTTTGGTTTCCATCAGGAAAACCAAACTGGGTCTATACTTCCTTATTAGTCTTTTTAGAGACTTGACTGCTACTCCGATAGTTTCAGCCTGGGATATTCATGGCTCCTCGATCGCTGTTGTCGACCAGCCATCGTAGCCATCAAAAATAGAATTATGGGTTTCCACATTAAAAGCTTCAAACCCTCTATCAAAGCTTATTTTCCTTTGAACTGCTTCCTTTGCCAAAACAAAACGAGATTTGTTAACTTTCCTTCTCACCACTCCACTGGGTAAATCACAAACAACTTCTTCTTCCACAACCTCTTTGAGCTTTTTCCTCACCACTTCTACTTCTTCATCCTCGAACTCCCAGTTCTTACTCCTCTTAAAATTCAAGGATTCAAGAGCTTTTGCAAGTGGAGAGGGTCCCAACGAAAACATGATAGGGGGAAGAGGTTTTGGTTCTGGAGATTGATAAATAGTCTAAGAAGGGGGATTTAGCGAGCTTAGGACAGGAGGACTCAGTTTGGTTGAGTGAAGGGGGTTGTGTCTCAGAGGGTAGAAGTTTGGGCGATGTGGGTATGTCAGTAGGTAAGGGATCGAGGGAGGACGCAGAGATAAAGATGCCTGTGCGTTAGGAGTGGAAGGGTTTGATTCTACAATTTCCACAATGTGTAAGCGTTTTGATAATAGGTTAGATAGGGAGAGATGTTTGGATGTATCATGGAAGAGAAGGGGGGGGGGGGGCGGGGGGGGGCAAAGGGTCGTATGGTTCACGTCCGGGGAGAGTTAAAAAGGTTGGTCCAAAGTAGGCTAGTTCATATTGGTAGGTTTGAAAAAGTAGAATTGTGAAGAAGGTGTAGAGGTCCAATATATTGGGCCAAGAGCTCAGGATCCAGGCCCTCTTGTGAATAGTTCATAGGCTCTGGCAAGGAAAGTTGGCCTTCCTTGTCTATAGGATTTAATGCATCTAAAGAAATTTGAGCAAGAGCCTTATTAGTGGATGATTCTATACCCTTTTTAGAAGGATCTTCAACTGAATTAATGTTTCCTTTATCACCATCAGACTTTCCCATAATAATACTTTCCATTCCAAGATCTTCATTCCCTGCCGTCTCCATTCTGACTAGTTTCCTTGCCGAAAGAGCCCTCATCCAGCTTCCCAGCTTCTTTGATGGAGAATTCCCGTCGCTCTTACTGTTACAAGCATTATCTGTATGCTTTAGATGACTATAGAAGTAGCAGAAATCAGAGAGTCGTTCATACTTGAACTTAACCCATGATTTCTCTCCTTTTAGATTCCTGATCCATTTACCTTCTTGAAGGGGTTTTCTTACGTCCAAGGAAATCCTAACACATAGGAAATCTCTTCTAATCAAAGTGCAGTTCTCTACTCCTAAAACCTCGCAAATATAAGATGCCAATTTTAATGCATTCGCCTTCGTCATCATGCCCTTGCGGTAAACCATGCATTTGCACACAAAATCATATTCTTGAAAAAATAACGTCTGCAAAGTTCTGGTTTTTATCCCAAATTTGTAAAGAAATGGGACTTCCCATGATAAACCATGGTTTTAACTCTATAATCCTCTTTCTGACTCCTTTCTCAAACAGCAAAGGATTAAATCTTTCTTGATGACTTCCACATTAGGATTGCCGAAGGAGTCCCAAGCCCGCTTCATAATGTTGATGATTGCTCCTTTATTAAGATTTCTCATCGTCATAATTTTTCCCAATAGGTAGAAATCTCTGGGTTCTCTCTTTGATTCCAGGGACACTATATCAAGATCAGAATCTTTAGACTCATGGAATGTGGTGATGTCCTTGGAAGATGAAGCCATTAAATTCAGCGCTCACATATAATGAAATATTTGGAAATACTACATAAGTGATGCAAGGCCTCTTGTTAGTAGAACAAAAACACCTGTACCAGTAGCTTGAAAGCATTAAAGAAAATCAAATTGTGTTTGTCATTTAGCTCTTAAATTTTCTAAAATAATGCACCTCCATTGATGCATATCACGGGCAATGAATCTCGAAAACCCAGAATGAGTCGAATGGGTATGATGGACAAGAAGTGAAATAGTTAGTTTTGACAATGAATGTGGAAACAAAGAGTGAAAAAGGGGTTTTGACAGTGAATGTAGATCGATATCACATACCAAAACACAAACACAATCAGGGAACAAACTCGAAATAAGGTTCAATACAACTCACAAATACTAAATGTTGTTTGGAGTTTCCAATGAGAAGTTAGATGCAACTTACTAACTCGCTCAAATGAACCACAATCTTAAGAACAAAATCAATAAGAACACGGCACAATTAAAAAGTTGATCGACACTCGATAATCCGACAAAAAGATAAGCTCTAGGAGTTCAAGAGTAGCCTTACTCAAAAGAGGAAAGTTCCAAGTTTAGGAATATTCAGTTCTATTCAATTTCGTATATCTCTAATGTTTACAAATATTGCTATTTATAACAAATCCTAAACCCTAGTGGCAAAACTGTAAATAATATATAAAGCCTTAAATACTAAAGAATGGCCTATAAATAAAATTAAGAGAACATATACAAGAATACAAAATTATACGTTTAATAGAAGTCGGCATGTAGTCACTCAGCCTATCTTGGAAGGAGTAGGATTCGAACTAGACAGGGGCAGTAGTTAGATGTTCAGGTTTGAGGAGGAGCTTTTGAAGTCTCGCAGTGCTTGGCCAAGATGCCAAAAAGATCGGGCCATAATTGTCAAATTCTAGAATTAGTCAACACTAGTCTCTCGGAGCTATACTGAGTAGATCCTTGGCCTCAAGTCCTTAGCCGTGTGGTCTCTTGGCCTCTTAGTAGATGACAGACTTGGCGCTAAGCATCTCCTTCTCTTCCCATTGGCCTCCTATTATTAGTTTGGTCTCGACAAAAGCTGATCAGCTTCAACTTAAGATTGGTCGACCTCGGCTTGGAGATAGTTAGAAGCTAATTCCCATCATTACCATAGGTTCGAAAGAAAGTCATCCTCAACGTTAAACATTGAGCATGGGCTGAGATGCCAAACAAACTTCTCTTCCCCTTTTGCTTCACTATGGATGCTAAGTATCTCTGAATTTCCTCAATGCTCATGAAGGTTAAGAAATAACTATTCCTATCCTTCTGAACAATGTAAGTACTGAGGAAACCGTCATGGATCACTTTCCGATCATAGTCCCATGGTCGGCTAATAAACAAATTTGCACCATTCATAAGCACCATGTCAAAGTTAATCTCATCCTTGTATTATCCTGCCTTAAATGCTATCCAAGCTCTCTTATGTATATAGATCATACCTTTATCATCAAATTACTTCAATCCATAGGGTTAAGGATGCAGGTAGGTCGGCAATTTCATCTTTTCTACTAACTTAGCAGAAATGATGTTGGTGCAACTTCCCCCATCAACAACTAGAGAACAGGTCTTCCCATTCACTAGACACCACATATGAAATAAATTTTCCCTTTGTCTAGGATTTGCCTTCAAGTCGACTTGTATTACCATGACTAAGAGTTCATCCAGGTCCTTGACATAGACATCTTCTTCTATCAAATGGTCTTTTAAAGTCTTGTCACTCTGACTCACGATTTGAGCCTCGAGCCCTTCACTTTTCTAGACCATGACCCTCTTATTTGGGCATTGGGACATAATGTGTCTATAGCCTAAGCATTTGAAGCATTTTACATCTCAAGCGTTGTTGCCGGGCGTGCTTTCTTTCTCGGCCCTCTTTATCCTAGCATAATTAGGTTGGCTAGACTCACTTCTCTTCACCTTCTTCTCTAGTCATTTCTCGGCATACTTCTTAAGTTCAAAGCTGATTTGTTAAGATCGGTTAGTCAGCCTTTAATGCCTCATTCTCCTCTGTCCCTCCACCCTTAATGTTAAATTGATTAGCTCATCCAATGAATTAAACGGCTGAAGTTCGACTATGTCGGTAATGTCGTCTTGGAGTCCACTCAGGAACCTAGCAATGGTGTAATCTTGTGGCTCAGCAATTTCACATCTCGTCATCAGGGTCTCAAACTCCTGTAAGTATTCTTTAATAGTGTTTCGATGTGTTGGAATGCATGGAGCATCTCTTACTTAAAGTAAGTCGACATGAAGTGCTGATTCATTAGACATTTCATGAGCCTCCAAGTCCTGATTGGTTCTTCTCCTTCAGCATCTCGTTTGGCAACTAACTTATCCCACCAAGGACTCACATATTCAATAAAGGATAATGAAGCCAGCTTAACCTTTATTCGATCATCATACTTGTAGCACTTGAACAACTTCTTAACTCAAGGAACCCAGTTAAGAAACTCTTCAAGTCGGCTACTTTCATTGAAGGTCGGTAACTTAAGCTTTACATTATCAAGTCTTTAGTTAAGTGCTCAGGGTTCATCACTTGCATTTCGAGTTGGTCAGTTCACCTCGGATCAACTAATTCTGTTCAAGCTTTGCTCGGCCACATCTCTTCTCAACTTTAGCTCTCTTCTTTGGTTTCCTGGGTTTTTGGCATCAACACTTCTATCATTGCTTCTTTTCGACTTAGGTTGGTTTTGTCTTCTTCTCGGCTCGACAACTCTTCTTAGTTGTTGTTCATCATTATAAAGCTCATTAGAACTACTTCTACTGCTGGGTGTTTGTTTTCTTCTTTCTTCTTGGCCATCATGTTTGTGACCTCTGATTAAACTAATGAGTTCTTAGATAGAGTCAATAAGATTCTGAATATGATATTCTAAATTATCAACACGTCTCCTCAGGCTTTTGCAAGGACTATCACCACTATTATTGATACTATCTTCCGACATGCTTGCCCATATAGTAATTTCCTAAAAAATTGAACAAATAAAACACAATTACAGTAGGCTAAAAACAACCACTACTTAGCTTCTATAACTACCACTCTTAACAAATACATCCACAATAACTAGAATCAACTACTAAAACTAATGTTACTGGACTCAATTGCAGTACAATACCACGACTACTAAAAACACGAATAATATAATAACTACGAAACGATGATTATCAGAAATGTTCAAACCACTAATCAAATTTTGAAGAATATTTGTACGCGTGTCTCCCCAAAGTTATGATACCAACATGATGTGTATCATGGGCAACGGATCTTAAAAACCTATAATGGGTCAAATGGGTATGACAGATAAGAAGTGAAATGGTTGGTTTTGATAATGAACGTAGAAATAGAGAGTGAGAAAGGGGTTTTGATAGTGATCGTGAATCAATATCACACACTAAGACACAAACACAATTAGGGAGCTTGAATTAGGGTACAATACAATTCACGAATACTAAATGTTGTTCAGGATTTCAAATGAGGGGTTAGATACGACTTACTAACTCGCTTAAATGAAGGGGCTTACCATAATCTTGAGAACAAAATCGATAACAATACGATACTATTAAAGAGTTGATTGATACTCGATAATCCAGCAAAAAAGGTAAGCTCTAGGAGCTCAAGAGTAACCTTACTCAAAAGGAGAAAGTTCCAAGTACATGAATATTCGGTTCTATTCAATTTTATATATCTTTGATGTTTACAAATGTTACTATTTATAGCAAGTCTTAAACCCTAATGGCAAAATTATAAATAATATATAAAGCCTTAAAACCCTAAAAAATGGGCCCATAAATAAAATGAAGAGAACATGTACAAGAATATAAAAGTATGCGTTTAATAGAAGTCGACATGTAGTTACTCAGCTTGTCTTGGAAAGGAGTAGGATTTAAACTGGACGAGAGCGGTAGTTGGATGTTTAGGTTTAAGAAGGAGCTTCTAAAGTCTCGCAGTGCTTGGCCGAAATACTAAAAAGGTCAGCCTATAATTGTTGAGTTCTAGAATTCGTCAGTATTAGTCTCTTAGAGTTGTGCCGAGTGAATCCTTAGACTTAAGTCCTCAACCGTGTGGTCTCTTGGCCTTTCAGCAAACAACAGACTTATCATTGAGTGTCTCCTTTTCTTCCCCTTAACCTCCTGTTATTAGTTCGGTCTCAGCAAAAGCTGATCGACCTTGGCTTAGGAATGGTTGGCTTCAACTTAGAGATAGTCTGAGGCTGATTCCTATCGTCCATGAATATTAGGACTATTGTTACAATCCTTACATTTATTTATTTATTTTCAATTATTTGACTTACTTTATTGAATTTTAGATGAGTTGTAAAGACTATTTTGACATAGTGTTATTCTTTCTAAATGATTAATATTTGAATCTTAATTTATTATTTTTTTTCTAACTACATTACAATAAATGAGAGGGAGGATTTAAATCTAGTTTATTTTGTTGGGAGACTGATATTCATATTAATATGCTACAGTAACTTTTTGAATCTTAAGTTAAATAGCTTATCTTGGAGATGCATGTGTATTGGAATTTCTTTGAGTGCATTTACACAGACTAAAGAAACATATTACAGCATCAAAGGCTATGGGATCTTATTTATGCAGCATATAATATGTGTTTGGAAAATCGATGGTTAAATTATCTTTTATTACAAAAAGTATTTAATTTACATCCTCTTGAATTGCACTCGTTAATTATTTTTTTATTTGCTCTTTTCCTTTAGCTTTATGTATCAAAATAAGAAAAAAAGTTTTGAATCTTAAGTTAAATAGCTTATCTTGGAGATGCATGCATATTGGAATTTCTTTGAGTGCATTCACATAGACTAAAGAAACATATTAAAGCATCGAAGGCTACGGAATCTTATTTATGCAGCATACAATATGTGTTTGGAAAATCAATGGTTAAATTATCTTATATTACAAAAAGTATTTAATTCACATACTCATGAATTGCACTCGTTAATTATATTTTTATTTGCTCTTTTCCTTTAGCTTTATGTATCAAAATAAGAAAAAGAGGTATGACCCAGCTGATAGTGATTATATCTATAAAACGGACTTTTATATGGTAGTAAAAAAAAAGACTTACCTCCTCCAAAACTTGATTGTGATGAGACTACGGTATGCTACTTTAATAACAATTGATGGTTATGCTTGAAATTAGTGATATATTTCCAAACTCTTAGTATTTTTATGAGTATTAAGTACAATTTTCCTAATTTAATTGTATTTTTTAATAAATAGATATCAATATAGAGTGGATTGGGGAACTTAGTAGTAGAAGCAATGTTACATAAGATGGTGGGAATCAAGGAGTGAGATTCGTATAAGAGACAAATGAGATGATCATAATGGAGTTGGTAAGTGAAAACAATCATTTGAAGCTCAAGAAGCCAACTTAGAGTAAAATTGCTAAAGAGAGGCTAACTAAGATGTTGACCTGAAAAAAGATCGAAAGCAAGGTTGGCTGGCCATGATCAATCGGATCATCATATGACTGACTTAGGCTGGTTTCATGGAAGCTACAGACTCATTCCATCCTTTTACCTATTTTATGTTATTTGTTTTTAGTTTTATTTAGATTAATTAACTACTTTTTAGGCATATGTTTTAATAATATACTTATTAGGGATGCTATTGAGATTACTTCCTTCGATAGATATTAGCATACATTTCCTATTTTGTTGTTATTCTAGTAGATAGCTAAGGTTTATTTTCTACGTCTATAAATAAATAAGCAATATGATTAGCAATTTAAATGAGCTATTCTTTTCATTGAGTTACGACAAATAATTATTGTTGAAACTATTACATCTTTTTATTAAATAACTCGTATTCATTTCTTGTTTGTTTAAATTTGCGTTTTTATCTATCTATATCTAGATTGTGATGAACATGTTGATTGCACTAGTATGTCTCACATCAATTCTTTCAATATAGGTGACAATTTCACAAATTGTGTATAATGTTGATTTGTGATTTATTGGCAACCTAATTTGACTTTAATATTCTCATGTAATATAATATTGAACTCGTTAATATCCTTTTAATAGCATTGATTCATAAACTTGAGACTTGCATTACTTGGTATTGGAGATAGTCAGATCTTATTAATTTGGCATTAGAGCATGCTCAAAGATGCATCAATCTGGTGTCCAAGTAAGCTAGAGCTCTATCATAAGGCTCTAAATTAAAAAATGTGAATAATGATTACATTAATCAAAGCATAAGCTATTTATCCAAAATTTGTGGTTTTGGCTTTTGAACATATGATGTGTGGTTCATGTTCTTGTTTCTATTAGCTTAGATTTGATCCGAGTTTTGATACGCACTTATATATTATTTATGTTTTAATTCAATTGAACATTAAAGTTTAAATTCAACTTATATGTAATTTCATTTCTCTTACCTTTTAAGTTGAAATATAAATTATATTTTAAGTTAGTACTGATTTTAGATTTTTTCTTGTCTTTGCCTCGATCCTTGGTCAAATATAAATTATATTTTAAGTTAAGTTACATATATTTTAGAGAGTGTCTAAATCAATATCTTCGAATGATTTTCTAATTTTAAACATAAAATTTCAAGCTATTAAATATTATATTCATTTTCATATATGAAGAATGATTTCGGTAATCTTAAAGTTTAAATATAAAATTTAACATTCAAATATTCAATTGGGAATATTCGAAATGAACGTTTTATATCATTAAAGCCACAAAGACCTTGAGTAACCACTCCTTCTAAAATTATTATGCAGACCTCTAATTGAAAATTATATAACAAAAAACCTAACAATAAAAATACAATAAATATATTATAATATGGATAAATTTAGTATTTTTAATAATTTCTCAATTATCTCTTTTTCCATTTCTATAATAGTCTAAATCAAAATCAACCCTAATCTTCCCCTTCCAACTCTAATCTCATTCCTGAGTGATATACATGTCTAACATAACTTTTATGTAAATCATAGTTATTTGGAACTTTGTTTTCTATCTATTGTTTATTTATTATATTAAGTAAAAACATTTATTTATAAGATTTTTTTTATAAATTTTTCGCAATAATTGATACTAAATATAATTAAGTCATCAATTAATATACATGCTCCTTCTTCATTTAAAAGAAAAAGGAAAAATTTTATTTTTATAAACATTTTGTATGTGATTGATTTATTTAATTTTTCAATAAATTATTTTACTCAAACATTTATTATTGTTTAGTACTTCATTCCCTCCTCATGTGCCTATACGGTGCTCAACCATTTGTTGGCTCATCATATTTACTTGTATTATGAATGGTGAGTCAGCCTTTCTTTTTTTTGTCTTCCTAAGATTATTCCAAGCCTTTCTAATTTTAGGAATGCCGATCAGTAGTGTCACTATTCTCCATATGATTAGGAGGTTCAATTTCTTTATTGGTTTTGGCCTATTATAATCATCATTAAAAGAGCAATATCAGCTCTCGACCAATTTACTTACAGGATGTTATCCTTACCATGAGAGACTACCTAACTACATGAACAAATTGCCTACTAACGTTACTTACCTCACATTAAGCTGCAATTGAACACTTTTACCGCCTTTTTAAACATGGACCCTAACATTTTCGCAAACCTAAATCTACAATGCCTTCATCATGAGGCCAACTTTTTACCATTACTTTCCTCTTTAAGATCATTGACCCTACTCTTTTATTGCATAACTCCATGCCAAGATCATCTTTGCTAGAACTCTAGACTTTCATAAGCATCCCTTCACCTTTACCTTTACCCTCACCCTCTTCTCTTGTCCTCCGAGATTGTCTCTTATTGAGTGGCCTAATGATAGGGTTTGCTCTTTGAAATTCATTTTTTTATTTTCTTAAATTTGATTAGAATCTTGTTACAATGTTGCTCATGATACAGTTGCCTTCTCTAGCAACATTGTCCTTCACCTAATGGTCGTTTCTCCTCTCGAGCTTTATCCATATGAGCTTAATTGTCAACAAAAATTGTCCTTTTTCATTAAGCACACAGGTTAGTATTTAGGCAGCTTGTTTGGATTGAAACTTTTGCGTTCTAATACCACTTATCACGAGATAAGAGGTTTATCCTTTTCTTATGTGCCTGTATGGTACTCAACCATTTGTTGGCTCATCATATTTGCTTGTAATATTGATGGTGAGTAAACCTTTCTTCTTCTTGTTTTACTATAACTATTATAAGCCTTTCTAACTTTAAGAGTGCCTACTGGTATCGTTACTATCCTTTATATAATTGGGAGGCCTAACTTTCCTATTGGCTTCGGCTTGCTGTAACCATCTTTAGGAGAGCGATATAAGCTCCAACCTTATCTTAAAAGACTACTTAACCCTACAAACAAATCGCCTACTAACGCTACTCACTTCACATTAACTGTATGTTTACTTGGAGGAATGGATTCCATTCCTTCCTTATTCCTCACTACCTTTTTATTACTTTATTCACTTTCAATGGATTACAATTATTGCAGAATCGCAATTCTTCAAAATAAGGAATCAATATTCCTTACATGGATAAAATAATTGGGATTCTATGAAAATATTACTCTCCTTACCCTTCTAATTTTAACATAGCACCATCATAGCTTCACTACACACCCACCAACACTCACCATTGCTACCATTATTGTTGCCCACCACCACTACACCACAATCATCGACCACCTACTACAGCCACCCACACCTCCTTCACTCGCTTTCTTCTTTTCTCTTTGTCTCTAGTCCATTCTCTCTTTTTGAGTTTTTTTCTCTCTCTCACTTCGATATGTTCTATCCCTTTAAGCTTTCATCTTCTCTCCCTATTGGATTTGTCATATTTTTGTTCGATCTGTTTCTACTCCATCAAAGAAGAAGATGGTAGATAGTTACTAAACCTACCCACTAGACCTAGACCTATTTACTTAGAAAAAAAGGTGTAAATACATCAAAAGTGGTGTATGTTAGTGCTTTAGTTTGTTTGTTGATGCATTTGGTTTGCTTGTTAGAAGCTAAAAGACCATCTTTAGTGTTCATGGAGTGTTGTGTTCGTTGCCGAACAAGAAGGGTCGTAGTGTTGTTTTTTTTTTTTTTTCCATCTTATTCTTTTTATTAGCTATTATGGGTAAGATAGTCTTTTAGCTTTTGTTGCAGGTTTATTTTTTAAATGGCTTTTTGTCTAACCAAATAAAGTAATAAGCTATTATAAGATTATTCCATTTTATGATAATTGTGGTTCTATTTTTCATAATTTCATTTAGTGAAGCAACACTCTTATTCAAGTTAAAAACCCCAACTTTACTTCCGAACACCGACATGTAAACGCGTGGGCGTCTCAGAGTTTTAAATAAATGCATGAGATTTATCTAGCTATATGAAGCTTTAATTTTATGGGTTCCCCGTGGGCTGGTCGCTTTTAAATAACCTCTTTGGGAAGTCTTGTTAGTCTGTGCCCCAACTAACAGTCTCGGCAAGCGCAGTAGACGACCGATTGGTGAAATTCGTTGGGACATCCTCTCCTCTTCTCTTACCTGCATTTTCCGATGGGCTCTTCTACCTCTACTTCTACTTATGCTTCTCTCCTAGGTACGTCACGTTTCTTTCCTCATCTTAGGGTTAGGGTTTCAAATTCCACTACAGCACAAAATTAACTGATTGTTATTGTTTCAAATTCCCAAACAGAATGGCAGAGCAGGGTGAAAGCTCGTCTTCGTACAATAGAGAGTCTTCATCCGGTGCTGAAGTCCACGTTCACGAGGAGGACGATGATCGAGGACATGTTGTCGTCGATGAGCCTCATCAGTATCATAGGCACCTTCCCGAGCTAGAACAGCAGCAACATGTTGGCATTTCTTACCGAGGGAATTTCGCCGCTTTTGATGATGCCTCCTCTGCGATTCGAGACGATACTTGGTCTTGCATCATTGTGGTCCTCACTTTTTGGTTTTTTGGTCAGTAATGATATGTCTGAATTAATTAAATGCATTATTTAAACTGAAAATGTCCAATATCTATATGTTACGACAGATTCTTATTGAAACTCACAATAAGATAGAATTTTTCATACATTTAAGCGAATGCAAGAATGTTGAATGTTATGTGCTTTTTCTAAGGGTAAGTTGTTGAAATTTGGAGCTAAAATTTTGAGCATACGTATAAAGAGAGAGACTAGTAATTGTGCACTTATGCTATTATATCACAGTGAATGACCGGAAGAGGAGTTTTATGATGGAGTAAGTTTGCTGGATTGTGGCATGTGGAAATTTCTCTCAGTAATTTGCTTGTGAAAATAGAAACTTGAATCCTAGTTTATGAAATGATTGCAGGCTCTTTTAGAAATTTTCTTCCTTTTAGAATTCCAATCCTAGCTTATTTGTTGCTAGCAATGCAAACTTATGCTAATGGAACGCTAATCTTATTTCCTAGTGAACCAAACAAGCCCTTGCAGGATTGTGGTTTGAGAGTCTACCTTTTTCTATTAACACTATTGTGCAGAAGTCATTGCCTAATATAGACAGAGGAGATTTGTATGGATTTATCTAAAGAGATTATCTTTCTTGCGGATCACAGTTTCAATGACATTGATACTGGGAGTTTATGGTTCTGTGAGTTTAAAGCTTGGTCCGAATAGTTCAATTCTTATACAACCTAATTCAATCTTTGTGCAATCCCTAAAGGTGACAGTCCCTTTTTCTTTGTCATTTTATTTGCTTTTTTGTTACTTGAAGTCAGATATAACTTGGTTTGGTTTCCTTTTAGGTGGAGGAATTAGATGATACAGAGCCGGGGCCAGTGCTCTATGGTTTTTATAAACCTCCATCTCTTGATGTTGAAACCACTTGGTCTGCGACTCATAATGCAACTGTTGCTGCTGATTCTCATGAGGCAAGGCAGATATCCTCTTAAGAGTATATTTGTCTTTGTGTGGCCTCATATGGGAAGGTTATTTAATTCTTTTTTTATCTCTTTTTTAGGAATGGATCTACTATCTGAATGAGGGGTCACAAATTAATATCACCTACAGTGTGAGCTCCCCAGGGACTTCTCTATTCCTTGTGATTGCACAAGGTAAGTTTTGAGTGCTTAAATCAGTTATAAGCTGCATTCAACTCAGAATATTCTCTTCCTTTCAGTTATATTCATAATAAAATTCTCTGACAGCATTAGTGCTTATCGTTGTTGATAGCCTCTTTATTGAATTTGAATTATCCTATTTGCTGTATTCATACCTGAATCTTGCATCATGCAGGAAATGAAGGCCTTGCTCAATGGCTTGAAGATCCTACATATCCCAACACCACCTTGTCATGGAATCTCATCCATGGTGAGAAAGCTTTTACTTTGAATGGTCATGTTTTATACAGATTTACTTTCTACCTAATCTTGTCTTTTGTCCAGGTGCTGGTGTAATCCAGCAGGATATATATCAGTCCTCCAGCTATTATGTTGCAGTTGGCAACCTGAACTCTGAGGATGTGGAGGTAGTCCTAAATGATAAATCTATCTCATGTGTGTCTAGGCTTACACTGCATGCCTGTTACACAATATGTTACTTTCTGTACTACCAATCTCAAACTTAGTATGTTCTTCTTGTTGACTGGCGTATTGTGGTGGGTTCTATAACTTGTTGAAGACAATTAGTTGTTTCTGGTTCTAGTTTGGATTTGGAAATAGTTGACATATATTTATTTGCCTATGATGTAAAAACAGCCAGACCCGCTTATCTTGTGTATCCCACATGTTATGGAGCATTTTTCATTAGTAGATTAGGTCGATAAGAAGCAGATACTGTCAACCTAGTTTTAGTGACATATTTTGAGCAAAGCACGTCCTTTGTTTAATTTGTCTTTGCAAGTACAAAGTATTTAAGTTCATTGAAACCTGTGGAAAATTAATGGAATAGAAGGTACTAATCCTTGGAAACTTGTTCATGATTTGAATTTGGCATCTTTGCCTTGTATCCTTTAGAAATGATGTCTCTGTTGGCACTTGTTTCATATTTAGTCTGTTCTACCTACTTCTTCAGCTGGATATTTAACTCGATAAAGGACATTTCTCTTGGAACAGATCAGCCTGTCAAGTACACTTGTTCAAACATTGTGGTACAAAAGGGATTGATCTTAATTAGAATTAAGTAGAAAAGGGCACCAATCTTAAGAAATTGGTTCATGAGTTGACTTGGCGACTTTGCCTTTGTATGCTTCTGAAATGATGTGACAATAGGATCTTGCCATCATGTTTTATCTCTCCTTACATGTTTGCTCAGCTGAATTTTTCACCTGATAAATGGCATCTGTTGGAAAAATATTAGCTACCTAGGTTCCCTCATTCAAACATTACTGCATAGAATTTCTATACCAAATTTGCATAGCCATAATGCTTGTTTGAGCAGTCCATCTTTTGAGCCCTCATTTTCATTAACAAAATTCTTACTTTAGAGAAAGGCTATAAGTGAGTTGAGTCAAGACAATATGAACTTGAGCTTGGGCTCAAGCTCAACTTGAGTTTGGTTAAGTTTAGAGTTTTGAGCTTGAACTTAACTTGGAGTGCCATTCATTAAGTTCAAAATTGACTTGGTTAAGCTCAATTTATCTAAATATATATTTTCTTCTTATTATAGTAATATTAATATTGAAACTTGACTTAAACTCAATTAGTATTTATACTTAATTTAAGCTCGATTAAGCTTGTCAACCTGTTGAATTAAATACTATGAAGTTTAAACTTGATTAATTACTCGAGCAGCTTGAGCTTGAGTTTTTAAGTCAAACTTTAGTAAAGATTGAGTTAAACTTGAGTAACTTACAAGTAGTTTGACTCGTCTATACTCCTATTTTAGAGCTAAATTTTAGATGTTTGACCTACATCAGTCATCTAAGTACTTTGCATAAAATTTTACCCAGAAAAATGAATATATATGGTAAAATGAATCTTGTTCCTTGTTTAGCTTTGCTTAATTTACTTATTTGTCTATATCACAAAATTGTGCTTTTATATATTGAATGACATAAAGGCAATGGCATATAGATTTTAAAGAATATCTTGATTTTTTGGTCAAAGAAAAAAAAAAAGGGAATATCTTGTTGTTAAAGCATAATAATCTGCCTTTAGCAGTCCATTTTCTTTGAGTTTTCTGTCTTTTACATTGGGATATCTAATTATTCATATTTGTATGCCTTAAATGGAAGACGCATCAAATTTGTTACTGGATTAAGGAGGGCAATTTGAACATTAGTGGTGATATTCCCTTTTGCCTGAATTATTACATTTTGTTCTCTGTGATTGGGTTATAATAATTCAGGCTTTCTTAAAGACATGGTTAAGGTATCTTATTCACATAATTGTTTGGTTTGTAGAGTGGTTAAGTGATTTTATTGAATAAATGAAGTAAAAGAATGAAACTGATTCAATAAGAAAATGCAGAGCCTAGATAGCTATTTGAATTGTATTTTAAAGTAAGTATTTTAAAGCAAGTTGGCAGATATTGTTTTGGTTAGAACAGTACTGGAGAGTTCCTTGAATAAAGTGAAGTAGAATTAAAGAGAGTAGATGCAAGAGAATATGCAGATTGCTTAGGCGACCAAAATATAAAGGAAAAATATGTGTAGCATGCAAAAATATTAGAGTCAGTTTCAAGCTTAGCTGATGAGTTTCCTTTGAGCATGCTTTGTCTGCTGGCCCCAATCTGAACCATTTTACCATAATTAGTGGCAATGCAGTGGAAGATATTTACTTGAGCAGATGCTGTGTTAGATTCTTATGGTATCATCAGTTATTGTGGTTGACCTTGATCGGTTAATGAGTCCACAAGAACTAATGCTAGAGCAAACATGCTGATAAAAGAATAAAGACTGAAAGCACTGGCATTGACAACTTTATGCTTAGCATCATAGACAATTTTGAACTGGGTTGAGAAGGATTGGTAGTGCCAAAGTTCCCTTCTTCCAATAGATATAGCAGCGAGGTGCTTTCATAGGATACTCCTCCCATGATGGAGGTTGTGCCATATCATGGATTTCGTTGTAAGTGAGATTAGGTGCAATTATATCTTAAGATACAGATATATATTTTATACTTAGTGTCAGACATTCTAGTACATAAGCAGTCTTTGTATTTGACTTTCTCTGTTGTTTCATTCTCAGATTCAATTGGATCTTGGAGTGAGGGCTTATCTCTACAACACCACTGAAGCCTATTACAAGTGTACCTTTTCTCATGAAGAGTGCAGTTTCGATGTCCGGTTTCTCACTGGAAATGCTGCTGTCCTTGTTACACCTGGTCTAGGACAGGTAGGATGAAAATAAATTTTACTGTTCTTCCATGCAGAGCAAATTTTGCATCTAGTTGGGGAAAGATAAAATCAAATTCTACTACAAATTCATTGAAGGCCATTTTATATAAAACTCTTCAAGTTCCTGTCATGATCCATCTATTTATCTGTTGCCCATCTATTTTCAGTTAGGGATGGTTGAGAGACACTCAATATACGTTTAACAATCCCATTTTGAATTCTATCATTACTTTCGCTTATTTTTTCTTCTATCATCCTCAGGGATCACCTAGTGATGATTGGTATATAAGGCTGTCATATGGACCAAGATGGATTACATACGTTGTTGGGATAGGTATGCCCATTCCTCCACCCCCCAACCCCAAAACCCCATATATATATTTATATATTTTTGGGATAATGTCGAACATCACTACTGGAGCTTTGTGCTTTATTTCAATTTTAATCTAAAGTTAAAGACTATTAAAATGTCATATCCAATTGAAATTTTGCTTACAAGATTTTATGCTCTAAGTTTGAATTTGATTGACATCATATCAAATTGAACTCCTACATCTTTACTTTTTCACACAAGTAGTCATTGGTCAAAGAGTACAAACTAGAGGTTTGATAGTAAATTTGACAAGTAAAAGTTTAATTAGCTATGTTATTTAGTGGCTTGAAGCTTTAGATGTAAACTTGAAAAAACACCCAAAGTGCAGGTAGCAATTTTAACATTTTTACTTTATTTTTCAAGCTACTTGAAAAGTATAAAATCATCTTGATCAAATTCCAACCTTTAGGTGGAATGACTGTGCTTATGTTATTGGCCTTCAACTTTTTGAACAAGTTTCGATGTACACGTGAAGATGGAGTTGAAGCATTTGCACAGGCAGGACCTGAGAGGGCACCTCTTCTTTCATACAAAGATGATGATCTCTCTAGCTGGGGATCATCCTACGACTCTTTGTCTAATGATGATGAGGATCTTGAAGAGTTATTGGCTGCAGGATATGCTGAAGGAAAGTCAATGAAAGATGGTGAGGGTAATAACACTCGCCGTCTTTGTGGAATTTGCTTTGATGCTCCGAGGGACTGCTTCTTCCTTCCATGTGGACACTGTGTGGCCTGCTTTGAATGTGGGACAAGGTAAATCTCATTTCCCGAAAATGCAACTCTTTTCAGCGTCTTTTTTCCTTGTTGAAGTTTACCTGATATTTTTCCCAACCGTAACGAAAAATCTTCATCTCTTTTTACTCAAGTAATGTTGGGCTTGATTTGCTTGTGCCTTAGAGATGCTTCATCAAGTAGATTCATCACATGATATGATACAGAATGCACAATACCTCCAATATATCATCTAATTACCATACTATATTTTTATTGAAAATTAAGTGAATCTGAATGCTTCACAATGCCTACTAAAAATTCAAATTTTAATGAACTGCTGCAGGATTGTGGAAGCAGCTGGGACATGTCCTGTTTGCCGTCGGAACATGAAGAAGGTGAGGAAGATTTTTACAGTGTAGGCGATGCAAATTTTGTTAGTGGCTTGGCCTAGTTAAATAACCTGCAAAGCAAATTTTTTTTGAGTCTATGATATTACTTCATTCCTCGGAGCAGCAAATCAGTTTGATTTAATTTGTCTCCTCCATCAAGTAAATCTCCTGCCATACTTACAGAAAGTGGAATCATTCTTGTTATCTAAATGCCACGACAGACCTATAAGCATTGTAGATGTGTATTCTTTTAGCTGGAATTCGCTTTAGAGTTTTCACCATCGTGCGTAATGGTATTTTGTGTACTGAGTTTCTTGCTACTATTTGCTCTTGGTAGATGTAAAATGTATACATCTTGTTTACTAGACGCGCTATGTCGTCACGCGTCTAGCTCTGTGAAGATAGTGGTCGGCCACGTTTTTATATGGAAAGAAAGGGGAAGACGGTATAGAAATAGGAGAAAACAAGGAAGTTGGGGGTAGAAAAAGGAGAAAATTAGCACCGACTATTGGGATTGCTGTTAACACGGGTATTTTTCCTTTTTCTTTTCCCCCTCATCCGGGATAATGTAAATACTAAGTACACTAGCAGAAATTTCAAATTTTACATTGAAGTTTTAAATTATTATATTTTATACCTAATGGAATTTTCACTCGTCAGGTTTGCCACTTTGACTATCTTTGCTCCTCGTTCTTTTTGTTTAATTTTATATTGAAGCTGCAAATTACTAGAATTTAAATCTAATCGAATTGTCAAATTTACCGTCTCGATGATTTTTCCTACTTTTATCAATGAATACTTGTAATTGTAGTTGTAACATCGTGTTTACTATAGGCTCAGCAGCATGGTAGATCACAGGCAGGTAGGAAATCTTTGAAAGATAAAAGAGGTAGTAAAATTAATAAGTTAAAATTTGGTTGAATATGATATTTTAAAACTTTAAACTCCGAGTTAGAATGTTGATAAGTAAACATTCGATTAAGTGTGTTTTTTAATAAATTCAAACTTAAGATGTGAAATTAGGAAGACAGAGGGCTCGGGTAGTGGACTTGTCACCATTCTTTTCTCGGACTACTACTATTAAGATGGGGGAGTTGGTATTTGTGTCTAACATTTCAGCGCAAAACTCCCCCAAATGTTTAACCAGGCATGATTAGATTTTGTGGAATCGCGACGACTTGTTGATTTGTGATGGTCTAGGTGACGCCAAAGAAAAAAAAAAAAAAGAGAAAAAGAAAATTAAGCTTTTAGTGGGGATTAGTGTAAATGAGAATATGATTGGGGTATAAGGAGGTGAAAAACCAAGGTAATCTCGTTTTCTTGTAACATTTTTTGTCTGATTTCATGCAATTTGAAAATTTGAGGGAAATGAACTGTGACACCTCATATCAAAGAACTAAAAATTTGACCAAACCAAGTCAAACTTTTTATTATTATTTTCAAGTTTGCTGTCTAGGCCCACTGTCGAGGAAAATTTAAATCTCCATTTTCTTTTATCTTCTCTTTTTCCTTTTTTAATTTAATATTTAAAAAACCTAATATTTACGCTGATTGAATTGCATGTCAGTATAAAAAGGGGACGAGCAAGATATACAGAGAAAGTGATTTTTCATCTGCTTTTTCTCATCGTGGGTACTAAAGCCATTTGATGCTTGATTTGTATATGGAAAGCTTGTAACTGGTCTAAGGAGTCAGATTCACGACTTGAAATGAATTAGGTACATTTGACATTTGAACTGGTTGGTCTACTCTCAACCATTCTGTAAAGACTTTATGTGCTCAAGAGGTCACCCTAGGCTTCAATTTAAGAGGAATCCATGAGAGATCCACTGGAAAGAGGACTTATCTAGGCTATTAATTATCAAGTACGACGGATTTCTTTGACCATTAGACTCAATAAATACATAAGAATGCTTTTTTATTTAGAGACACTTCAACGATCTAAGAAACAATATAATGCTATTTTACTTCAACTTTGCATATCAAACAAGAGTCAGGCAACTAATAAGTTACTTTTGTTCAAAAACAGTAAGGTTGATACTTTAAATCTTTTTAATTATCACTAGTAAGATAGCCCGTTCTTCTACTTAGTCACCCTTTATAAGTTATTCTCTCATATTATTACCATCAACAGGATTCTTGCATCTATGATTTTTCTTTTTAGTTATGATTCAGATAAATTTTTATGCAGAATATTTTGATTTGGTTTAATTTCGCACCTCCTTGAAATACGAAATCGAATAGGAAATTAGCTATAATATATATAAGAAACGATGTTGTTAATCGATAGATTGCAATAGAATTGCTCCCCACACTAAGTATGCGAAATATTAACGATTATACATATATTTTGGGGGATTTTTTCAAATTTAACGAATAAATGTGCAAGATTTGGAATACTTCTTAGACGTTTCACGAGATTAATAATTGTACGAAAACAAAAAGTTTGTTCATTTGATTTTTATTTATTAATATATGGCTAGGATGATAGAACATATAAAGGACTAAAATTTGTTATATTATTTATTTGAGCTTAATTCTTTGGATCGAGTAATAAGGTTTAAGAAGTTCGATTTATTTTAAGATTATTTAGGTAGGTATAGGCTTGTAGTAGGGATAGCTCCGTCCACTCTTAACTTTTTTTAAGAAAATTTATGTATATTGAGAGACTTGTTATTAGCTTAAAATAAAAAAGAACTCTTGAAAGAATCTATCAATAAAAAGACTCATATCGATCGTCGATTGTCATTATGATTCAATGGATATCGTCGATTGCCTAACTCTATAAATACTTAAGAGCTTTTTCTCATTTAGAGATAATTCAGTTGTTTAGATAAATGATATCATGCTACCATATTATTATCACAGAAAATCAATAGAGTTCAAAGTAAAGAACATATGGCCTCTCATCTAGAATGGTAAGGTGGATGGTTTATAGCTTTTTTATCTATTACACATACAATCGAAACTCTCTAAGATTACTTATTTTCCTTTTTGTCTCTTCTTCTTCATGTTATCCTTTGTGTATCATTTTGTATTACTCCTTTGAGATGATGTGTAATGTGAGATTCATCTTTTACGAATGTGATTATTACAATCAGATTCTCTCGTCTAGACTATGATAAAGAATAAAACCGACTATAAAATTATAATACATATCATATGTATCTAGCGACATGTATAATTCATTATATTTACATATCTGATCTTTTCTTCATTATTTAGCGTGCAAATTCCATTACTTTACATATCGTAGAAGATACAGTGAAAACTAATCAAATTCAAATCACTTGTGGTATCGTTAGTAATTTGGTTTAAATCAAAACAAAAACCTAAAGGTACTTGGGCTTGTATAATTTTAAGGAGTTGGGATCGAGAAAAAACTAAACTATTTAATGTTTTTTTTTTTTTACTGAGAACGTGAGTACAGTACCGGATAAAAAGACCCTAATACCATTCCTAATATCTTCGGAAGGGTGGATGTGTCCTACCTGCTTCCCTGACATCTTTAAAAAGTCTCGTTACCAAACCACCCATTGTACTCTTGCTTGAATGTCCCGTTATAAGGGCCCAAGCCCAACTAAGTATTTTATATATTTGTATTATATATAAGGTAGATAAAAATGATTAATTTAAGATACAATCTTGCACTCAAGTTTCGAGAATAGAACTTGTCCAAGATGGACGATTAATTGTACGTAATTATCTAATGGGAGAATGACCTTAAGGTTTTAACTTATTTGCAATTTAGATGCCAGTATTATTTCTTTGTTTTCTTTAAACAAAAACATGATATCTGTTCTTTCTGTCTAGCAAAATTGTTTTGGGCTAAAAATCACACATAAAAGCACGTGGGTCCCAAAAGCACTATGAATTTATGGCCATACTTCCAACTTTTTTTTTTTCCTTCTCTCTCTTTTCTTTTTTTTTTTTAAACTACTATTACTAGACAGCACAATTGCACTCTTTGTTACTAGACATGATATTTATATATTACTTGAGATCGGAAATTAAACAGCGCAATACACTCTTTGTATAAAAAAAAGAAAAAAAAGCGTAGCTTTATTTATATATATATATATATATATATAAAGGGTTTCAGGTGCTAATTTTTTAAAAATGTAAAGCCTAGAGGCGGCTATCTAACTAGTTCTTGTCAGTCTGGGGCGGGTTGCATGGTTTCATTCTTTAGAGAAAAATTAGGTGGAACAAAACAAATGAATAGGCGTATTTATAAAAATAAATAAATGAATGAATAGCTGGCTGGCGGTCCACCACTGTTTGGGGATTGACAAATTTCCATCAAGAAGGAAGAACGAAGATGCAGCAACGAGGGACAGAGGAATGCGATTGTACTAATAATAATAAATCAAGTATTTTTAATTTCCTAAAGCCTGTAAGAGTAAGAGCAACTGAAGAAAGTAATAAGAAACGCCCCCGATCGTGGCATACTGTAACTTCTCCTTTCCTTCGACATCGGGGAAATCTTCATCTTTCGAACGATTGAAACCTCCTTCCAACCATGCCAACTTCCTATATCCACCCTCGTATAGCTTTGACGCTGCCATCATGGATCTAACAAATAAGGAGTTCTTACGAGGTTATTGATAACTAGATGCTCTTCTTTTCTTTTCTTATTCTTCATTACTTGTACTGATAATTTAAGGTAAAAAAGGAAATAATGTTACCTGAGTCCTTCACCACAAGCCACAAGTAGCTTGGAATCCTTATCCGGAACACTTCTCTCCACTTGCTGGACAAAGTCAGCATTCAAAGTAGTGAAAAGCTGGCCAGTCCACAGTCCTATGTAACCAAAATGTACCCATTTCTTAAGCAGAGTAATGGGACTATTGTCGGTGTCTTCAAGAAACAAAGGTACGTGAAGAGACCCAGACACTCGCGCCTTCTCCCACTCCCACGTCGGTCTTATGTCCAGCAGAGTGTAACCATCGGCAGATATGGCTGCGGATGCTTCGTCTGGTGGGATATTCCTGATTCTTCCAGATTCTATCAGTTGTCGGGCGCCTGAAATGGCGTTTTGTTGGAAGGTTCGGCGTTTTTGAGGTGGTCGGAGTGAGGAGAATGGTTCGTGATGTGAAGATGTCCATCTGCAGAGGTGGTTCAGTTGAATCGCCATGGATTTAGATTTGCCAAGAGCCTCTCCTGGGTAGGCTTATCCAGAGCACATCTTCGCTACTTCTGTTCCACTTTTGTCCTTGTCCTGGAGCTCTGCCTTTTCTCTCTAGATTATATATGTATATATGGATATACTTATTATGCTATTCTTTTTTACTTATTTATCTACTTTTTTGTTAAATGAAAAGTTTCTAATATATTTTTGTTGGTGAGATTGTGTCGTTTATTCATTGTGCTCATCATGGTTCCTTTCCCTTTCTTTACTTTCGTTCTCCAAATTCCATACATAATTGAGAAAATGATGTCATTTTTCTAAAATATATGTTTTCTTAGATAAGCTTTTTACTAGCCTTTTAGTAACATCTTCTAATCTAAAAGGGATAAAAATAAGTAAACATAGAAATGTAAATGCTATGATGAGGGATAGATACAGAACACTGGAATTCGGAGCTGATAATCGAAATTAATACGTTAAACTTGTATATGGTTGTTATCAATAAAAGCTGTACATGTTCTTCAATTATGGTTAAATGTTGTTTCATTAGTCATACCATAAAAGAATCCTTTTATATATATATATATATATATATATATACATACACACACATCTGTTTGTGTGGTAAAACGATTAGTAATTCATTGATTCCCATTCATTTTTATAATGTTAATCATAAAAAAATATTAGTTAATCAAGTAATATTCATTGCTATTATTTATTAAATGCTTTGTGCAATAAGATTGAGATATTTAAGCATTGAAAACACGATTATCAATCATGGTATCAACGCATATATAAATAGCACCTAAGGAAAATTCATTTAATACAATATTATTTTCAAAAAAATGAAATTTAATTTATTAGTTATTATGAATAAGAAAGTTTAAATGAAAAGGGAAAAGGGAGGATGAAAACATGTTCATGAGAGACGAAATATGAATATAACCATCATCACTTAATTATGCCTAACATCATGATAAAATTTAATCCCTAATATCATATATGTTTTTTTTTTCTTTTTAATAAACTTTAATAATTATTTTTTTTAAGCTTAGGTTATCGTGGCCCATCCCAACCCTAAATTGCATCCTACTGTAAGCCAATATTACTTTCCTATCTTTTCGATGCCTAATCACTAGAATTTTATAATTATTTTAAAATTTCATTATAATTAATGAAATACCTAAGTATTTCAACCAAATCAACGATTTTAAAAATAAACCGACTATGGTCTTTTGACCGCTCAAGAATTTCAAGGAAAAATCATGTTTGGCGAATTTTATGGGGTAGAATGAATTATCTACTCCTCCTTATATAACTAATATTACGTTTAGTTTGCAAAATGATCAATGAAACTCTCCCTTTTATCAAATAAGGAATTGGAATTCCTTCTTATGACCAAATGAATAGCTATTTCTTCATATTCTCATGCATATTTTTATTCTCTATCAATGAGAGTCTAATCCATGAATCAAGCCGTGGATTCGGTGATGATACAATGTTACTTTTAGATATAATCCTAATATATCAAGTTTATTATAGTTTAATAATATGAATAATGATCTCCAATGAAATAGACTAAATTTGATTTCTCCATTCCTCAACAATTGTAATATGAATAGTAGTTGGATTAAAAAAGATATATTCTTAATATATTCCTGATATATTATTTATGTCATTTATAAGTATATCTAAACAAAGTAATAAATCTTACTATTTTATTCTATTATATTCCTTGAGGATTAAGATTCTATTCCTACCTTATACCATTTCGCTGACCAAAGATGCAACAGAGCTGATCAATTATAATTAGGAGCCCTCACCAATTTGGAACTTTATTGTCAAGACCCAAACTTGAAGGGTATGGCCATTCTGTCACATAACCTCAGCCGAATAGGAATATGGAAGGCTTGTTTCTTGTGGTCTTTAAGACCTTACGTCTATGTTAGCTACTTGAAAAACACTTTTCCTAAATGGAGTTATAGAAAACCTAGCAAATACTATATTGTGTGCATAAACATATGCAACACTTGTACATAGACGTGTGGTTATTCTAAGTGTAATAAAAAAATTTATTGAGATATATGATTTAGTCCAAACACAAATAATGTAACCTCATACTGCTTAGGCTTCGAAACAAATAGGTACCCCTTTTTAAGAATGATTGAACCATAGCTTAGTACTAACGAAACATGCTGACCCATCGCCACAAAACACATGTATACATCTCCCGTAGGGGTCAATTTTGTTACTGTTTGCTGTACATATTGATCACCTCATACTAAGTTTATCACTTGTCATTCAACAATCAGTAATTGGGTCTGTCTATAACATTCGAATCGGCATCCTATTCAATTGATTAGCTTACTGTTGCAACTTTGACCATATCCATTATTTTATCATATCAATGCCCCTCTACATCATTGCATCAACCTTAGTGCCTAACCTAACAACTTCATCCAAGCAGAACTGGACCACCATACTTTCATTGATGTCTGCCGGTTGTGAATTTGAATGGCCATAAGCACAAGTAACGTACACAATTTATAGTACAATACCTGTTGATCAATTTCTCACTATCTTATTAATCATAAATAATAGACGTGCAATATATTACTCACATTTGCTTTCCCTTAAAAGTTTTTCTTGATTCCTTAAGTCCAAATCCCTTGTTAATAATAAATTATGTAATTAGAACCTTAAGTTTATTTTAACCTATAGTATTTAAATATTCATGTTATTCCTTTTGTTAATCTTTATCAATTAAATATTTGAACTTTTTTAAAATTATAAGTTATGAAAATTAAGAATTTCCAATAAATGGAAGATGGAATGGTTACCCTATATTATAAAGGGTTGACCAATAGGGTCGGTTGCTTGGGGCAATAAGGAGTCAATCGGGATTCTCCTTATTTATTTCTATCATTCTATTTTGTACATTTTTAATATTACACAAATCAAGCTCTAGGGTTTCTATTGAATTCTTACAAATTCCTTGTTTTTTTATTTTTATTTTTTTAAAAACTAGTTTTACAAGCTAAAGGACTTCGCCTTATTTATTAACCTTCAAAGCTTGTCTCTATTGATCCATTGGCCCTAATTAAACGAGGTTTTATTCATATATCATAAATTCCCTTATTACAATAGCCTATTTTAAATACCCCTTGATTGATAAATTCCAAAGTCCTTTATATAATTCATAGTTTAGGAATTTAGAGAAGAGCTAGAACTAAAACAATGATGTTGCTTGAAGAAGTGGCTAGCATCTAGTCCAGCTAATAAAGGGGGTGGTGCCGTTGGTGGTTGGTGTTCTGGTGAGTACTTGGTTTCCTTAGAACTTTCAAAATTTTATTAAAAATATCAAGCAATGCTAAAAAATTGTGAAAGTTGGGTTTTCAGGTATTTTTGTATGTAGAATTCAAATATTAACCTAGAGTTTTGAAATTCAATTTACATATATATGCTCCTTAAGAAATTACACACGATGGTTGATTTCATATCACATTTTAAAGAATTTAGAAGATGTAATTTCAACTGTAATTTTCTTTGTACAAACTCCTTAAAGATTATATTTTCATACTATGCAATTTGTTTTTTCAAAATATTGAGGTTGGATTTTGGTTAAAAATTGATTTTCCTCAAAACAATGAGCTAGTGCAGCTTTTTCTTAAAGGCCCTACCTTGATTACGATACAATCATGCTATACTATGTTTTTCAAAGACATGTAGTAGAGAAAACATGAAAATTTGAGTAACGAAAATGTTGGTTTTGTAAATAAGTCAAATTCTAAGGCTAAATTGAGCAATTTTTCAACACATCCATATGGTTGCTTGCTTGGGGAATGGAGTTGATAAGTGAGAAACCCTATGATTGTATAGTAAATTGATACTTGTAGGTAAGATTAGCTACTCTTGTTGTAATTTGATATAACATAGCATGTTATATGACTAAAAGCTTATGAATTTTACTCAATTGTGATGGTGAAGTGCATATGTTACTAAATTGTGGTGTTAAAGAGGCTAGCTATACATATTTGCTATCATGTTTATGGAGTAAGTATTAGCATGTAGTGAAATGGTAAGATTTAGGTTAAAGGATCATGCTTGGAAGCTAAGTTAGAGGGTAATCTCCTAGAAAACTTAAGAACTGATTAGACTCAAAAGTTGGCTCAAAGGTTAACTTGTGAATTTTAGCTATAATAAGACTCAGAGGATGAGTCAAAGGGTTCCCTATCTAAAACTTAACTATAATAGGACTCAAAGTGTGACTCAGAAGGTTCCTTATCCAAAACTTTAAAAACCATATTGTTGATAGTGGATTTCATCCCTTCAACTAGGCGCTCGGCTATGTGTCAACCTTTATTAAGTGATCGGAAAATTGTCTAGGAAATCATTCCTTTGGCTAACTCTCATTATAGTCGATCACTTGGTCACGATGAGCCACCAACCTCTTATTAGAGTATGCATAACTTAGTGCTTACTCTATGATTAATGCTATAAAAGGCCCAATTATTAAGACTTTGTTCATAGAGGTTTAAATATTCAAACATAGGCGCGAATGGTTTAGTAGTTACTTAGACAACAATTATCCATCCACCCACTTCTCTCTATGACTCGTATATTGCTAAAATCAGGGAATGCCACTTGTTGTTAGCAATTCAACTGCTAGCCACTTCAGTTATTAAACAAAAGCCTATAAATATGGGAGCATAGCCATTGTAAGACCTCTTTATGCACTTTAAACACTTGCTTTTATACTCTTAAATACTCTCTTTTATGCACAAGAGTGGCTACATCAGGCTAGTCCCAACATCCCCAAAGCCTAACTCTCGCTTTTTTGTAAGTTGCCAAACATTTACCCAAATTTTGACAACAATATTTTGGTGTCGTCTTTGCTTAATTTCTAAACATGGTAGCAAAAACTCATTCAATTGAGAGTGCTAGTGGTGCTACCGTTGCCTACCTTCATTGGGTGGGGGAGGAGAGAAGTGGGACACACCGTTTGGATGATGATTGATTAGCTAGATTGGAGCAACTCTACGCCAACTTAGCTAGGGAAAATCAACAACTTGAGTGAATGGATGACAAAATCTTAAATCTAATATGTGTGAATATGCTGCTTAATTAGAATGACGAATAGGAACACAATAGTGGAGAAAATTTTGATAATTCTATATAGTTTACCGAATAGCGAACTAAGTAGGCTAGAGTACAAGAAACTTGAACCCTTGCTCTAAAAGGAGTTCATGAAGGAAAAGCTCCACAACAAGCATATTGTGTCAGTCCATCACATGTTACTGCTTCCGCTTCTACAAGTAATAGTTTGTCTTAAAGAAAAGCCCCTTTATCCAAGAAATCTTTGAGGAAGTTATTCCTTGTCATATTAAACTCCTACAGTTTGAAACATATGATGGTACGAAAGATCCAAAAGGCCATTTGGAATATTATCGCACCTTAGCTAAGTTGTATGGCCTTAGTAATGCAGTAACTTGTTAGGCTTTCCCATCAACATTATTGCAAGCACATGGTTTAAACATCTAAAGCCGAATACTATCACTTGCTTAGTATTTCTACAGCACTTGCTAGCAAGTTACAATAAAGGATTCTTCTATCCGTAATATCATTTAGGAAAAGCCTAATAAAAGTATTTGAGAATACTTAGCTTGGTTCATGGTCAAAATGGTGTAGATTCTAGAGCTTGACATGATTATGGCACTTAATGCAATGATAGATGGAGTAAAGTTGTATGGAGACTTTTTTGAAATCTTTGGCCAAGAATATGCCTAAGATGTTTGTAGAATTTAAGGAAAAAGTAACATCTTATATCAGGCAAGAAGATAATATCATAGGCTGACATGAGGCTAACCAAAGTAGATCCAACCTAAAGAGTGATAGGAACCGCCTAAGCATAGAAGATCGACTTAAGGGCAATGATGTTAGATTTTCTATAAGGGGTAGTGGAGATAGGAAGAGACTATAAATTCCAACCTTCTCCACCCATACTTCCCTTTGCCATTGAATGTCTGATATTTTGATGGAAGTTCAAAACTAGAGAGTCTTATAGTGGCCAAAAAGGATGAGTAGGAATCCTTCTAGGAAGAATTCTAACAGGTATTGTGATTTCCACCATAACAGGGGTCACAATATTGATGAGTGTGTGCAGCTCAAGAATGCAGCTGACGATGCCATTTAGAGAGGTTATTTAAGGAAGTTTCTAGCATGTGATGTGGAGAACATTAAGAAACCAACCCAAAGCAGAAGAATTGATTAGGATCATGAAGAGCAACCTATCTAGGATGATAGAGATGGTCATCAAAATGGTAATAATAACAATAGAGCATCGAAAGGTGTTATTAATAGTATAGTAGGCGATCCTTTTAATTTAGGCTAGTCTTGCTCTTTGAACTTGACTAATGCTTTCAACCATGTTTGTAACGTACAAGGTAAAAAATTGAGAATTGATAACTTTATCCCCTTTTCAGAAAATGATTTTGAGGGTATTTAAAGGCCTTAAGATGACGCACTTGTTATTAGTGGAGGATTGCCAATTTTGAGGTAAAGAAGATTTTAGTAGATATAGGGAGTTGGACTAATATAATTTTTCTGCATGCTTATGACCAGATTAAGCCGAAGATTAAAACATAGCTCAAGTCCTATGATTACAACTTATATGCTTTTAACAATTGGCCTGTACACATTACAGGAGTGATTAATCTCCTTATGCAGATTGGGATGATGACAATGTGGAAGAAGACAAGGTTGATTTTCTTGTTATCAAATATTAGTTGCCTTACAAAATTAGCATGGGCTAACTGATTTAGGATTTGTTTGGAGTAGTTCCTTCCACTGCACATTTGAAGGCACTGCACATTTGAAGGCTAAGTTTCCTACTCCTTTGGGAGTTGGGGTATGCAAAAGAGATTAACAACTTGCAAAGTTTTTATATTTGAAGGTTCTTAAACTCGAGAAAGTTTTTTAGATTGAAGCAAACCTAGATTGGTCACTAGATGATTCAAAGAAGCCTAATGGAGGAATTGAAGAGATACAACTTGGGGATGACCTAGAGAGAACAACAATGATTAGGAAGTCCTTGCCCTTAGAGCTACATGAGGATTTGGTGCTTTTTCTCAAAAGGAATGCTAATGTGTTTGTCTGGGCCCCATCAGACATGCTTAGTACACCCTAGAAAGTTATAACACACAAATTGAAAATTGATCCAAGCACCAAAGTGGTGTAACAAAAGAAGAGACATTTTGCCTTAGGATGGTAAGCACTAATTGAGGGAAAAATTTACCTAAAAAAAAGCAATTGAGGAAAAAGTTCACAAGCTTCTTTAGGTAGGATTTATAAGGGAGGAACCTTATTTGACTTGGTTGGCTGACTATGTGTTAGTTATGAAGTTAAACGGTAAACAAAGAATGCGCATTGACTTCATGGATCCAAATAAAGCTCGGCCAAATGATTGTTTTCCCTTGTTGAGGATTGACTGGATGGTAGATTCAACTACTAGGCATATACTCCTTAGCTTCATGGATGCTTTCTCCAATTATAATCAAATTAAATGGAGAAAGAAGGTGAGTTACATACTTTGTTCTTCGTTAATTTTGGTACATATTGTTATAATGTAATGCCTTTGGTTTAAAGAATGCTAAAGTAACCTATTAAAGGTTAGTAGCAAAAATGTTTAAGCCTCAAATTCATAGAATTGTTGAAGTTTATGTTGAGGACACGATCGTCAAGTGCAAGGAAAAAGATCGACATCTTGTTGAGCTACAAGAAACATTTGGTACATTGAGAAGATATAGTATGAAGTTGAATCCATAGAAGTGCGTTTTTGGGGCAACTTTTGGAAAATTTTTAGGCTACATGGTGACTTAATAGGGAATTGAGGCTAACCTAAACATGATAGATTGTAACTAAGAGGATGAAATCTTGATATGCTACGCCAAGGAAAGATAAGGTCAGTTGTATCTAAGGGGTAGGTTCCAACTTAGAAAGCTTAGAAATGAAGACGAAATGTGTGTAGATAAGCAAAACCTATGGTCAATTCCTAAGGTATGACATACAAAGGAACTACCCATGAACCAGCTTGATATGGCACATGAGTTGATTCAATGAGGATACTAACCACCTAGCATTGCTTAAAGTTAGGATAAGAGTTAAAGAAAGTAAACACAAAATAGCTCATGAAAGAGACTCCATATATTCAATGATAAGATAATGAAGATGATTCTTGTAGCTACATATTATAAGGGTATTTATACCTATAATTCTAGGGAAACTTGCAAAAAGTGGAAAACACTAAAAGGGTAATCTCCAAAACTAGTAAAATACAAGGAATGTTGAAGGGTATAAATAAAAAATCAAGTAAACATTTGGTTTGTACAGCAGATTCTATCACATAAGTGCTTAAACACATGGTTAGTAGCTAGAGACCGGCTTTCGGTAGAAACATACAAAAGATTATGGTCAACCTAACTGTTGTCGAGCTAAGTTGTAGACTGCTCTAAGTTAAATTCAACTCAGATATGCTTTGAATAGCTTGGAGATAGGTTGGCCGAGTTGTTGGGTGGATGAGCTAAGCTATTAATTGAGCACTCCTCAGGTTGGCATTTAAAGATGATTGTTAGGCATGGATGGGTTTAGCTTGAAAATGGTAGCAGGTTGTTGGGTTTGAGCATCTCGAACTCTTCTTATGCAGGCTGGTAAAGGAGAATGTGCCTCATTAAGTTCTCAAGACCTAGAGCTTGGGTTTGGGTTAAGGGTCCGAAGGTTTGATTCCTATCATCCCCTTAGGGATGATTGGGATTTGAGATCAAATTTGTTTAGTCTTTGTTCTACTCTTCTTTTGGTTGGTAAGGGTTGAAGTCAGCAATATTGAACACGTTAGACACTCCAAAGTTTTTGGTTAGCTCCACTCAATAGGTGTTATTGTTGATCCTCTCGAGTATCTTGATGGTCTTTTAGCTCATGTAGATAGTTTGTTCTTCCTCCTGTTGAGGAACCTCTCTTTGCTTAGGTACAACCATACTTAATTGTTGGGTTGAAACTACTTAGTCTTCTTTCCTTTTCCTCTCTCCTTTAACTTTTTGGCAATTTAATATGCTAAGCAACTTTCTAGTAGAATTGTTGGAAAGATTGAACATTGGTTCTTGCTTCTAAGTCTTCTTGGTCGGGTGATGGCATTGGGGTATGATTAAGGGGAAGTTCGGGGTTGAAGTTGTAGACGACCTCGAATGGTGCATGTCTAATGGTAGTGTACACTGTCTTGTTGTAAGCCAATTCCACTATAGGTAGGCATATATCCCAATCAGCTAGGTTCTTCCCCACCGCAGCTAGGAGTAATGAACCCAAGGTGTAGTTGACAACCTCTATTTGACCATTGTAACTTTGTTCCCATTCAATGCTAAAGAGTCTTCCATAAATGACTTAAGAATTTTATGTCTTGATCCGACATTACACTCCTTGGTACTTTATGCAAGTAAATGATTTCCTGCAAAAACAAAGAAGTAATAGTTGAAGTGTCTTTAGTTTTGGTGCAAGTCACGAAGTGTGCTATCTTGCTAAATTTATCCATGAAGACTATCACAAAGTCTTTTCCTTGGTAGTTCGAGATAGTTTAAGAACAAAATCCATACTCAAATTACCCCATGGTTTGGTTGGGATTAATAGAGGCATAGCTCTTCCCTACTTAGCTCTGCTCTTTTCTTTCTTGCAAATCACACAGCTCTCCACAATACGATGTACATCACATGTCATCTTAGGCTAAAAGAACCTTGCATTCAACAGTTCGAATGTCCTTTTCTCTTTAAAATGTTTAGAAAATCCACTAAAGTGAGCTTCTTGCACTATTACCTCTCTTGAAGAACCGGTTAGTATGCATAACTTATCACCTTGAAACAGATATCTATCTTCTACATAATATTCATCCACTTTTCTTCCGTCCTTAAATCGTCCATATATGGGACCAAAGTGGGGGTCTTGAGGATATTACTCTTTTATGCTCATAAATCCTTGAAGTCAGGTTTGGAGTTTGGTAAGAAGAACATGTCTTCTTGATAGGAAATTGGCAACCACATTGGTCTTTCCTTTTTTGTACTTAATCACCAAATTGAATCCTTCTAAGAACTCAACCCATCGGGCTTGCCTCTTTAATAGCTTAGTCTGACTTTGGTAGCATCATAGGGACTTACGATCAGTATAAATGACAAATTGTCTTCATAGAAGGTAATGTTGCTACACTTATAGGGCTCGTATTAGTGCAAGAAGCTCTTTGTCAAATACATAATAATTCAATTGTGGGCCTTTCAACTTCTCACTATGATATGCGATAGGTCGGCTTTCTTGCATCAGCATATCTCTTATACTAATTCTTGATGCATTACACTCAAGATCAAATATCTTCTCAAAGTCGAGTAGAACTAAGACTGGGGTAGAGATCAATTTTTCTTTCACCTCAACAAAACTTCTCTCCTCCTTCTTGCCCTACTTGAACTCGACATTGTGAGCCTCTGAAAAATGGAGTGTAGACTTAAGGCGGGGGGTGGGGTGGAACCTTTGAATGTCTAGATCATCTCAATCTTATCAATAACACACTTAAATTCGAAAAGAATTTTGGTTGAAACTAGGCATATACGTATATAACAATATCAATTTAAAATTATTTAGCTTATACATTAGTTATGAATATAAAAATAATTTCTACTACTTGATCTATAATTATGTTTTGTATCCTAAATTCATATATATACTTAAAAGTTATAAAATTATCTATAGGTAGTTATTTTCCTTTCTATACATAAATAATTCAATATGAACGTTTCTTAACCAGCTTCTTAATTAAGTCATTTTCATGGTTTTGCTCAAAAGTTTCTGAATAAGCTCATCGAGTAAGTTAATCATTCCAAAAGTTTCTTAGATAACTTCTCAATTAAGTTGCTTTAGAAACTTATCCTAAAAGCCTCCATTGTTAGCTTTTTAAGAAGGACCATTTAGAAACTTAAACCATAGGTTTCCTTAGTTAATCTCCAAAGTAAGCTACCTTAGGAGCTTACCTCATTAGCTCTCCAAAGTAACGTTTCAAGTAAGATACCCTAGTAACTTAATCAAGAAGTATCCTAGTTAGTTTTTCATGTAAGTTACTTGATTAGTTGAACCTAGAAGTTTACTTGGCAATTTTTGAAGTTAGCCATGTAAGTTTCTTAATTTAGAAGCTCTCTAGTGAGCTTCTAAAGAAAGTCATTGCAATAATTTCACCTAGGAGTTGTCATGTCATTTTCTTAAACAAGTTATCTAGGTAACTTATCTTAAGCATTTCTTAGACTTCCTAATTACGTTGCTTTGTTGACTTAATCCAAAAGTTTATTAATTCACCTTCTTTTGGAAGTCACTTAATTAACTTTTGAAGAAGGATAATGATCAACTTCTTGATGAAGTTAATAAGAAACTTCCTAAAGAGGTATAATAGTTAACTTCTTAAAGAAGAATATCTTGTTACTTCTTAAGGAGGCTAACAATTGACTTTTTAATAATCTATTTTCTCATCATCATCATCATCATCATAATAATAATAATAATAATAATAATAATAATAATACTTTACAAGTGAAATTATTATAAATATATCCTAATTAGTTATCCCTCATTATTAAAAGAATAAAATAATAATAAAAATAATGTAATTGGTGCACAAGAGTAACCAATTAATTCGTGATACTAAAAAATTCATTCAATTGCTATAAGCACTAAGCACTTAAGGAAGGCCTAGTTAAAGCATCCTTTAGGATATATTAAAGAGTAAACTTGAAATCATATGATTGGCTCTGTATTTGATAATTGTTGATAATTAAGGATAAACTTTAATATAAAATGTAGGGAATTAAGTAATAGCTGTAGCGTAGGTATTTAGTAGCTAGAAATATAACATTAAGTTAACCAAAAACTCTAAACTCTAATTTAAGTCTTATGTGTAGCACTAAGCTCTTTCTATGCCTTTTTTTTTTTTTCAATTTTCATCCTAATTTAATTACTTAGTAGTAAATTTGTAAACCATTTGAATTTTAAAAACAGAGTCAAAGTAATTTTAGGATTAATAATGATTAAGTAAACTAAGTTGATTTTGAGAAATAGCTTAATCATAGGGTTAAGTAAAATAAAGGATTAGGAGAGATTGGATTAGAAACCCTAAAGTAGATAGTTGGCAGTTAAGTTTTGATGTTAGGATTAGTATAGCATTCTAATTAAATCTTACTTCTTTAAATGGTACCAAATGAATAAATTGATAACTAGATTTCAACTTTATATTAAAGGAAATAAGGATAATATTAACATATAACTTAAGGATAATTTTGGAATAGAGGAAAAGAGGGAATAAAATAAACAAGTGGGGATCTTTTATTTCCCCATGTGTGTCGTCATTTGCCAAGAAGGGGAGGGGAAGACAAAGTCAGTAATTTTATTTGCATCTTGTTGGTGAAGACTTGCTAAAATCTTCCAACTTCTTTTTTAAGTTTGCAAACCTTCCAACATAAGCTTTGAATTACCCTTCTTCCACAAGCTTTGACTATAGGACACTACATTAAATGACCAATTAATCTAACTTCCTACCCTTTTTGGTCATGTCTTCATTTTTATGAAAAGAAGGAAGTGGTCTCTCATTCATCTTGTCCCGTAACCCTTGCTGTGACTCTTACTCCCCCCTTCCTAACAAATTCATTTCCATTTTTAGCTCATCAATTCAACCCATCTACCTCTTGATACTTGAATTATTTAGCATCTTACAAGGCTCTAGACACATAGAGGTGCACAACTTGGAGAAAAATTAAGGTAACAAACAAGTGGAAGATAGGAAACTAACTTAAGTATTGTTTATATAGAATAAGCACGTTGTTCTTTTAAGATATGGTGTAAACTACTTAGGGAACTTGCTAAAGGTTGTTTATTTAGAATGCTTAGTCAAGGATTTAACAAGAATCACTCTTAACCCATCTATATTGTTGGCATCAACCAAGTGTATATTTGTATCCAACTTCCTTCTTGAACAAAAGACTAGAAACTTAGGTAATACTTTAAGCTAATGTGGAATCTACTAATCTTGTAGTTGAAATTTAGTGAAATAAGTTGGAAAACATTAAACCCTAGCTCATTAAGGGTTTTTGGCCAACATAAGAAAAATAGGGAAATAAAAATCTATCTTGTAAGAGAACAACAATGTTAGTTGATAATGTTATCTCATGAATAATCACTGATTTGTATGGTGAAATTATTAAGAGTGTATAGAAATAATTAGGATAGCGATTAAGGGACTAAGTCAAAAGTTAATTATAAAGCCTTATTTTAGGTTGCTTATCAAGACCATATGAAGATCAGGACTAGTAATTTGAGGATAATACCAATTACGAGATAAGAAAGGATTAAAGGTTGATATGGAGAAAATTTGATTCTATGCATGCCTTAATGCATATGCCACTCAAGAGGAAATTAATTGTGGCATATATATGTTAATAGGATACAATTATGAGTAAAATGGGGATTATCTCATAGAATACTATAAAGGAAAGAAAGAGAACAATTAATGAATTAAGTAGTGATGATGCTTGGTATTATTATCTTACTATTACTTATTTTTCTATAGGTGGTGTTGAAGACTCATTGGATTATCCTGACAATTATTTTGATTAAATCAAATGGACAAGTGCGTATCTACGATGACTATTGTCTTGTTTTGTGTTTGTAGTATTAGCTACACTTAAATGATATACTAAATTGGTCATGATGGGGATTTGGGAGGTGTTAGTGTATGTTTGATGGATTTGATTGATAAGCTACTTAAGCTAAAGAGAAAAGTGAACTTATTTGGTGTTTGTGAATTATTATTGTTACTAATTGTCTATGGAAATTGGTTAGTTGCCAAATTAATGAAAATTAAGCATATCGTAACTTAACTAAAATTGCTCACGCATTGCATCCTTTCATATTCCACCTTTATTGCCATCATTGTTACACTGATAATGAAAAAAATGTCTTGAGTTAGGGTCCTTTTCATGCAATTGCAAACTAAGTGATTCTGAGGATTACCGTGTAATTGTATGAGCCATGGTCATTATTTTATTGAGGGCTACATGCATTTGGAGGTATTAGTAGCTAGAGGAACATTTCATTTTCCATTCTTTAGGGTAGTAGCTTAGGATATTCTGTCCTAAATGAGTAGTTGGGAGATCCTTCTCTTGTGGCATCTTTATTTTATTGGGATTATAAGTAGCGAAGGATGCATGCAAAGTGAAACGATGTGATTGGACTGCCTGGACAATGATGGAACTACAAAAATTTTCAACTTAAGGTTAAAGGGGGGAGTAGACCCTAGACTTCATGTAGTTACCGGTCAGTTGCATGAGATGTTGCATTCATATGGTTGATTGTTGTATTCATATGCTTAATAACTTACATGTTTTTGCTTGCTGATGATATGAGTAGAGATCTCACTAAGTTGGCTATAGCTTACATCCGTATAGCTTATTTTGTAGGTTTTCAATACAGGGTTTGGGCTAGGATGGGAGTGTAGAGTGATTTTAGCTCAACCTTTAGAAGTTACACTTAGTTAAGTAGGCTTGAAGAGTCATATGAGATTCTAAGCCAAATGCCCAAAAAACTTATATATATGTATATTTATTTGAAATCAAATTTCTAATCTTTTATAGCTTCATTTTGAATCTACAAGAGTGATAGGAATCAACCCCCTAGACTGATCACAAGAAGTCGAGCTCGAAGACTTTAAGGGCTTGCTCGTATGGAAAATACTAGTTCTAAACCATTGCTGAGACAAGGACTTCTATCTCGATCCGACCTCTAGTCAACCTGTTTATTAGATCCTCATGTGTGTCCAACATGCTTCTGCCCAATAGCGAAGTCTTAATCTAGAAGATAGCCTAGAACTAGCCGAGTTGAGCTCCCCATCTGATCCACTGGCATTTGACTTCAAGACAGCTGACCTTTTTTTTGCTAGGTTGATTGGCTCCCGACTTGATCCAGATCAGGTTAGCCCTTAACTACCAGCACTTCTTGTTTCTACCTATCTTATATTATACTCTTGACATACAGCTATCAAGCGATACGTGCCTTCTGACACAACATTCTAGAATGATTCTTTCTTTTCCATACTAGATATTCTTTGTCCTTTTTATCTCTTTTTAGTATGATTCATGTAACATAATTGTAAAATACCCTTTTATCTTTTCATATGTGTAAAATAATCCTAGTGGATAAGTATATAAACTCCTACTTTCCTTGTATGCAGATATTCAACTTTCGATACAGAATTATTCACCTTGAGTAACCTTAGTGTTCTCGTTATTATTAAACTCTTATCTATTCTCTTTAGCAAGGAGTAGTGGTGAGTGACCCTTCAATTCGGATTAGTGCGTCATATTTGGCAGATTATTGGTTGAATAGGATTGAGTGGTGTGTTATATTCATTTGGTAGTTGCCTAGACTTTGCTAGCTTTTTCTTTGTTTCTTTCTAGTTTGTTTCGTTGTAGTGCCTCTTCGTGTGTCTAATCCCAGAGATGCATTAAAGAGTTAAAGTCTTGTTTGTGTTATCTCATTATTTGGTAGGGGATACTAATTCTTAAGGTTCTGATGAACTGTGGAATATTGGTCTCCATAGTTATCTTTATATTTTGATGAATAATTAAATAGATAGAGTCTTGCAATCCCTAACTTGTAAGATATTCTTTATATTGGAGGTACATACGTAATATGATGGCTTTAGGGTAATTCTATTGGGCCCCCTTTAGGGTCATGACAGACATTCTTCTTTGTTAGCTTAATAAGGGGTGCTACTGTTGCATTGAAACCTTTAATGAACCGACGGTAAAAGGATGCTAGCCCATATAAGCTTCTCACCTTGGCACAAGTGGTTGGGGTTGGCCATTCGACAATAGCTTGTATCTTCTCATCATTGACTTGTAGGCTTCCTCCACTCACAACATATCCGAGGAAGATCACTTCTTCCTAATAGAAACAACACTTCTTCAAATTGCTAAAGAGCCTTTCAGCTCAGAGTACATTAAATACAGCTTAGGGATGGTCAACACGACTTGGTAAGTCGGCACTATACATAAGAATGTCATCAAAGTAGACTACAACAAATTTTCTGATTAGATTTCTCAAAACATGATTCATTAATCTCATGAAAGTGCTCAGGGTATTTGATAATCCAAAATGCATTATTGTCTATCCATGTAGACTATGTTGGGTTTTAAACGTAGTCTTTCACTTATCTCCTTGCCTTATATGAATCTGGTGGTAACTTGACATCAGGTCTATCTTACTGAAAATCTTAACACTACTTAGTTCATCTAGCATATCATCCAGCCTTAGAATGGGCTACCTATACTTAATTGTAATCTTGTTTATAGCTCAGCTATCCACATACTACGTTAAGTACCGTCCTTCTTTAGCAAAAGTAATGCAGGTACAACACAAGGGCTAAGACTCTCTCATACGTATCCTTTTTCTAAGAGCTTGGCAGCTTAGTTAGGGTTCATTCAATAAGTAAACTTGTTTGGTAGAACAGCACTAGGTATCAAGTCAATATAGTTCTCAATTCTTTGAAGAGGGGGTAGTCCTTCAAGTAATTGCTCGGGAAAAAAGTTAGTATATTTGTCTAGTAGTTCTCTAAACTCCTTGGTTATCATAGTTTGGTCCCTTAACTCTAATAATCTTTTGATAAATAGAAAGGTTCGCATATCAGACTTAATAGCCTTTTGGAGTTTAGATTAGCTCAAAATGAGTATCTTCTTGGATCTTCAGGCTAATTCAACTTGTAACTTGCTCACTTGGCTTAGGGTCATGGGTTTAAGGTGATCTTTTTCAATCTGAAAGGTATATGTATTCCTAAACCCATCATGAATGACTTATCGGTTAAACAACCAAGGATGACCTAATAAAACATATGATGTGTACATGGGCAGTACATCATAGAGAATATTATCAAAATAGTTTCCAATTAGGACCAATAGCAATACTTGTTGAGTAACATATGGTCCTGCCTTCTCATTTAGCTAATATAGTTTATAAGGTCTTGGGTATGATATGGTTGGTAACTTGAGTTTTCGAATTAAGTTAGCAGAAGCAATATTGGTACAATTCCCACTATCTATAATGAGTGCACATACCTTGTTGTTCACTTTATAGGTGATATGAAACTAGTTTTCTTATTGCTCCTCCTCATTTGATGCTTCAATGGTCAAGGCTTGTTTGACAACTAAAGTCAGCTTATCAAGGTTATCAGCACATACATTTTCTTCTATGAGCTTTTCATCACATGCCTCAACCTTGTCCTCTTATTCAGATTCTCTTTAGGTTCTCTTTAGGCTCTTTATCAGTACTATCCATTTCAATGGGAGGGACCTCCCCCTTAATTATCATGGTACGTTAGTTAGGGCATTGGGTAGCTATGTGACCAAAACCTTGACATTTAAAACATTTGATTTAGATTGTCTTCTATCCTGATCCTTGACTTTTCTCAAATGTCCTCTACTGGGCCTCACTATCATTTAGTTAGGTCCTCTACTCAGTTTTGATGTCTGTCCTCTTGCTTGGCTTAATATTGTACTAAGCTCGGTGATTACCTGGAATAAGTCAGCTCATTGGAGGTCGGTTTGACTTATTCCTTCTCTACCTCTCCATTCATTGACCCATTTTTATAGCCTCATCCAGTGTAACAAAATGTTGTGGTTCTACCACATCTCCTATGTTTGACCTCAATTTAGTCAAGAACCTTGATATTATACAAGCTGAAGGTTTACTAACCTTGCATCAGATCATGAGCATTTGGAATTCTCTTACGTACTCACCAACAGTGAGGTTCCATTGCCTAATTCTTGGAGTTGAGTAGTCTTGTAAATAAGTATCTGGAATAATCTTTGCTTTAAGAACTCTCTTCATCTTAGGCCAAGTATTGACTTCTTGCTATTTGTCTTGTCTCCTCATTGTTTATAAGTTTCTCCACCACATTGCAGCATAACCTGTGAACTTTACAGAAGTAGTCCTTACCTTCTCATGGTCCTCTTATTGATAGTAGTCAAAGACTCGTTTCACTTTTTCTTCATAGTCGAGATAGTCATTAGCATCTCTAGAATCATTAAAGCTCGGAATCTAAAGCTTCATATGGTTGATAGCTTATGGTCTATGTGCTTTTTCCTCTATTTAATCGTACTCCTCCTCATTCTTCTCTTCCATTTCTCCTAAATCTAGTCTCCTTTGCATATTGCTTACCACTCCTTTACTTTGATCTTGTCAAGCTGGAAGTTGCCTTTAGGAAAGTTGAGTGTTGAGGATAGCGACATCTGCTTTAGGGGTAGCTTGAGGGGTGTTATAAATGACTTTGATAGGTTAAGATGCTAAGGGATGAACAGCTCAAGTTAAATTAGCTATTAAGCGAGTTACTTCATCGAACTACTCATTGAAACTTCTAAGGGTATTTTGTCTACCACATTGAATAACTTCATTATTGTCATCTCTAATACTAACGTTAACACTAGAATCTGTCATTCTTTTACTCAACTCTGAGCTTATGAGAACCATATAGTACTTACGTTACTCAAAGAATAATACACTCATAATCTTCAACTAATCAATACACTGACTTCACAGAAAAAGATACAGCTACTACTTGCTTTATTTTCCACAACTTGAAATAAAGTGTCATATAACAGTTACTACAGAAACTAATTACCACTTACAACACTTACTCAAATGTTTGCAGCTAGTTCGAACATAACTTCAATAGCTACCTTACTAATCAACATGCTCAAAACATAAATGGTGGTCGAAGTAATAACATAGTACAATAGTAACTTACTCAAGGTAAACCTCCACTTTAATACAAAGATGATATGCCATGCTAAGGAAGGATAAGGTCGGCCGTATCTAAGGGGTGGGTCGAGCTCATAGAAAGCTTGAAAATGAAGATGGAATGCGTATAGATAAGCAAAACCTATGGTTAGTTCCTAGAATATGACATACTAAAAGACCACTGAGGACCCACGAATCAGCTTGATATGACGTACGAGCTCATTCAATGAAGGTACTCGCCACCTAGCTTTTCTTAAGGGTTAAGATAAGAGTTAAAGAGAGTAAGCACAAAGTAGCTCACGAAGGAGACTTTGTATATTGAATGATAAGATAATGAAGATGATTCTTGTGGCTATATATTACGAGGGTATTTATACTCACAAATCTAGGGAAACTTGCCAAAAGTAGAAAAGATTAAAAGGGTAATGTCCAAAACTAGTAAAATATAAGGTATGTTAGAGGGTATAAATGAAAAATTAAGAAAACATTTAGTTTGTACAATAGATTCCATCATGTAGGTGCTCAAACACATGGCTGACAGCTAGAGGTGGCTTTTGGTAGAAACATACAAAAGAGTACTATTGACCTAACTATTGCCGAGTTGAGTTGTAGACTCTTTGAGGTGAATTCAGCTCGAATATGCTTTGAACAGCTTCAAGATAGGTTGGCTGAGTTGTTAGGCAAGTTGTGATGATACTCTAAGATAAAGAGTTGTAGACTCTTTAAGAACAATATGCTCTGAATAGCCCCGTCAGTTGAGTGCTCCTCAGGTTGATACTCTAAGATAATTGTTAGGCAAGGAAGGGTTTGGCTTAGAAATGGCAACAAGTTGGTAAGTTAGAGCATGTTGGACTCTTCTTGCATGAGCTGGTAAAGGAGAATGTGCTTCACTAGGTTCTCGAGACCTTAGGCTTGGGCTTAGGCTCGAGTCAAGTGTCCGATTGTTCGATTCCTATCAAATCCCTAAGCACTTTGAATGAAGTATAGGAGTTGATAGGTCATATTATAGTGTTGAATGCATTTGTTTTGAAAACATCGAAAGGTGTGTTAAGTTCTTTAAGGTACTAAAGAACCATAAGGAATTATGATGGATAGAAGATTGTGAAGCAGTATTCCAAGAGTCCAAGAAGTTTCTATCATCTCCTCCAATGCTTTCAAATCCCATTCTTAAACAAGAGTTATTCCTTTACTTATAGAATAGTAGCCAAGCTCTTTCCTTTGTGTTGGTTTATATAGAAGGAAAGGGGCATTGCACAATCTATTATGCCAACCATGTCTTATAAGGTTCAGAGTTTAGATACATGTGTACGGAGAAGTTTATTCTTACCATTGTGATAATTGTAAGAAAGTTAAAGCCTTAATTTGAAGTGCATCCAATAACTATCCTCATAGATCAACAACTACAACAAACATTGCAAAAGCTGAATTCCTTTAAGAGAATGATGAGGTATACACTTGAGTCGAATGCATATGTTGTCCAATACCAACCTAGAATTCCTTAGAAGTGCAAATGTTAGCAAACTTTATTGTAGAAATTACAAGTGACAAAGATAATGCTGAGTTGACCAATAAACTTCAATGGAACTTATATGTAGATGGATCCTCCACTAAAGATGGATGCGGTACAAGATTTGTGCTATAAGGTCTACACAATTTGAAGGTTCGATATGCTCTTAAATTTAGATTTTCGACTAGCAATAACGAAGCATTGATCACTGGATTAAGGTTGGCGAAAGAGGTTTGAGTCGAAAGATTATAAGTTTTTTTCAATTCTCAATTAGTGGTTAGACAAATCAAGGGAGATTATGCAATGAAAGATGAACCAATGAGCAAGTACTTGCATATTGCACAAATGCTTGCCGACGAGTTTTTATCTTTCACAATTGTTAAAGTACTAAGGGTACAGAACATGGCTATTGACAAATTGTCTAAGTTGGCCTCTATCCCACTTCTAGACTTGAATGATTAGCTTTTCATTGAATATTTTCTAAACAAAAGCTTGGAAATATCTAAGTAATGTTTAGAGGTGCAATCTGCACCAAAAAAAAAGTCTTGGATGGACCCAATAATCGACTATCGAAAGGATGGAACATTAACATTTGATAGGAAAGAAGCAAGAAGGCTCATGTATCAAGCCGCCAATTACACCTCGATAGAGGATCTATTATATAAGTATAGCTTCAACCAACCCTAACTCTATTACCTTATGCTAAGGGGAGGTGCATCGAGTTCTTTTTGAGCTTCATGTTGGAGTGTATAGTAATCACGTGAAATCTTTAATGTTGTATGTTTGGGCATTGAGGCTCAATTGTTATTGGCCAACCATGAAAGAAAATCCAAGGGATGTACAACACTATCCTTGATGCTAAAAATATGATGTAATAAATCATGCTCCATTGAATGAGTTATAGTATTTGACCAGTCTTTGGCCATTTGCTTAGTGGGGTTTGGACATCTTAGGACCATTCTTAAAGGCTATAGGGTAACGTCAATACATACTAGTTACAGTTGATTATTTTATAAAATGGGTAGAGGTCGAGGCAATGGCTGAGATCATAGAATAGAAGGTGGAATCCTTGTATTCAATTTTATGTTATTAATATTTAGTGTTCCCTACATGATTGTCATAAGTCCACAATTTGACAATGATAAATTACTAGCTTTCTATAATAAGCATGACTTTAGATTGAATTAAACTTTAGTCTCACACCCTCAGACTAATGGGTAAGTCGAAGGAGTGAATAAAATTATATTGTATAATCTAAAGTGATGAGTGGACCAAACAATGGGAAGGTGGGCCATAGAATGCCAACAGGAGAAACTACCTTTCGATTGGCTTTTAAGTTAAAGGCCATCCTTCCTTCCTATCGAACTTAGGCTTCCTAACATACATACATAGAGTTTTCTTGTACTGGCAATCAAGTTGGTTTGATAACCATTTAGATACAATAGAAGAGGTCAAAGACATGGCAAGGGCTAGGATAGTAGCATACCAACATAGAGTGGTACATTATTATAACCAAAAGGTGAAATATAAGGTTTTTCATCTTAGAGATCTCATATGCCGTAAGGTTGAGACAACAGGAGTTTGAGATGGCCAAGGGAAGCTTGAAGCTAATTGGGAGGATTTAGTTTGAATTCAAGAGGTTATAAGGAATGGTGCCTATAGGTTGGAAAGATTAGACAAATAAGTTATCTTAAGGGCATGGAATGCTGAGGACCTTAAGTTGTTCTTTGAATGATTCTTAAGAGAAGATCAAGTTTTTCTACTTTTTAAGTGCCGAGTAGTTAATAGATGCTTTATTGCACAATCAACTGTATTAAATGTATTGTTATGCCCTATGTGGCAAGTTTATTTTACAATGTGATGTATCCAATTCAACCTTATAAAAAGATGTTCTATTTACTCAAGCATCAATGCAAAGTTATTATAAGCTTGTATTATTTCATCTTGACCTAATCACGGTTAACAAATCGATAAATCTAAGTTCAGGCTAGATTGGTGAACAAACTAAATGGTTTTGACCTCGAATGGTTAATGAATGTTCCTAAATAGGCAAAATTATTAATTTTACTACTCTAACCTATTATGTTTAACGGGTGCATTATTTAGCCTACAACCCGAAGGATTAATGGGTAAATTATTAAGATACTATCCTTAGATAAGGAAAACAGATGCTAATGTTTAGTCTCTTTAGGCAAAGTTGCATTGAATTGCCTAAGTAAAGGCATGAAATAGTATGCAAAAATTAGCAAAGCATGAGTATGAAGAATGCATATGAACATTATTGATAAAGAAATAAAATTTTTCTAAGTACAACCAAAGACCAGCATCTGATCTAACTAAGGAAACAAAAGTAGTAAATAAAGAAAATTAAGCTAAAGGTTGATTGGTAGTAATCTGGTTGGCAATTTGGTTAGCAATCTCTTAGTTAGCTGAAGGGATAGGGTAGCATCTTGTGAGGCTTGGCTTTCTACTGTGTTGGGGGGAGGGGGGGGGGGGGGGGGGG
>JAMXBB010000002.1:55083466-55119318 GCA_024138015.1 Lumnitzera littorea
GGGGGGGGGGGGGGGGGGGGGGGGGGGGGGGGGGGGGGGGGGGGGGGGGGTGGGGATGCTTCCATTTGAGTTGGAGCCTCTACGTGTCAATAGTGGCAAGGGTTTCCTCTTGTTTCTAATCTTCACCTTCTTCCTTTTCTTCATTGTCACAATTATCATCCTCATCATCTATGTTCATGAAGTCGAGGCAATAGAGGTTGTAATTACAGTGCGCTTTTAGCACCTCTTCCCTAGCTAATTGAACACTTTGGAGAAGTTTCTTTTGAAGAAGCTTCTTGCAATGCTTGCTTGATATTATGATTGTCAAAACCTCTTCATTAGAAATCTTAGGCCTTGCAGGTTGCTCTAACTCAACAATTTAGGCCTATTGACATGTGGAGTTCTCTTTTAGCTGTTTAATTTGCTCATTGAGTATGGACTCCTTCTTGTTCAAGGAGGTGTAGGATTCACTTAAGGACAACATTTTTCCTTTTGCTCTTGTAGTTGGTACATGGGGTCCTTCACCTCCTTATTGAGCTCATCATGTCGACCCTTCATGGTGAGAAGCTTCCTAGAGGCCTCTTTGTGAGTGTTTTGTTTAGCTGCCAAGAGGCCCTCTAATTTTTTTGCCTTGATCTTAGCAAAGATTTTGGCCTTCTTGGCAGTGATAGTTTATATCCTTGATGCATTGTAGGCCTCCTTAACCCTCTGTAAGTACAAGTTAAGGTTAGATATGAAATAAACCGAATGTATCAAGAAAAAAAATTAGCATTTACCACATCTTAGCGTCAGCCTCTTCAATTTCCATTAGGATGTGCCCATTCATCTATAAAGGCAAAGTTAGTTAGATTGCATGTATGATGATGCGAACATAAACGATTCAATAAAGATTCAAACTTACATCATATAACTATGTGGTAGTCAATTTTGTAACACTACCTCCAACCCTTTTGATGTCTCTTTATAGCATTCCCTTATCTCAATAGAGGATGATCCTTCGCATTATAGTAAGGGACTTATTCCTATTCCCAAGAGCAAAGTTAGTGGTAAGAATCCTCTTATCCTATAGAAGGACAAAATAATGGATGTCTTGCTGTTGAGGCACAAAGTTGATAGTAGGAATATGAAACGCCTAAGCTTGTTAGACTTCGGTAGGGGTAAGGGGAAGAGCAACGTTGTCTTCCACATCAAAGCATCCCTATATATAGCACTCTTATAATATATGCTAAATTTTGGTAAAAGTAATTTTTGAAAAATATTATGTTTATTATTTATTATGAAATATTTGGTATTTATTAGCAAGTTTGTAGATTAAGGGAAATTAAAGGATTTTAGAGTAATTTATGTATAAAACTAACTTAGCTTGATTTCTGGAGCTTAATGTTATCAAAACATATGTTATGTTGTGATTTTGGTAAAAAGTACAATTATTTACTTGTTTTTAGCCATTTATTGATAAAATAGGGATAAAATACGTATAATAGAATATATTACATAATATGCTATTTTAGTGTTTTTCAAAACCAAAATATGATCATTACTATTTTCTGAGTATAACTTATTTTTCATGGCTTTTATGGAGTACAAATACTAACTATTGGCAATATAGCATGGGGGAGTTCTGGTTGCTATTATATTTGGAATAACATATTATGATCTTAGTTTCAGTTCATTTGGGAAATGGGAGTAGTATAAGCAAATGTGGTGTATGGGTAAATCAGAACCTAAATTAGAAGCTACTATATTTAAGTATTTATGTGTAAGTTGAACCTAGATGATTGAGCTAAGTATAATACTGAGGATTTTAGTTGATAAATTGGAGATATAATTAACTAGTATCTAAATAGAAATTTTAAAGTTGGGTCGAATAAGAGACTAATTCAAAAACTGTTTCAGAATTTAATTTAGAGACTAAATCAGAAATGGCTTAAGGTGAGCTAATGTCCAACTAGAGAATATTAAGCCGAAATGCATTTACCTATGAGCTGTAAATGACCTAAGAAGTATTTACTCTTGTTAGGTGAAATTACGAAGAAAGAAGATCACGATAATGAGTAAGTTGGAAATATATCGTTAGTTAGGTAAGTGGATATTTGTGTATGCTTGAGTAGACTTATGTCTTCTCCTCACTTTGTATGCTTGGTGATGTTTGGCTTAGATGAACTTGGATATGAGTATGATATGTTGCTTGATGAATCGTATGAAGCTTCCTTTTATAACTATTGATGATTGAACAATGATATGATATTGGACTAGGTTTTGTGGTTATGTTGCTTGTTAACATTGTGATACTTGCTAGGACTTGCATTAACTTAAAAATGAATTTAAGGACTAACCTTGCCTCCTAAGGTGTTCACCTAAGTGAACCCAATACCGATGTATTAGAACTGATAAAGCTGAGTAAAGGCTAGGTAATGAGTAATGAATAAGTCGCTTGAATTTGCTGGGTTTTACTTGGTGTGCGATCTATTGCATTCATGGTATGGCATGAAAAAGATATATAGGTCAAGTTTTCTAAAAACCAAGATATTGCTAGGTCAGTTTCCATATGAAAAGCTAAGTTTATCAAGTGAACTACTTGATTTATAAAAGTTGGGTTTTCAAGCATATAGAGATTGCTTTGTATCTGTTGGGCTAATTGTATGTTAGATTTTCTAACCACTCTATGTGGTTATTGTTAGGTTACTGGGTTTTGGCAACTAAGTGTTGTTTTGCTACGTTCTTGGATATGTTATTTAGATGTTTGGTTTGAAGTTGATCGATCCGGATGAGTTACTAAGTTGGTTAGGATATCGGTATTGATGCATATCATGTGCATTAGCATGGTATGCGTTTGTTACATTTGCATTGATAGCTTGGTTAGGAAACTATAAGTTAATGTAATTAGACTAACTACTTGAATGATGTGTCCATTTTGCTATGTTTGTTGTTATGTGTTTATCCATTGTTACTCAGCTCGCAATAGTTGAGGGGATAAGTTTCTCTTATTCTTAAGTTATGGATGAATAGACAAAGGAGTGTATAAGGGAGATAAGAAGACTTCAAAACTTTAGTTGAAGATGAGCTCTTGAGAGAAGTTGTTGACTATAAGATATGGCTTGAGGACATGAAGGCAGCTTTTCAGGAAAGCAGTTGGTGTTACTATACCAAGGATTTAGTATAGTTGAAACAACCAAAGATGTGTACTTGCAAAGAATTATTATACTATATAGAAGTGTATGATTATGAATATAGGTTCTGCTTTATCCTTAACTCGAGGATGGTAGCAATGAATTGTCTTTATGTACTAAGAATTTGAGAAAAAATTTTAAGTAGATATCTAGAAGGTGGGGTGTTACAAAAATAAAAAGAACAAGAAAAAGAAGAAGAAGATTAAACTATTAAAGAACACACGATCCTTAGTAAATTTATTATTTCCTTTGTAGCTCTATGCAACTTTTAGATCTCAATTACTTATTAAACAATCGAAATTCCTTATACAAGTTAACTAAAATCACTTCAACAAATCAACTTCTAACCAAGTATATTCTACCCTTAACACTTTTGCTTCTGCAATAATAAATCAATATTAACATCATTGATTAAATAACAAAACAATTTTACATAGAAGAATTAGGGTCCAATAATAAATTAATAAGAAACACTAAATTAAGACAAGAAATAAAACCAAAGAATTCAAAGAAAGGAAGGAATAACCCTAGCCTCTACTTTACCTTATTCACTCCTTCAAAAAGAACTCTCTTGAAAACCTAACTTAAAATCCTATTTATAATACTTTAGACATAGGGTTACAAGGAAACATTCCAAAAATAGGTAATTTTTTCATCAAGAACATGTTTACTCCTTAGAAGTATAGTCGTGAACCCTAGCCATGATTTTCCTTTATAATTAAAACTCTTGAATTTCTTAAACAACAAATCATGGCTAGAAGCACAGGTGTCATCTCCAACTGCGATCTCCTCTAGACTTCAATTCTTAACTAAAATTTCTTCCTTTGAGTGAAATAGCTAATGAATTCTTCACTAAAGCTTCAAAACTTCACCAAATTCTTCAAAACATCACCAAAAACTCTTCAACAAATCTATAAATGAAATACATTTCAAATAAGCTTCAAATACTTAAAAAATAATACTAACAATAAATAAAAACTTTACAAAACTATCATAAAATATATGTGCTAAATGAGTGTTATTAAATTCCCTCACACTTAAGGTTTTGCTTATCCTTAGCAAAATAGTTGAAAACCAAAGAACAACATCTCAAGGATAAAATTACCATTCCTTTACATAATTTAGAAAATCACATCCTTAGTTCAAAAACTCTATAACTTCCTTCAAAATTACCCTCTAAAGCACTTAAATATTGGCATGAAGAACTATACTAGATTTCAACAATCAATTTAGATAATCTAAAGTTAGCCTTATCAGTTAAAGAAAATAAATTGAAGAATTAAATAAGTATCGACAAACAAAGAAAGAGTCATAAACATTTCACCACTATGACTTAAGATGATATAGATCTTTCTTGTATTTATTTTAATTATACAAAAAAGCAAACTCTGCTTACTACATCAACTCATCCTCTAACCATCTCCTTACTATTGATTCATTGGAGGAATTTCTTTTGATTCATTATTTTTCAATTGGATTAGAATAGTTTAACTTCATTAGTAAGCCTTAGGTCAAATGACCTTAGATTGCTAGTGATGTGCATTGGAAGAGGTCTTACCTATGCGTGGATGGGTCCTCTAGAGAATAGCTACCGATGAAAGAAAAAGTATGGGTTTGGATGGACAAATGCAAGGAAAAGAAAAGATTAGGCCTTGTAAGTTGTGACTCACAGCTTAAGCACTCACAAATTAACACTTTGCTTGATGTGATGCGTCGATACGAAATGATGGGTTGCTTGTCGATAGAACCTTGCTTAAGGGTTGCTATGAGCTGAAGGAGAGACAAACTTCATATGAAAGAACTTAAATTGAAATTTCATTAATATCAAATAGGAGTTTAATTACAACTATTGTCCATAAATGGATATTCATACCCAATGATTCCTTAGGTTACAAACATGCCAATTTACTAAAAAAGGTAAAGATAACATGCTAACAATTATACAAAAGGAAAAAGACAATAAGTAATCCTTTTGGAAAGAGAGACTTCTATTGTCAAGTGTAAGCACATAGGGGATTGGGACATGTGTCTCTCTGGGAGAGGTTGGAGTGTATGCTATGAGACCACAAAAATAGCAATTAAGATCTAACATCTAAATGTAGCATGACCATGAGAGTAATATGTTGGAGTAAAAATGTAAGCTCGCAACATGATAATTCAATTTTCATATTTAAAATTTAGGATAATAGTGAAAATTATTTCATTTGACTTGACTTTTGTGACCAGATTAGGAAAATTGGTAGAAGTGACTATGCAAGCTTAAAATTAGGAAAAATAAAATAATAATATAACTAAAAAAAAAGTATACGTATTGATATTTTTATCGATAGTACAAAATTAATGCTGATAGCTAGTAAATTCTTGGAGATAAAGTTAGTTGGGTAATTTAGTCAATCAAAATAAACTCATAAAAGTGGAAAAATAAATAAAATGATTAAATAAATTATTATTAAGGATAAGGGCTCGTGGTGGCAGCTTCTCAAAGCTTCTATACTAAATATATCATAAGTGGAGATATAAAATCAAGGAACATCCCATAGGGATTATCAATTGTAACTTAGAAAGTCCTTTGAAATCCATGACCTTCTATCGTCTAGCTTCAACTTTTGGAAAGGAATTGATTCATCCAAGATTCCAGAAAAATTTTGGAAAAAAAAAATTTTTTTCCAAGCTGCATGTGGAGGAAAATTCTACCCTTTTCCCATCACCAATTTCCATACATGATTGTGGTTGACGTTTATAGCCGTTTATGAATGAGTAACCTAGTGGAAATTTGTGAAGCAAAAGATTAAATATATCAATTTTTGATATAAAATTTTGGTAAATTTTCACATACCGAAACCTAGCTATTAATGCAATTGGGATAATTGTTGTTATTGGAGCATTTAGGCATTTTGTTAGCCCTTCCTTTTAATTGGATGGATAGGGAATTAGACTAGAAGTTAATCTCCAATGATGGGAATAAACTAAAGCAACATCACTTGCTGTATTATATTGATAGTTACAAACTAAACAAAAAAATAATAATAATAAAACTAGAGAGAATTCAATGAATAACTTGGACGTGGCAATGCATGGGAGATCAAGGACACTAGATGCTCTAGCAAATCAACCACATAAGAGTACAACTATAATATTGTGGCTTAGGAACTTGTCAACACTTAAGCATGGGATGGCTGCAGCAAATTGTCTGGACCGACACCAACGAAGCAAGATAAATTGATAAGAAAATGGCTGAGGAAAACATTTTTTTTGAAAAACAAAATAATGGTCCTTCTATCAACGAAGTTTGGGAAAGAGAGAGAGAGAGAGAGGGAAAGGAAACAATTATTTGCATTTAAGTGTTTGCATGGGAAGCAGGGTCCTCAAAAGCACGATTAGATGATCTCATAATCAAATATAATGACCTCAAATCGGTAAGTCTTACTCTATTCTCTTCTTGGTATTGTAGTATTCATGTTTACTATATCAACTGCATGTGGTGCTTCTCTTTTCCTTAGAATTTTTGCAAAAAAAAAAAAAAAAGGATATATGGTCCCTAAGACTCTAAAAGTTTCACAGACGAAAAGTTTGACATTTGTTTTCTAAACAAGCCTTGTAATTATAATCTAGTAGATAGCAATTCTTTTGATTAAATAACACATATATAGATAATAAGCAACAATTTTCCAGTTTGGTATAACTAGGTGGGAGTTTTATGAATTTGATTCTTGCTTGTTACTTTGATGGTATAGAATGGAAGATTGTTACTAATTAACTTATAAAGGGCTTTTTGTTTTGAGATGTGAAACATGTGGTGCCAAATTTAGCCACTAATGAAAGTTATGATATTTGTCCAAACTAGTTTGATAATTAAGTGGTGATGATTTTTTGCCAATAAGCGAAGAGTATAATAATTTAATGCGAAAATTACTTTTAGATGGAAATAAGATTCTTATTTAAACTATGTTTAAATTTCTTGGAGTGCAAATATCATGATTTATGGGTTGCCTTATAAAATTTGATATAGATATGGTAAACAATTCATGAACAACATATATCTCAAGGATAAATTAGTCATATTGCAACTAGAGTAGAAACTAATAATGTCCATAACACTTATGCTAAATTTTATGGTATATATGCAAATTTAGTAGTCTTTGGTAGATTATTTTTCTAAGAAAGTATTGATTGATCATTCTGCATATAAGGTGTTTTAGTATAAACCACCATTTTAAGTTAATGGATTTATGTATGTAGCAGCTAGATTATTATGTTCAAGTTCATGTTTCTATATAATAGTTGTTAAATTCACAACATAAAATATGATTTTATCCTGGATTCCTAAGAACTTTGTGAGGATAAACTCAATTGACTTATAGCGATTGTAGAAAACATCGACTTATAGCGACCATTTTGAAACCAAACCATGACTTAACAAATGACTGCCTTGTTTCAATATGATTGAAACGTATATCAGAAATAGCATTTCTTTAACCCAATTGAAGGTCAATTTATATAAAACTTATATGTATGTATTTTGTATATACATAAATATATATATGTGTTGATGAGTATAAATAGAAATGATAAAATGATGAATATCTCATATTATATAAACCTATAAGATTTGTATGTGAAGTTATATGTATATAACTACAACTAATAAAAGGGAACATGCAAGTTGTATTAAAAAAGTGTATTTATGGAATTATATAGTATTATGTACATAGGTGTATATGTTCTTACGTCACTACAATATTGCAATATGATAAAATATAAGCTACATTATGGAACTATATATATAGTATCTTATTAATAATTCTAGCAAACTTATTTTTCTATGAAGCCTAACTTACATGTAAATATATAAGATACTTTCTTGACAATGAAATTCAATGAATTACACCGTATATAGTTTATCATAATTGAATAATTATACAAGCCCAACATGACAACATAACCATGGATTAAAAAGTATAAAATAGAGTACCATTTCGATAAGCATTACTAATCTTAAAGTTTCATTACATTATATATAGGAACTTGATGTGGCGTCTGCGAGGGGAGCCATCCCATTTGAGTAACTACTGTTGCAGGTAAGTGGGATTAATGCTTCACAGCATTTTTAGAGTATTATTTTATAATACTTGGAGACTTAGGTATGTCTTTGGCTTGTGATTGTAATTTAGTTGATTATGTGTGTGCTATACATGTGCTTGAGCATTGCATTGCTGTTGCTATGGGAGTTAAGCTCTATGCCGTAGTTGTCTTGTGTATTCTATTTTGTATGGATTGCTTCAATTGGTTAATCACCAAAAAAATAAATTAACTTAAACTCGACTTAACTTCTAACCCGAGATGCATCGCAACCTACTAGGGATAACAATTAAGATTCTCATGCCAAATATGGACCACTTTGATGAGGATAGCTGAAATGGTCCTTTCCCAATCTAAGTTGATCTAAGCAACAAGAAAGGAGATCACAATAGGAGAGGAGATCGTGAAAAGATTGGGGGTCATGGTTCAAAGGTCATCTCGAGTGGAGGTGTTATTCATTACACAAGCTTCGGTTTGGTTGCAATTTGGAAAGTGCACAGTATCAAACTCTTCAACCCGGATTATAATGGGCATAATTTCTTTAATCTTATGATGAACCGAACAACATTGTACGATGACATTTGCTTGTATATGCATTGTATCTAACTAATTTGATTGAAAACCTTACTTATAATGTGCCAAATGCATACTTCTGTCTCCGTTCTACTTATTGAGCAAGTTGTCACTCATTCCCCCATAGTTGTTTTATAGGTTATAGGTAAATCTATAAGTACACCACCTAATTCCAAAAGATTTGGAAATAGGGTTAGGAAGTGAGGATTTGGAAGAATTGGCTACACTTTTGTTTTGTTTGTCGATTTTACTAGATTTAAGGAAGACTGCTAAGGTCTCCTTAAGTGGTTATCTAGTTTTCCACTACTAATGCATATAATGAGTTTTGTAAACCTGTAGACTTTTACAATTCTCTTCTAAGAACTTGTTACTTTTTCATACAAATATAATTTTGTAAATACTGATTAATTTTGAAATATTTTATTGAGAATCACTAACAAAACTCAAGTCTTTAAAAAGATTTTGCTATAAATTTGTTTTTTTTAGTGATCATTTTTAAAGAGTACACCATAGGTTTATAATAGGAAGACATAGAATTAGACACTTCAAAGTAGTTGAGTTGGGTTTGCATTGTGTGAACTGGGTTTATATAGCAGTTGTAAGGTTAACTTTTATCTTAAAGTGGTTTACATAGCAGGGTTATTGTGACTTTATTTCTTTGGGGCATGACATATGTTAATAACAATTTCTGACATGTTTGGATAAGGTGGCATTAGCAAACTCCTTAGGCAACTCATAGTAGGGGACTTGGGATAAGAGATGACCTACTGGAAAGGTTAGAAGGCCAGATACTAGAGCTCTTGATAGCTCAGCCAAATTTGGGCTTGTTATGGTGACATACCATATGGTTCAGAAACTGGAGAGGTCTTATAGGTCGATATCTTCACCTTTCAGGTCAAGGTCTGTAGAACTTGCTTGGTTATTTAGGTTTTGGGAGACTAGGCTAAGTAGACCTTTGGCTCTTGCTTGGGTAAGAGATCCAGTTGGTAGATTCCTATCAACCATTGTATAGTCCTTTCCTCAACTTATCCTTAGTGGACTCAAGATGGAATCTATGCTTAAATTATTTTATGGTTGTGACAGGATTAGAAGTAGCATTTAGAGTCCATATGCACCCTTCTTACTCTAAGCCTTCTTATAAACCTTACATTACTCCACTACTCTTATCGCTTGATATCTCATCTTTGACTAATAAGAATACTCTTTTAGTATCTCTTCCATCTTATAAATTCCAATATGTCCACCTAAACTATCACATGTACTTCTATTACCAAAATCTCCCTTATGGAACATAATGGGATGCAAAGTTTCTACATCTTAATCAAATAGCCATTGACCACATAATATTTTCCCACCACTAACCACTTCTCCTAATGTCATTGTAGAAACAAAGTGCTCATTGGTTAGATGTTAATCTACTATAGCATTGACACCCAACTATTTTGCTTACAAAGTATTAACAAGAGTTTGTCAGCATGATAATGTAATTACCACTATAATTGTGTTTCCTTATGTATACTTGATTACATAAGCAAAGGACCCCAAAAGTTCAACCTACTTGGCATATCTGTGTGACAACTTGTATATCCTTATCAAAACTACAATAGCTCATGGTTGGTATAGATTGGATACTCCTTAGGCAACAATTGGTGTTGCTATACGGTTAAAGCACACACCAAAGCATAAAATTCATGGTCATACACTATACAATTCATAATGGCTCCCTTTAACTTTTCATTAAACTATGCTATGATTTACTTCTCTTGCATTACATTGCACTAACACCTACTTGTGAAGCATTACATTTAATTTTTCTCAAAATTTGGAAGCGCTAACATAGGTGCCATAGTAATTTTCACCTTGATTAACTCAAAACTCTTATAAGTCGCCTCACTCCATTTGAATTCTATTTGCTTTTTTGTCAACACAATCAAGGGTGCTACTATTGTGCTAAATCCCTTCACAAACCTTCAATAGAATGAGAGTAAGCCATATAAACTTGTTTATGAAGATTAAATAAGGAAAAGCTTCAAAGTTTATTCAAGATTTTGATTTAAGTTTGGTTTTTATGCTTTTTTAATTTAGAGGTTTTGATAAAAAAAAAAAAAGGAGCAATCTAATTGGAAATTTAATAGTTTTTCAAGTGTTATTATTCAAGTGTTCTAAGGGCATCATAAAGTCGAAGAAGAAAGGGTAATTATAAGAGAAATTGTGAAGCTCTTCAATTTGTGGTTGTACTTTTGTAAGGAAAATTGATGATTCTCGTCTTAAGATATAATTATTTTGAGGTTTTGATTGTTTTGCTTGAAGACAAGCAAAAGCCTAAATATAAGAGAATTTGATGATACTCATTTAGCATATATATTTTATGATGATTTTGCATGATTTTATATATTAATGGAGTTAGTTTGATAGTGATTTGGAGATCAATTTGTTAATATTTCATTTGTAGGAATTTTGAAAACTTTTAATGAAGTTTTGAAGATTTAGATGAAGTTTCCAAGCTTAATTAAAGAAGTGCATTGATTGGGTGATTGAAGTGAAGAAATTTAAGCAACAATTTAGATCCAAAGAGGATCACGTATAGCCTCTATGAGCATGATCTTGGACATGTATCTCTTGTCCTTAATTTACATCGAATTTGAAGAATTTCTATTAGAAGTGCAAGACAATGCCTAGCCACCACAACTGTGATCTTGGGGCTTGGTGATTCTATGATTCATAAATCTTATATTTTTAACAAGTTTTCTTTGGAAACCTAAGTCTAGCCTCTATAAATAGATATTTAGGTTTAGGTTATAAAGAGAGTCCCTTTGGGAAAAGCTTGTAGGGTAAAAATTATATAGGGGTTTCTCTTTTATTTTCTTCTTCTTTTCTATTATGTCATAATTTTGTTGTTCTTAGTAAATCATAATTAAACTCTAACTTCTAATGTGATTATCGATATTTTTCTATTGATGTTCTTTGATTTCAATTTATGATTTTGCATTTTGTGATCTAATTGTATTGCATTGAATTGTTCTTTAATTCAATTTTACCGATAATTGGATCAATGTATGTCTTTACTATAGAGTTTGCAAGATCTTATAGTATGACTAATTGACACAATTAGAAGAAATTGACTGATTAAAACGTTTAGCTTTTTGGTTTCTCCAGATTAGGGCAACCTAATAGAGGAATTTAAGGTCGTAATGTAATCTTGAGATACTTTATTGCAAAAGTGTTTTGGATAGAAGATATTTCGGGTTAAGCCAATAAGTATATTTTTAGGAGTCTTTATGGTTCAAAATTGCAATTGAGGTTGAAAAGTCACAATAGAACTAAGTAGTAAATAATATGAGATATAAAAAGGATTATGCCTCTTCTTAATTCTAGTTAATTATGTCATTAGTTTCGTTCTTCTTCTTCTTCTTCTTATTATTATTATCATGATCATCATCATTTATTCTCATACCTTTATTTTTTTATTGTTCTTTGTTTTATTAATTATTCAATTATTCTTTTAATTATAAAAGTTAAATAATTGGAGAATTGTAGGGAAAAATTGATAATAAATTAGGATTCACTCATATTCATGATTCCTTGTGAGATCGACAAATTGGACTCAAAATTCGAGTTTATACTATAACTTGAGTGGGTCGATTTACCTAATGTCGCTTCATATATGTATCATCGAACTAAAGATCTTGTACATTTAAGGTGGCGAACACTTCATAGTCTTTAGGAAGATTTATTAGGTAAGCATTATATTGATGCACTCTAATACCCGAAAAAGGGCCTTTAGCTCTTGGTGAAAGTTTCTAGGCTTTCTACTTCGAGAACCATTGCTTCATTAGATGAATCCAGACCAAGTCCCCAGGTTGAAATATCTTAGATTTCCTCCCTTTGTTGCTTAGCTGCCTTTGTTTCTTCATAGTCCTGGCTAGTTTGTCAGCAATCTTTTTGTAGATCTTTTGTACCTGTTTAGCCTTGTTAACTCCACTAATACTCTTTCCTTTAGATGTGGTGTAGGTATAGGTAGCAAATCTAGTGGATACTTAGATTGTATTTATACATAACCTCAAAAGGAAACTTACCAATGGAATTATGTGTACTCTTATTGTAAATGAATTCAATGATATGAAGACATAAATCTTAATTGGCAAGATTTCTGCTAATTGTAGCCCTAAGTAATGTGCTTGAGGTACGGTTGACCACTTCTATTTAACCATTTGTTTGGGGATGATAGGTAATACTAAATAGTAACTTAGTGCTCAGCCTCTTCTATAGGGGTCTTTTAGAAGAAACTAAGAAACTTACTATCTCTATTTAACACGATACTATGAGGAATGCCATACAACCGAACAATCTCTTGCAGATTAACTATATGTAGTGCATCATCGACTTTATGGGATAGTATGGAATAAGACATTTTACTAAAGCGGTTGACAACGTCCATTATTGAGTCTTCCTTCTCTTTGTTTACGAGAAGCCTAATACGAAGTCTATACTTAAATCACTCTAAGGCTATGATGGAATGGATAAAGCCATGTACTCTCCAAAATTCTCCCTTCTACCCTTTTTTCTTTTTATACACTTCTCACTATTCAATAACATGGTATACATCCTTAAGCATCCCAAGCTAGTAATAATATTTTGTCAAAAACTTAAGAGTTCATTTCTCCTTGAAATGTCCAAGCAACCCACTCCAATGGGCTTCTCTCAAAGTTCTCATAAGATGTTGGGGTATACAAAGTTTATCCCCTCTAAACGGGTAACCTATAACCAAATAAAAACCATCAATAGCAACTCCATCCTTACACTTGTTATAATTAATTTGAAATATGGATATTCGACATATTGTTCTATAATTAGACGAAAACCCAGTAATTTAGTTTGTAAGGATGAAATGAGTGTATACATAAGAGATAATGCATCTATTACCACATTGAAACTACCTTGTTTATACTTTATAACATATGCATACCTTTTAAGGAACTCCACCAATTTGGCTTGGCGTATTGACGACTTTTTTTTACCCTTCAAGTATTTTAAGGCCTCACAATCTATAAATATGATGACTTCTCATGGAAGGAGGTAGTGTTGCCAAACTGTTAATGCCTGACCAATACGTAGAACTCCTTATCATAAATGGGGTAATCGAGTGCAACTTTGCTCAATTTTTCACTAAACTAGGTGTTAGGGATGCCTTTCTTACATCAACATAGCTCTTATGCCAATGTCAAATGCATCGCACTCTAATTCAAATACTTTCTGAAAACCTAGTAATGCTAATATTGGAGCTGATGTTAACCTCGCTTAGATGTCATCAAACTCTTTTAGACCATTTCAGTCCACTTGAACTCAGTGTTCTTCTTAGTGAGTTCAGTAAGTAGTGCAATAATGCAACTGAAGTTATTTACAAACCACCTATAAATGGAGGTTAACCCTTGAAAACTTCTGACTTCCGTTGCATTCTTGGCTATGGGTCGCTCAATAATAGCTTTCACATTATCTTCATCTACTTTAACACCATTAACAGAAACTACATAACCTAAGAAAATAAAATCCATTTGGTAGAAAGAGCACTTATTAAGATTTTCATATAACTTCTCAACTTTCGACATAGTAAATATAGTACATAAGTGCTTAACATGCTCAAGCAAGTCCTTGCTATATACTAATATATCATCAAAGTATATGACAATAAACTTATCAAGAAAGTCCCTTAGAACATGGTACATAAGTCATATGAAAGTTCTTAGGGCATTGGTAATCTTGAATGGCATAACAAGCTATTCATATAACCCAAGGTGATTTTTGAATATGATTTTCCACTCATCTTGAGACTACATTCATATCTGGTGGTAACTATTCTTAAGGTCCACTTCGTAGAAGTTCATTGACAATGTCATCAAGTCTTGAAATGAGGTATCGATAATTAATGGTTATCTTATTGATGACCAGGCTCTTTATGTACCTTTGTTAGGTTTCATCTTTCTTTAATGCCAATAGGGCTGGCATCGCATAAGGATTGGTACTCTCCTTGACATATCCCCTCTCAACTAATTCATTCACCTATTACTTCAGCTTTTTTGCCTTTTTAAGGTTCATGTGGTATGCTGGATGTTTATGTAAAGTTATCCTAAGCTGAAGGCCATTGGCATACTTGATTCCCCTAATGGATGGTAAACCACTGGGAAGTTCTTTGAGTAATACATCAGTAAATTATCGCAACAAATATTAGACCTCTTCAAGTAACTGGGAAAACTCATTAAGCTTAAGTAATCTCTTAAGTATTAGAATGAAATTAGGTTCTCCAGATTGAATGCACTAGTGTAGCTAAGCTTTGCTTAAGAACATAATCTATTTCTTGGGCTCTAGTACCATTTCTCTTTAGGCTTCTTATACTTGCAAATGATCTTATAATGATCCCAAGTGAATGTGGGAAACTCCCATAGGAATTATATCACATTAGATCTCATCTTTATATAGGTCCCTTATGGAGAAAGGTACCTTAGCTTATTAGGACATATGGAGTAAGCCCTTCTCTAAGCCAATGGAGCTTATACGGATGGAGGGTGAGGAGTAGTCTATAGTTTCAATTGGTCAATTATTGAAGTTGCAATTACATTTGTGTAGCTACAACTATTAACTATCAGCATGTACTTGGTCCATTTCATTTTGTAGGAAATGTGGAAAAGATTCTATGTTGTTCATTTTTAGTTATTAGCATGGCACTCAATGCTTGTTTGAGCACTAAGGTCATTAGCGAGTCCCCATTATCTCCATGGGTCTCAACCTCCTCATCTTCATTGTAACAATTTAAAATATCATCTACATCATCATCACCTTTTATCACATTTGTCTCATCTTCACTATATATCTCTATCTTTTATGCATCTCCTGTTATGAACATTACCTACTTATTAGGACATTATATGGTAATGTCACCAAAATCAAGGCATTCGAAACACTTGACTTGGTTGGATTTATGCCTGAAAGCACTTGCTTTGTCCTGGCATGGTATGGTATTAAATGGGCGCTTTCCCTTAGTGTCAATTTGAGGGTCAGCTCTTCTAGCATGAATTTGTTCAACTTGGTAGGTATTCATTACTCCTCTCTTTGGCTTTTGGGGTTCTATCATAGAATGTTAGGCAGTAGGGGATAAACGATGTATTGAAGTTTTGTAAAGATTGTATTTTAGTTGTAATTCCACTTTTTGAGCTAATTGAATAGCCTCCTCAAGAGGAGCAACTCTTTGTAATTTAGTTACACTTCCAATATTGAATCTCAACCTAGTAATGGATCACCTTATGGTTTGGTATCTAAGCTATTATACTTCATTACGTGTTAGAAGCATCTCAAACTCCTAAACATAATCACTAACACTTTTAGATCCCTTCTCAAGAATTTGTAACCATTTATTCGTATATTGGAGGTAATGATTAGGTAGAAAACGTTCCTCAAAGGGGTCTTCATGTCTTCCCATGTCTATTCTCTCTCTCGCCATTCCTTCTATGGCTAGCAAATAGATTTTTCCATCAAAGAGTAGTGTAACTAGTGAACTTAAGTGTAGCCAACTCATGTCAACTCATTGTAATGAGTAACTAAAAGTGTGAGTGTGAACCGACAAATGAATTGAATCGTGAAAGTAGTATAAATAATGAGTCAATGTCAAATTCTATAGGAAGCTAAATGCTAAGTACTAAACTACTTGAGTTTTTCCCTAATGTCGAGCTTGATTTTTCTTGGTCCTTTATGAGTTTTCTTTTACCCGATTAACATTGAACTCTATCCATTTAATATTGATCCTTGATTAAGGCTTTAAGGAAAACTAAAGCTTTTAAAATGAACTTTATAAATACTTGGAGTCGCCACTCGATCGAGGTTAGGGAATGGTTTAGGTCAAAACCAAATGGGTAGATTTGGTTTTGATCTGAACACTACTTTACACTAAGAAAACCGAATTTTTAAAAAAGAGTTTTTGAAAAACCAAAGATTAAGTCTAGAGGGTAGTTGTTTAAACCTTTTCGGGTATCATCAACTTTTTGAATTTAGATTTAATTCTTGAAATCACCAAAAAATCAACATTAAATAAATTGTTCATTTTTTTAATTTTTTGCTAAATTGAGTAATTTAAGCTAAAAAATGAAAAAAAAAAACTAAATTTTTTTCATTTTTTACATCAACCCAAAGGTGCCCACGTACCTACTAGTCAGGATTAGACATACATTGTTCTTTTATAAAAATGTTAGGTGAGCTGGTTGATTTTAATCTTAAAAGAAAGTTGGGTTTACGTTTTAAGTTGGTTTAAGTTTATTTAAAAAAAAAAAAACTCTAAAGGGTCCTAAATTATTTTATTTTTGTTTTCGAAGTTAAAAATCCTAATTTTGGAAAAAGGGTTAATTCAAGTTTATTTATTAAAGATAAAAATGGATTTTTTCTAAGTTACCAAACAAATTTTCTAAATTTCATTATTTTTCCTTATTTTTAGTTTACTTTATCTTATTTTATGTATATATATAAATAAATAAATAAAAATAGACTTGGCTTTCTCTCTCTTTTTTTGTCATTGTTTCTTTTTCCTTCTTTTTCATTTTATTGTGCTTCGTTGTTTTTTTTTTTGTGTTACGTTTACATTAGAGATTACAAAAAATAAATAAATAAATAAATAAAAAAAAATTAAAAAAATACACAAATTACACAAAAAAAAAAAAAAAATCAAAATATACAAAAAGACTAAACTAAGTATCTTTGTAGGTTAAGAGACTGAAGTGAGTTGCGGTCGGGTTGGTCTCAAAGCTCCAATGGGTTAGGTTTAGGTTGCAATGAAGGAGAAACAACAGCTGTGCAAGGGGTCATTCTAGCTCAATTTGATGGCCTTTTTGTAGGGGTAGAGGCAGTTTTATGAGTTTGGGATTAGACTTTGGGGGGGAGGGGGTGTGGGGGTGGGGTAAGCTAAGTGTTGGGGCGGTTGGAGGTGTATTTGGTGGTGGTATAAGGTGATAGTGATTGTAGGACAACCATGGTAGCAATTGCTAGGTATTAGGCACGCGTTAGGTTCGAGGTTATAGAATGGTAGGGTTCGTGGTGGTGTTGGTTATGCTTAGTGGTAGCTAGGTGTAGTGATTTCGAAGAGGGGTCATGGTGGCTTAGGGCTTCGTGGTGGTAGGATGGTTAGGGTAGCTAGGGTATATGGCGAGTGTTGAGAGAGGTAGGAGAAGGGAGCTAGGACAAGGGGAAGTGTTTTGGGGGTGGTAAGCTTGCTCGAAAGGCTTTGAGCTGTGGTGTGAACTTAGAGAGAGAGATTGCCGCGAATGTAGAGAGAGAGAGAGCTCAAAATTTTTGAGAGAGAGTTTAAGAGTAGGTTTTGAATTAGCCAATCTACCTGGAAGCTTGCCTCAATCTCCTTATTAGCTTGGATTCAAGAAGGAAGGCCATAAATGGCTTTGAATGAGCAAAAATAAAACACTCCTTTGACTAGCCTTGATTTGCGATTTGAGGATGAATTAGTGTTAATTACTCATCAAAACCGTGTCCTTAAGCTTCATTGTTGCTAGATTTATTGAATGGAATCTTTGATTTTCCTTGAAAAGTTAGAATCAAGCTTGGTCAATTCAGATGTTTAAGTTGTGCATCCATGTTTTTTCCATTTTTCAACCTGATTTTGACTACGTTAATGCTTGAATCTAGACAACTTCTTGGACTCATTTCAAAGTATGATATGTCTAGTTTACAATTTTGCCATTAATTGGATGAAATTGCAACATAAAGTGGCTTAAAATCAAAGTTGAAGTCAGCTGACTAGGGAGGGGAATTGCAAGAATTCTAGGGAAAAGAAAGGTAAAAGGAGGAAAGTGGGGGGTAAATATGTTGACGTGGCTCTACATAAGTAGAGTGATCTAAAGACGTTGTGCTACTTGTTTTAACAAGATACGTGACTAAACACTTGGTAGGAGTTGACATATTGTTGTACTACATGTCAAGATACGTGTCACGAAGGTATTGATGTGGTGCTACATGGCGCTACGTTAGCTATGACCAGACGAAGCAATGCCATGTGTCTACTGTAAACATGTCACCCAATGCTATCCCAATATGTGGCAGTGTGTTTTATGGAGAAAAAACAAAAGGCACTTTATGCCTTTAGTGAGATTCGAGCCTAGGATCTTTAATTCATATGTAATAGGAAGTCAGAGTGTGGAACAGTCAGACCATTGGCTTATGCCTTGTCCATATATGCAATCAAATTGCATATATGGACTAGGTTGGTATAAACTAGATTTAAATTTAAACCTAGTCCCCATATCCCTCCTCTCTTTTTTATTATTTAAGGCCCTAAAAAAAATACTAAGGCTAAAATAAAATTTCCTATTTTATTTAAATTATCCTCTTTTTTAATTAATTTTCTAAATTTATCATTTTTGTAAACTTTTCTAAATTTTCTATTTTTTTGTGCTTTTTTCCAAATTTTCTATTTTATGTATTTTTCTACATTTCTACTTTTTGTGATTTCTTACTTTTTTGTGATTTTTTTGCAAATTTTCTATCCTTTTCTATTTTTTGAAAATTTTTATTTCTTTTTATTTTTTAAAAAATAGACTCTTTACCTTTAAAATTTAGAAATTACGGAGAAGGCAAAAATGGGGTATTTACAGTTGCTCATTTTTGTAGTGAAGTTTGAGTAAAACTTTTCCACAAAGATAAAAGGAGACACCATTTTTTCTTTGGGAATGAAATTGCCTTAAGAAGCGCTATAACTAGCTAATTCTCTTAGGCTTGATCCATTAGAGATTTGGTAAATGATGAAAGGTGAAAGAGAGAGATAAGGCACTCCAAGAGCTAGTCGAAACACAAAAGTAGGTTTAGGAAAGTTTAACACCTTAGGAGTTAGCTAGAGAAATCAGTTTAAAACTTAGTTATGCCCTTCTGAGCTAACTAACCTAGGCAGGAGCATCTCCAAGGGATTGATTCGAAAACCTGGTCGTGTTCCTTTAAGGCAACAAACCTAGGTGGGAATGTCTTTAAGAGACTAGCAACCCTAAATTGGAAATTGATTTGAAAACCTGGTCGTGCTCCTCTGAGTTGACAAACCTATGTGAGAGCATCTCTCAGAGATTAGCAATCCTAAATTGGAATCGATTTCAAAACTTGGTCTTACTCCTCTAAGCTAACTAACCTAGGCAGAAGCATTTCTATGGGACTAGTAACCCTAAATTGGAAATCGATTTGAAAACCTAGTCGTGCTCCTTTAAGCTAATTAACTTAGGTGGGAACATTTGTAAGGGACTAGCAATCTTAAATTGGAAATCTATTTGAAAACCTAGTTGTGCTCCCTTGAGTTAACTAACCTAGGTGAGAGCATCTCTAAGAGACTAGCAACCCTATATTGGAAATCGATGGAGGGAAGCATCCTATGGGCTTGCTAAAATGTTGAAGAGATATGGGTAATGGGAAGTACCCTATGGGCTGGCTAAGATCTTAAAAGGGAGAGACTAAAGGGAAAGCATCCTATAGGCTTACTAAAACCTTAAATAGAAAGTGGTGAAGGGAAGCACCATACAGGTTAGCTAAAATCCCCAAAAGAAGGATTGATTGATGGTTAAGATCTTAAAGGAAATGTGAGTTAGGATAGAACTTTTAAAAGCTAGTTAGGATCCTAAAGATGGAACAAAGGGTAAGCACCTTATAGGCTAGCCAAGAACCCTAAAGGTATTATGACAATGCCTTATGAACTAGTTGGAAACATCAAAAGGGCGATTAGGAAGGGAGAAAGTATCCCAAATGTTGTTACTATCCTAGGAGATATAAATGTAGTGTCTAAAACCAATATGATAACATTATATAGAAGCACTTACTTGGTTTTATTGATGGTACCTAAACCATTGAATCATTTTTTGAAAAGTCCTATCAAAACCAACTAACTCATCCACTTTGTCTATCAATTGATTATCCTTTAGATTTTTTTGAACTAAATCCTTTATTCTTAACCGGTAAATATCTATCGTGAGGTGTTTGCTCGTCTAGATCTTACCTTATCCTGAAAATAGACAATAAATCTCCCCATCAAGGAAGATTAATCCATAATAAAGTATTTTGAAAAATTTTGTTAATTATCAATGTTCTATATTTCACTTTCATCTTTTCTTATGTTTTCAATATATGGGTCTTATTTAAATGAAGTAAAAGAACAAGGACCTTTTGGTGGGGCAGAAAGAGTGATGAAGGTGATTCCAATGTTGATAATGTCAAGGATACCAATTTTGCTTGTAGAAGATGAAAATTAAACCATAGTAACATTTAAGATCACTGGCATTTTTGTGTTCTAAGTAAGAATTTCTATTGATTTTCATGGGTAGTACAATATCACTACATCAACATTTACAGGGTTTCCCAAATCTAGACCATCCATTTATGATAAAATTAAAGCCTTACTTGGTAATGCCTACTTTAAAATATAAGGACCTTCATAATTGGGAGCAAAATTTCCCTTGGAGTCTTGTGCATTAGGGAGTACCTTTCTCAACATTATATTACCCTCTTTAAAGCTTAGGGGCCATACCCTTTTGTTAAAAGCTTGAGCTATTTTTTGTTGGTAGCATTGATTGTAATATAGGACTATCAATCTTTTCTCATCAATTAAGTTCAATTGCTCGATGCGATTTTTTACCTAATCAATCTTTTTGTCTTCCACTGGTAATACTACTTTTATGCCATATACTAAGGAGTAAGACGTTACCCCTATCAATGTTCTGATAGAAGTTGACAATCCTTATATATAACAGCCATTTTTTCAATTTTTTTTTTTTGAGATTTTTGTTGGTTGCTTTGACTGCCCCATTCATCTGGGGTTGATAAGGGGTAGAGTTCCTGTGGATGATCATAAATTGTCAACATAATTCTAACATAAGCTTATTGTTGAGATGTGTGCCATTATTTGTGATAATTATTTATGGAGCCCCATATTGAGCCAAGATATCTCTTTTGATGAACTTGATTGCTACTCCTTTAGTAACACTTGATTAGGATGAGGCCTCAACCTACTTATTAAAGTAATCGATGGCGACCAGTATAAAGCAATGACCATTGGATGCCTTAGGAGTAATTAGACCATGAAAATGGGCATTGCGTAGAGAGTATGTGTAATTCTTAAGGTGAGGCATTTATTTTACTTACATAAACTTGGCATAAATGATAATGCTTGACATGCTTGATGCAATCACCCTCCATGGTTGACCAATAGTATCCCAACCTCATAATTTTCTTAGCAAGTACGTAACTGTTCATATGGAGGCTACATACTCCCTCATGTACCTCTTTTATCAAAACTTCACCTCCTTTATCATTTACATGCCTTAGAAGCGTACTGTCAAATAATCATCATATAAGATGGACTCACTTATTAAGAATTAGGTGGTTAATCTTCTTTCTATCCTTTTTCTCAGCTTCATTGGGGTACGTGCCTTATTGTAAGAACATTTTGATGTCATGGTACTAAGGCATTTTGTTGTGTGTACCTTCGATTGCCAAACCAAAAGCAAGTTTTTCTTCAACTTCAATTGTGAGCGATTGAATTTTGACGTCACTGGATATTTGGGTCATGAATTCCAAAGTGGTTAATGCATCAGCAAATTGGGTCTAAGTCCTTAATATGTGAGTGAACATGATTTCTTCAAATTTCTCCATTAATTTAGTCAAGTGTTGGTGTTAAGGTACCAGTTTAGGATCCTTCGTTTTATATTCTCCCCAAGCTTAGCCAATGATGAGTAAAGAATCCCCATATACTTCTAACTCTTGAATATCCTTATCTAAGGCCATTTTGAGTCCTATAATGTACGCCTTATATTTAGCAATATCATTGGTATATGGGCAAACGAGCCTTATAGCTACATGGAATTGCGTACCTTCAAGGGATTTCAATATTGCCCTAATTCCACACCTAGACACATTGGTAGCTCCATCAAAGAACATCTTCTATATCAGGAGCTTTTCATCATTCTCTTCATTAGAACCACTTTTGGCTACTAAGATATCTTCATCAAGGAATCTAACTTTTACTTCTTGGGGGGGTATCCTTAGAGGGATTCTTTGTTAGTTGATCTACTAAGGCTTACCCCTTGACTAAATTTTGATTTACATATATGATGTCGAACTCTGATAGTAATATTTGTCATTTTGAGATTTTAACAATAAAGGCCGGCTTTTCTGCTAAGTACTTCAAGGGATCATGTTGAGTCAACAATTCATCCGGTAATAGAGTGTGTATTGTCTGAGTCGATGCATTATACAGACCAAAGCACAATATATTCTTTCAATTTTAGAATATTTCTATTCCCCTTTTGTAAACTTCTTACTATAGTATAAGGCTCGCTCCTTTCCTTCCTCATCTTTCTGATCGAGCATGCATTTTATGGACTCTAGTAATATGGTTAGGTACAAAAACAACGGCCTCCTAGGTTTAGGAGCTACCAGAATTAGAGGGTTCATGAGATATTCCTTGATTAGTGTGAAGGCTTCCTCACATTCTTCGTCCCAATTTATCTTGGTTCTCTTCTTCAACAATTTAACAAAGGATGGCATTTATCTATAAGTTGAGATATGAACCAGGCTATGTAGTTCAAACAGCCTAATAAGCCTCTGACCTCTTAAGTGTGCGTAGAGAGGGCAAGTCGATTATTACTTTGACTTTATCAAAATCTACTTTGATGCCCTTTTGGCTAATTATGAAACCCAAAAATTTCCTTAAAGTTACTCTGAATGTGCACTTCTCTAGGTTTAGCTTTAATTGAAACTTTCTTAACCTATCAAACAACCTCCTTAGATTATCCATGTGATTTTCCCCTTCTTTGGATTTCACAATCATATCATCAACATATACTTCAACTTCTTTGTGCATCATATCATGGAAGATTGTGACCATTGCTCTCTAGTAAGTTGCCTTCGCATTTTTGAGTCCGAAAGGCATTACTTTGTAGTAAAATGTGCCTTAAGTTGTAATGAAAGTTTTCTTGGCCTTATCTTCTTCGAACATTCAAATTTGATTATATTCGGAGAATCTATCCATAAAGGAGAAGAGATGGTTCCCAGTTGTATTATCTACTAAGAAGTCAATATGGGGTAAGGGAAAGTTATCTTTAGGTGTTGTTTAATTGAGATCTCGAAAATCCATACACACTGTAAACTCCTAAAATTTTCAACCTAATACCCAAAGTAGATGCTAGTATGCTTGAAAACTCTAAGAGTTGACAAGGCTAATTAAGATGAAAACCCTAATATAACAATCGAAAATTTAATTGTGTAGAAAATTTTTATACCCTAAATGTATATAAACACTAAAGATTGTACTCGAAAGTGATAAAACCCTAAAACTATAACTTTAAGGATATAAAAGCACTAACTTACTATAATTTACCCTAAAACCCTAATTGATAATATAACCTTAGTATTATACTAAATCATTGGTAAAAGATTAAAGATAACTTTCAATCACTCATAAATACATACAATACTAAAGTAATCAATTAGAAACTAAGATATTACATCATAGATCATATTCATCTTCTAAGTATATAACTAGGTTAGTATTATATAGAGTTAAGGGTTTAGTTGATGCTTAGGTTACATGTAGTGAACATTAATACCTTAAATGACACTTTTTATCTTAATTATACTAAGTAGCTTATCAAATGGTGTATATAGGATATAAATACCTAATGGAAAATCTCAATATCTATTTTTACTAATCAATTCATTAAACTTCTTATTTCCTTTCATTTCCTTAATCTTTCTCCTAATTTTCCCTAATTACTTCATTATGTATACAAAATGGCATTTATTTTTGGAAAGTTGACCAAGGTCAAAAGGTTGACTGAGTCAACACATGTTGACTAAAGTTAACATGTGGAAAAGTCAACAAAATGTCACTTTTACTTAAGAAAATATCTCTGCCTTCTCATGATTTCTTTTCTTTTCTTTTCTTTTGGCTTTTCCCTTCCTTTTTCCTCTTTTGCCGTCCACTTCTTTCCCTTTCCTAGACCCCACTTGTTTTCCTTTTCAAAAGCAAAGGAACACAAAACAAAGTCCCTTTCTTCGTCTCCATTCCCAACCGTATCTTCCCTTTCCCTTTCACTCTTCTTTACTTTTCAACTTTGCATCCATATTCAAGAGCAAATTAAGGTATGTTCTTATGTTACTATATCTTGCTTCATATTCTTTATTAGTTAGATGAAGAGTTGGGTTAGGTTAGGTTAAGTAGTTATGTGTTGTGTATATATATGTTGATTAAGGTTTAAAGTTTCAATCTTTATGTATAGAAGTGGAGGAATCTTTAGACAATGGAAGAAGATGCATGTGTACATGTCTTTGCGTATGTGTACATAAGGGTATACTAGAGATATACATCCCTTGTACATAAATACTCATTATGTACATAGCCTAAACTAAGACATATACTAACTATACATATATATACCATGCTAAATACACCCTTAAAATACAAAAAGATAAAATTTGAGAAGCTTTCTTAAGAGGAATTTTAAGCATACGAAAATACGTATAAACATACATATGTAATCATATATATATATATACAAGTATAAATACGGTATAAGTATAAGTATATGTATAAGTATACTAGTATACATATAAGTAAAGTAACGGTATAAGTATAAACTTAACATATGTATAAATGTACATAAGTATACATAATACACTTAGGCATGAGGTAAGGATGATGTAAGCAAAGGATGATGTAAGCAATTAGATAATCGCATGATGACATAAGCGATGACATAAGCAAATGATGACATTAGCGATGATATAAACATAAGCTTATAAAATAAGAACATAAGTATGTACATGTACTTAGGATCGAAGACTTTAAACCCTAATACACTTCCTAAATTGAATCAAACTTAATCAACGACATAAATTAGTAATACCAATGTAAAATTTCCTAAGTATAAGAATCAATGGCTAATTAAATTATTAACTACTAAAATGGAACATAAAACTAGCCAATAGGAATAATTAAGCTTCAATAGTTAGAATTTCAATAAATTTAGTCTACATAGTAAAACACGGGTCTTAACGTCTAAAATGAACATCATCGTGTGAACGTGCGTCCAAAAATGATGAAAAACGACTATAAATTCGTAAATATCGAAAATAGAATAAAAAAGTTACATATGATTAACAATTAGGTTTAATCGAATAAAGGCTTGTAGACACCTAATTTTTATCCCTTTAAAGTCCTAATATTTTATTTTTTTTTACAAAAAGGGTCTTACTTCAAAAATAAAATATATATATATAATAATAAAAAATAAAATAAAAGATAAAAATAAAAAAATTAATTAACAAATGATGAAAATACCAAAAAAATAAGAAAAGGAGAAGTTATTATAAAGAGTTTTGTAGATTTTTAGGAAGTAAATTATTTTAGAGAAAATAGTTTTAGTTTTAGCTTAGTTAAAAAAATTTTATTTTAAGAAAGCGGGTAGTTTAAGTACAATTTAATTGAATTGAATGTTAAGGTATAGGTCAACGGCCTAACGGATAAGCATTGGAGTATTGGAATGGACTTAGTTTAAGGTCTTAGGTTCGAGTCTCAGTAGGCACCTATCTTTTTATTTTTCTATATTTTACAAGAGCGAGAGAAATAAACAGGGTTCATATTTGAATCTAGTTTGATTTTATTAAATCAGATTTGAATTAATTCAGATCTGATTTAATTAGATACGGAATATGATTCGATTTGGACTTTATAAAAGAAAAAAACCACAACAGTAAGATTAGCCAATCTTTGTCCATAAAACAAAAAACCCAACAACCGATTCACACATAGCACATCCTCGCTATAGCGGTAACTGAATCCGAAGCTTCTTTGTCAGCCTTTCTTCTCTCATGTACAAGCAGTCATCCCCACGCCTACAGTCTTCCACACAACAGCCAACAGATAGCAAGCAATAGCAAAACAAGCATTGGCAATTCGTCTTTAATTGGTCAGCTCTTTCTATCGTATACATCAACGCTTGGCCGTACGCTGTACAGTAGCAACAGCCCTTATATACCGTCTTAATTTACGGCCAAACATACAATAGTTTGCACAATCACTACTGCATCAACAAGATACGGCTACAATTGATCCACGCGCTACCGCAGTCCCTTTACTTGATTAATAGCATCGACTGCCTGATGATACGACCTGAAGTCCACGCAGCAGCCGTGACAGCATCCCCTGTACAACATAGCCTGAAGTCCATACAGTAGCTACGACAGTGCCCCCCCTCTTTCTCGTCCGCATACGCGAGAGTCATCAACCCATCCTCAACTACACAGCACTTGACCAAACATTGTGTACCCACAAATCAAGTAACCCAGCCCCCTTTCTCTCGCCAAACCATCCTCGAAACAGCAACTTAAGCAAACACATTCCATTGATCAGCTCCTTTATCACAATAGTGACGACCAAACAAAATGCAACAATAATCAGTAAGTACGACACTGGACCATCAACTGTCACACCTAATTCGTGCTCCGACAATCACCCGCATCTCCATTACTCCACAATTCACATGCATGTGGCCATCCATCCGCAACAGCACACGCGACGACATTGTATAGCACATCATCGTCACTGAACATAGCTGCAACTTCACTACGCGATCGAATAAGAGAAGTCTAGGTTCAGTTTTTCTTTAACTATTTGTTATTATTATTATTCTACTATTATATTATTGTTGTTTTATGGGTTGATTAACATAATGAATTATGCGTACTTTAGTCTTAGGAAATTTTTAGTAGTTTTATATGCTGAGTATAATATATGATATGACTTTATTTAGTTAGATAATTACTTGATAAGTAGAGATGTAGATGTATATACATATATATTAACTTAAGTGTTCCTTTCAGCATGGTTATTTAATAGTAGTTATACGAATATAAATATGAATATATTAGTTTAAGAGTTGTTAAGGTCAGTTTTATTATATATGTACATGATTATGTTTTATTAGTTGAAATAATATAAGCATATGTTAGTGTAAGAGTTTTAGTGATGGATCTTATATAAATGTATTATACAGAATAATATTATTTTTGGTAAATAGCTATATATATTAGTTTAGGGATTATTATGATTGGGCATTTATTTTTTAGATTTGGTTTTACTTAAGGATTTGTTACATAGAAAGTTGTTTTCTTAAAAAAAAAAAATGATGAAACTAATAAAAGACCCTTTTTAAATTTTAGGACTTTTAGTGAATTTTTTATAAAATAACAACATTCAAGAGTTAGGACCCCTTTAGATTTTTTTTAAATAAACTGAATAAATTAAAAACGTAAACTCGGGCAGTTTAAAAAATTAAAATAAATCAACACATTAGAGATTTTTTGGAAAGAACTACGATCTTCTTATCCCGGCTAACGGGTATGTAGGCACCTTTGGGACAACGATAAAATATGTAAAAACTTAGGTTCTTTTTTTTTTCTTTTGATTTTATTTATTTATTTATTTTAAATATTATAATTAAAAGAATAATCCTAATTTCGGTAAATAGATGGTGGTACTCGTTAAGGGTTTAATAAGTTAGCCCCCGAACTTGGAATCCTCTAGTTCTTCATTTAAAATTGAAATCAAAGACCAGTAGCCAAATTGTAATCAATCCACCTAATTGGTTACGGTTTCTTTTTATTTTTCCGATTTTGGTTGGGTGGCGACTCTAAAAATTCTTTTTAATAAAAAGCCGCAATTTTCCAGTTTCTTTAGTCAAGGATTAATATTAAATGGGTTAGGGTTTAGTATTAATCAGAAAATGGGAAATTAATTTTAAATAAAGGAAACCGAAAAATCAGGCTCGACAAGGCTGATAATAATCTAAGTAGAATTAGGTAGATAGATATCTAGAACCATTAGTTGAGTCAACTACTTATTATCCCTGTTATCTCATAATGATCAGATGATCCCGACGAAGGTGAGGATCTTCTGATCGATTATTACAACTAGAGTGAGTCGTCATAGTCAAGTAAGTACTCTCGATGACTCTATACTTGTTTGTGCTTGTAGTTAGTGCACTTAAATTTAATATCAATAACTTGATGCATGGGGTTTCAGGATATACGTGTTCTTGATATTGATTGATTATTGTGAGAAATATTGTTAAATACGATAATTGATGATTTGATTGTATGATTGATTTTTATATGATTTGGATGCTTTGTTGATATTAATTGATTGCTTCATGATTTGACCTAATTATAATTGGCTTATCTTAAATAAAAAGGGTCATTCATTATCCATGCATTGCATTACTTATTCCAGCTGTCACTTCACGCGGAGATAAAGAGAGGCCTTGCGGGGGTTGTTTATATATATTAAAGTGTTTCTCTACAGTGCACTTGTACAACATGACCTTACCCAAACCTACGGGCTTACTAAGTGATGGAGACGCCAACCGTATGGTTGAGGGTTGAGTTTAGAGATCTCCGCTGTAGGGTGTGAGTGTAGACTGCGGGGGCCACTTTACCGCTAAGCTTGGGATTTTGTGTACTATTAGATGACTTAGAAATGGAAATATATTTTACGAAATATGATATTCAAAGTTATGGGTAAAAACCCAGGTGCTAGAGCCCGGTCGTAACTGGTGCCGATGAATCTCCAACCCTTATCTTGGAGGGCGTTAAAATCCGATCCTATATGCAGTATCGGTCAACTGCATATATTGTTTGGTATAGTATGTATGCATGCATTCATATGGTTGTAACAATTTGTTTGATAACTTGCTTGCCAGTATGGTATGAGGGATAGCTTACTAAGCTCTTGTAGCTTATTCTTCAATAGTCTTTCTTTTGTAGGTTGACTTACAATGGGATTGGGATAAGTCTCGAGTATTGAGTACAAGATGAAGATATGTACATTAGTATTAGAATTAGTTGAGATCTTTATAGGTAATACATAAACATTCTTTGTAGAAAATATTCACATGTTACAATTTAATATAGTTTAATTTTTCCTGCAGTTTTATAATGTTGGCATATCCTATCCTATTATTTGGTAGGGGATATCGATTCTCTGCGATTCTGAGGAATTGTGGAATATTGGACATTTATAGTTATTTATAATTATATGTTATGTTATGTTACAATAAATTAATTACTTAAAAATCAGTAATTTTACTGATTTATTATTTAGAGTCTTGCAATCTCTGACTTATAAGACGGTTTTCATTTTATGGGTGCACATATGTTATGGAAATTTTAGGTAATCTTACTAGGCCTCCTTTAGGGTCTTGACACATACTCTAACTTTTCCATTCTTCTTCATCACTAGCACAATATTAGCCACCCACTTAGGATAATCAGAAACTTCGATGAAATTGACCTCCAATGACTTTTTGACTTCTTCTTTAATCTTCAACAAGATGTTTTAGTCATAATCTCCTTAGCTTCTATTTCTTAGGTTTGATATCTTCTCGTGTAGGTAAGCAATAGACCACAATCAATGGATCTAACCTGAGTACATCTTCATAAGACTATGTAAACACATCTTGATAGTAGTGTGGTTATTTTTACCTTTTGCTCTTCTTTCAAGTTCCCTCCAATCTTCAGATTATTAGAGTTATCATCAATCCTAACATTAATTGTCTCAGTCGACTCATCAATGGAAATTCTACCCATTTCATGTCTTTGCTAGCTCTATTGTGTATCACTATGGTCATTGATATCACCCCCAATGTCTAACCTAATAGGGTCGAAAGTGATATCAACATTTTCATCATCTATCTACGCGAGGTATCCTTGGCTTCTATCCAAAGTATTAAATCTAAGTTAAAAATGTGTAAAGGAAAGAATGTAAGTAAAGAAGAAGTGAAGTATAATGAGGAGAACGAAAACTGATCTTTTATTAGAAAATTTTCTTAGGTACATTAGAACATTGATAATTATTACAAGACTCAAGAAAATGCTAAACCATGATTCATCCTTTACTCTAGAGTAGACTTATCGCCATTTATAGGGACAGAAAACCAGTTATTTAGGTGTTAGAGCTTATGGGATGGGCTCGCTAATTCATCTTTGCTGGAGGTGTCCTCTTTGGTAGATTCTAAGGTCCAAGCATCAACCCAAATGAATGTCTCTATTAGTGGTGGAAAGGTCATTGGGGTATAATACAACTTATCACCCTTTTTTGCCCCTTACTTGTTTGTTTTGCAACTCTTATATCGGAGTTGGAATGTAGCCAAGCCCGTTACCAATCTACCCCTCTTTGAATTTTAGCCTCTCATCCTTTCTTTCTTCAGGATTAGTAATCATACTTACTTCTTCAAACATCTGGAGTCTAAAATCCCCTTGCTCTTTAATGCCAATGTAGTGTATGGCCGTGTCTTTATATGTTTCGCAATCTTGGTCACCTAAAATTGTTATTGCTTAGCCACTTGGGATGAACTTGACCTATTGATGTAAACTTGAAGGTATAGCCTCTGTTGCATGAATCTAGCGTCTTTCCAATAAGAGGTTAAAGGACCTTGGGATAGTTAGGACTTGGAACTACACAATGAAAGTTTGAGGGCCAATGTTAACTAGCAAGTCAATCTCCCATATGATCTCTCTTTTAGACCTATCGAAAGCCTCGACTATTGCAGAACTAGGCTTGATTACGGTTGCATCAATACCCAATAAGTCCAGGGTAGCAAGAGGGAAAACATTTAATGACAATCTGTTATCGATGAGGACTTTGGCTATGATTATATTGTTGACTCTCACCACTATGAAGAGAGGCTTAGTATGTGATTACTCTCCATACCTATTTCTTTAGTGGAAAAAGAAATGTGATCCATTATGAGGATAGAGTTGGTAACTAATCTCATCTTTTCGGTTGATATTTCACGAGGGACCTTAACTACCCTCAGAGTTCAAAATAGATCTTCTTGCTGTGGTTTAGATGCCAATAATAAACCCATAAGAGATATTTGTGTTGGAGTCTTGTTGAGTTGATCCATTATTTTATACTCACTTGATTTTATCATCTTGGTGAAGGTAGACAATCTTTCTTCATATTTAGTTGGTTTATTGCTTGATTCCTCTAGTACACTTTTCTTTTTGAGGTCTTCTCTTAGGTCATAAACATTATTGGAGTGGGTAATCCCTCCTACGAGTGAACTTGATTGCCCCTAATTAACTGCTTAGTAGTTCAATGGGGTAGTTTTATAATTCTTCGAAGTTATTAGTAGGTAGAAGGTGTACCTCTTTGCCTTTGGAGCTTATTTCTCCTTTGCTTTGTAGAACTCGTAGACCTTGGGTTTCCAGTTATTGATGGCAAAATCTGAATCATCGAAGATCATGTTGATGATAGGGCTATGGTTAGGCAAAAGATTATTGTTAACATTTGGGACTGGGGCTTCCATAAAGTTAAGTTGGACCTAGCCTTCATCAATTACGTCTTGAATCTTATTTTTTAATCTCCAGCATGAGTTAGTCAAATGACTTACCTAACCCAAATTATACCGACGTTTTTCGTTAGGATAAAAAACCCTTAGCTTTTATCTTTCATTGGGAAGCTCAAAATGGATTAGATTATCTTTCCTCAACTTTTCGAGGGCTTGGCTGAGAGGAACTGGTATCTTAGTGAATTGTCTTAGGGCCTTGTTGACTTGAGGCTAGCCTCGGAATTGTTGCTGAACTGGTGGAGGATTTGTTTTGAAGGAGACCCAAGTATTGGGCTTGGTGTTTTAGTTCACCATATTGACAGTGGCTTCTTTAGGCTTACCGGTAGTAGGCTTAATAGAGGGTGGTCTTCTATTTGATGGCTCTTGTAGCTTGCCAGAAGAGATAGTACTTTCAATCCAATACCCTGCTGCTACTACTTCTATAAAGCTGGAGGAAGCCTAGCTGATCAGGTAGGAGAATTAGGGCCTTTCAAGAGTATTAATAAAGGCCGAAGTCAACTCTTTCTCGGTCATGGGGGTAGATACCCTTTGCAGCTAGGGATCTCCATCTTTGGGTGTACTCTTTAAATGATTCATTGTGCCTCTTTCGTAAGGCGACCAAGTCCATCATGGTTGGTGCCACTTCAACATTAAATTTGTATTGTTCATAGGACACCATAGCTAGCTTCTCCCATGTGTTCACTTGATTTAGATCCAATTGGGCATACCGGGTTAAAGTGGGTCCTATCAAGTTGTCTTGAAAAGTTTCTACCATCAACTGGTCATATTATATGTACTTGCCTATCTTTTACACATATAACCTGGTGTATAGTTCAGGGTAGTTAGTCCCACTATATTTCTCAAAATCAAGTACCTTAAACATTTTAGAGAAATTCCCATAATAATAAGCAGAGAAGTTTGTGATGCCGACTTGCTCGAAACCATCATAACCTTCAAGCATTTTCATTTTTTCAATAATCTGTTGGGTCAACTGCCTCTCCAATCCTTTCAATTTGTCTTGGTTGGCTTTTGGTTTTGTGTTGATTGGGAACGAGTAGGCATTGGGCTCAAAAGTTAGGTTGACCTTTGGATAAACCCCTTCTATTTCAAAAGTTTCAAAGGCTAGGTTAACTTTAGGATAGGCCTTATTTGCTTCAAGGGGCGAAACTTTGACATTCTTTTCATAATGGGCCTTGGAGCTTTTCTCATTTGGTGGTGCCATAGATCTGAGCAAAGTAATGCTGTTAGTGAGGAAGCTCAATTGGTCTAAAATTTTCCCCATTCTTCATTCTAAGGAGTGGAACCTTAACTCAGTAGGATTGAAGACTTTAGGGTTGACACCGTTGTTGTCATTGTTGGTGTTGAAGTTGTTGTTTCCTTAGCTGGCCATCCTAGTTTGAGAGTGGGTTCGAATAGGACTTCTCTAAAATGTTTAATGCTTAAGAGATATCTTTGCAACCTGGTTTAAGATCACTTCTTAACAAGTTAGCATATGTATACTTTTAAAGAAATGAGATGAATAAATAAATAAATGTACAAGTAAAATGCAAAAATATATGGAATACAGATGCAAAAAAGTCGAACCGATAATTAATTAGCAAGATGGTAACTTTATTCATTATTTTGTAGCTCTTGGAGTTTCTTTTACTTTATTTTAAAAGAAAAATACATTGCTAAAAAATGCTCCTATTCCTAAACATCTCTGTAGTGATTGGCTGGTGCTCTTCTTTACTAACTACTGGGTCTTGCCGGTGCTTCCTTTCTCTTTCTTAAGCTAAGCTCAATTGCTTCTTCAAATTCTTTGAGCCTACTTTGGGTCATCTTTAATTGTTGTTCCATGGCACAAGAACGCTGTTTGGATTCTCAAAAGAGGTCTTTCCATATGTTACACTCTTTGTAGATAACTTTTACATGGTCTTGTACTTAATTCATGTAGGTTTTGATTTCAGAGTTTGGTTTTGCTAATGTGGGCTATATGACCTTTGGCACTCGATATTGGATTTCCCCTACCTTATGGAGTTGATCGTATAAATATTCTTTGGTGACTATGTGCTTGTCCACTTCTCCCATCCATTCTCCTAGATCAATGTTAGGGCTGACAATCTTTATCTTCCACAATTGCTTGATCACTTTAAGTTTCGATATCTTTTGTGGTATTGGTAAACGAAGATCTTTGTAATCAAGGGTCGTGATATCCAATGAGGGCTTATAGACTATGTCTTGAATCCCTCAGAATTGCTTGATCATATAGTTTGGGTAATATCCTGTATACCACTTCATCCCAATTAAGGGGACTGCTTGATAACCTTTAGAAACTAAGATTACCCTTTTGAAGTTACTCTACTTGGCTATCTATAACATATCAACAACTTGGAAATTTCACAAGACTTTAACCCAATAGTAATTGGACTTCTCTTCTAGTAGGTGGACTTTGTTAGTAAAGGAATCAATTAAATCAATCATGTAGGCAAATTCTTCTCGAATCTGGTCAAGCCCAAAACATTTCATGTGACTTACAAACTAGACCATTAGCAATGCCAGGTTGGTCTTCAGTGCACCATTATTCTTCTTTTTCAAGATGTTCAAGCTTCTAATTTGCTTTGTGAGGAGGGTCAAGATGTAAGACTTGCCTTCAAGGAACTAGCTTACTAATTCTATGACCCTAAAGTAGATGAAGAACTTCCCATTTGGGAATAGGAGAGTCCCAAATGCAGCTAGGATAAAAGCTTTAATTTTATTCTATCTCCAATCTTTAGGAGCACCATAAAAGATGGCTCATTTGTTAGAATTGGGTTCAATTATGAACCAAGCTTTAAGTTTTCCAATTTGATGCAATTGCTGTTGTAGTTTTTTAGGGCCTTGTTTACTTCAGCCTTTTTGACCCCCAAGAATTTGGACAATGCATTTACTGGATCAACTTCCAAGTTTGGAGTATATATGTCTTCCAAGGGAGGGGCTTGAAGTAATTAAGTATATTCTTTAGGTATTATACTGGTTAGGTGAGGTCTAACTTGAAAAACTACTTCTTTAAGTTCCCAAAAATTGGTTAAGGCCTTAATTAAATTTATCTCGATTTTTACCTTGGGAAGTGATAGGAAGGACTTGATCTAGTTGGTGATAATTTCCTGTTCCTTTAGGTTAAAGTGCTAAAACCACTGGTCCAAAGTAGGCTTAGGATTTATGGGCTTAGCAATGAACCTTTTTCTAATATGGATGGAGTTGGATGAGCAGGCCATTTTCTGGAATAATTTGCAAAAGAAAATGTTGCTACAAGACTTGAAAAATACTATTTACAATAAAGTTATGAAACAAACCGAAACTTATTTACAGCAAATCTTATGTTTAGAACTGACGAAATTACAAAGGAAACTAAAGAAACTTCAAGCCGTCATCTCTTTTTTTTTTTTTTTTTTCATTCATCTTGCTTGGTTATTTGTTGGTTCTGAATGTGGTGTATGCACAAAGGGTGGGTTCTGAAGGTTCTTAAGCTTTTACGACCTCACTTGTTTTTTTTTTTTTTTTAAATGAAAAACACCTTCATTGGTTACATTATAGTTTAAGTAGGGATGATCTAATCAACTCCAAGTAGTGGTTACATCACAATACTCGAAGCCTATATAATGCCCCCCCCTCCCCCCCCCCCCCC